>VDFB02105785.1:114164170-114432512 GCA_007258455.2 Sequoia sempervirens
TTTTTCCCTTTTTTTGTATTTTTTCAGGACTTTTTTCCTTTTTTTTGTATTTTTTCAGGACTTTTGAAAAGATTTCCCTCTAAATAATTTAGGTGTAAAACTTGCGAATGTGCATACTGTTGATGGGATCACTAAGCATTTCACCTTCCGGAGTAGATAACTGCTAGTATGCCCCATATCCATACACAGCAGTGATAACGTATGGACCCAACCAGTTAGGCTCAAATTTACCCTTCTTTTCTCTATCTTGTTGAGTGCGAGGATTTTCACGAAGAACAAGATCCCCAACCTCAAATGTACGCGGTTTCACTTTCTGATTATAACTTTGACACATTCGTTGCTGATATGCTCTAAGATGATTGAAAGCAGTTTGTCTTCGTTCATCCAACAGTTCCAACTCCTACAAACGGGAAACTCGGTATTCTTCATCACTAATTTGATTGTGCAAAGAGACGCACAAAGAGGGCAACTCGACCTCGATGGGCAAGATGGCTTCAGATCCATAGACAAGGGCATATGGGGTAGCACCTGTGGGAGTGCGGACACTCGTGCGATAAGCCCACAGTGCAGGATTCAATTGAATATGCCAATCTCGACCAGCTTCATTGACTGTCTTTTTAAGAATTTTGAGAATGGTTTTATTAGAAGCCTCAGCCTGGCCGTTACCTTGAGGATAGTAAGGTGTGGAAAAATGATGTTGTATATGGAATTTCTCACAGAGTTCGCGGACATCCTGATTTTTGAATGGACGACCATTATCTGTGATGATGGATAGAGGAACGCCATAACGACAAATGATGTAGTTCAGTATGAAGGTGGCTATTTGTTTTCCAGTGATATGAGTGAGAGGAACAGCTTCAATCCATTTTGTGAAATAGTCGGTGGCAACGAGAATGAACTTATGACCATTGGAGGAAGAAGGATGGATCTTGCCCACGAGATCGAGTCCCCACTGATAAAAGGGACATGGTGTAGCAAGAGACTGCAATTCTTGTGCAGGAGCATGTATCAAGTCTGCATGTTTTTGACACTGCTTGCATTTTTTAACAAACTGATAGGCATCCTTTTCCATTGAAGGCCAATAATAACCCATACGCAAGAGTTTCTTGGCTAAGGTAGGACCGCTAGAATGTGCCCCACATATACCTTCATGTATGTCTTGTAAAGCAGTTTTGACCTCATTATGCTCAAGACATCTAAGTAAAGTACCATCGAGACCTCGGCGGTAAAGGGTATCGGCTAAGATCACATAGCGGGAAGCTTGACGGATAAAGGTTTTACGAGATTTATTGGATAGGTTTGATGGCAAGGTGTTATCTCGAAGATAGGTATAAATATCCCCATACCATTGGGAATTAGGACCAACAATGAGACAAATCATTTCAGATTGTGGTATATTGTAAGCAGGTTCTAAAAGAGGTTCTACCAGGAACTCACAGTAAGTGGCATTACTTGGAATTTCTACAAGTGAACCAATTGTTGCCATTGCATCAGCAGCTCTATTGTTATCTCGAGGAATCTACTCAAAAGAGATTAATGTGAAATAGGACTTGAAATCATCCACCATTCTTTTGTAAGGCATCAATTTTTCATCTTTTGTTTTATAGTCATCATTAACTTGTCTGATCACTAGCTGAGAGTCACCAAGAACACGCAACTCAAGGATCTTCCATTGCACAGCTATATGAAGCCTTGAAAGTAATGCCTCATATTCTGCAATATTGTTGGTACATGGAAACTGTATCTTATAAGCTTTAGGTATACAATCCCCTTGTGGAGTGACAAAGAGAATTCCAGCGCCAGAACCACCTTGTGTGAAGGAGCCATCAAAATATAAAGTCCATAGATGTGTAGATTCCATGTTGAAGATTGATTCATCAGGAAACTTTGTAGTAAGAGGATGATCATCTGTCATAGGAGCATCGGCGAGTTGATCTGCGATAGCTTGTCCTTTGATTGCTTTTCTTTCTATGTACTCAATATCAAACTCGCTAAGAATCATCACCCATTTAGCTAATCGTCCTGTGAGTGTTGCTTTGTTCAAGAGGTACTTAAGAGGATCAATTTTTGCAATGAGCTTTGTTTGGTGTGTAAGCATGTAATGTCTTAGCTTCTGTGATGCAAAAACTACAGCAAGGCATGCTCTTTCAATAGGACTATAATTGAGCTCATATCCCACTAGAGTACGACTGATGTAATAGATTGCATGTTCCTTTCCTTCAGAGTCATGTTGTGCCAAAAGTGCCCCCAGTGCTGTGGTAGTTGTGGATATATATAGAAGTAAAGGTTTGTCATCTGTAGGAGGTACTAATACTAGTGGTGTCATCAAATATTCTTTGATTTCTTGAAAAGCTTGTTCACACTTGTCGTCCCATCTAAATGAAACATTTTTGTGTAATAGATGCTGAAAGGGTTGACATTTATCTACAAGTTGTGCTATAAAATGATGGAGAGACTGAAGTTTCCCTTGTAATGATCTCAACTGTCTGATATTCTTAGGCGGAGGCATTTCAAGTATAGCCTTTATTTTAGCAGGATCAGCTTCAATTCCTTTAGATGAGACAATATATCCAAGGAGTTTTCCAGAGGTTACCCCAAAGGCACATTTATTTGGATTCAATCGGACCTTGTATTGTTCTAATCTTGTGAAAATTTTATCCATGATCTCTAGATGTCCTGCTCTGGTATAGGATTTTCCCAACAAATCATCTACATAGTCTTCTAAATAGTTATGCATCATGTCATGGAAGATAGTGGTCATTGCACGTTGGTAGGTAGCTCCGGCGTTCTTCAACCCAAAGGGCATGACATTCCAACAGAAAGTTCCCCAAGGACAAGTGAATGCTGTCTTAATTTGATCTTCAGGAGCAATTTTAATCTGATTATAGCCTGAGAAACCATCCATGAGGGATAACTTTTCGTGTCATGCTGTCAAATCCACTATCATGTCAATGTTTGGAAGTGGGAAGTCATCCTTAGGACAAGCTTTGTTTAAATCTCTAAAATCTGTGCAAGTTCAGATGCCCCCATCAGGCTTTGAAACTGGTACTAAATTTGAAATCCAATCAGCATAGTCAATAGGTCTAATAAATCCCACATCTAGCAACTTTTGTAATTCAGCTTTTACCAATAGAGCAATGTGTGGGTGCATTTTTCTCAACTTTTGCTTAACAGGTTTTTGCCCCCGGTGGCAAAGACAAGTGATGCATTACTAGATCTGGATCAAGTCCTGGCATATCTGCATATGACCATGCAAAGTTAACTTGTCTTTCCTTGTAAAACTGTATATGCTCTATTCTCTCTTCAGGTGTTAATGATTCTGCTAAATGAATTATCTTTGGTTTTTCTTCTGTGCCCAAATTTGTTGGTATTGTCTTCTCCACCAACATAGATGATTTTTCATGATATACTGCTAAGGGAAGTGTGTCAAGCCCTCCATCCTCGGGTGCCTCAGAGAGGTTTTCACCCTTGGATACGTCCTTTATTTTTACTTTTTTTGGGTCTAATAGTGCCGCAGAGCAGTTTTCACTAGAAGACCTATTTATATTTTCAATAATTTTGCGACTGAAAGGCTTGGCACTGCCCCCAAAATAAGCCACACTATTGAGTTCTATGATGAATCCTGCTTTATGATCCTCGAGAGGTGTGTCTTCTCGTGCTCCTAGAAAGTTTATGATTGCCTCATCATTTTCAAATACATCCAGTTGTGGTGGTCCCTTTTGATCAAAATCAATGAGTTCAGGGTGAACCAAGGGTAAAGAATCATGACTCGAGTCAAGATTTTGAATGGATTCAAGGGTACAAATATTATGATCAGGTTCAAGGTAGGGACATTATCATAATCATAAATGTCAATGAAGTCATCGATGGCACTTTCCTCATTTGTCTGTGTAGCATTAGAGGACTCCACTTCCTTACTTGAAGCACATGTGGTACTTAAGGTCTTACCTTTCTGCGCATCATATCCTAAACCAGGGACTTTTTGTGTATGAGTAGGTTGTATTGGTTCCAAGATACCCTGTTTCTGTAAGCCGAGAGGACTTTTACCATCATATCCCATTTGTTTCATAATATCAAATCCTTTACCATATTGTTCAACAGGTATCTTTATTCGAGTCTGTTCTTTTTTTGTATCTTCATCTTTGTATAACCAATTTAGGAGATCAGCTTCTTCTGTTTCATTACAAAGGGCTCCCCATTTTTTGAAAGTAGTTGATTTACAAATCACTGTGGTATTTGCATCTGATGTGGTCTTAGTCATTTGTGGTTTGCCATAGATGTGGGGAGATAAAGGTAGCTTTCCAATGCAAAGGGCATGATTCAAGGTATATTCTCCCACTCCTTGTTCTTTTACCTGTATTTTGATCTCAGTTGCATTGGATTTTGAGGAAGATGCTTTTAAGGACTCAGGATCAACATATGCTTGGGAAGGAAATGCTTCACGATTGCTTGGGATTGTGATTTCAGTTTTAGGGCTTAGATTATGGCAATACATGAAAGGGTTTGGATCTCCTCGTATTGTGATTTCAACACCATTATGCGGGAATTTAATGCACTGGTGGTATGTAGAAGGTACTGCTTGCATTGCATGAATCCAGGGTCTTCCAAGGAGGATATTATAGGTCAGTGGGAGATCAAGGACTTGACAAACCACATCCTTTACCACAGGGCCAATTCTAATTGGTAGAGTAACTGATCCTTTAGATGAGCGTTCCTCTTCATCATATGCCTTTATGGTAATCTTTTTGCTTGGATCAACTGCATTTTCAGAGAACCCTAATTTTGTGATCAATTCTTGAGTGCAAATATTAAGGCCTGCTCCTCCGTCTATCAAAACTCACTTGATCTTAACATTGTGGATGAGGACGTCAATGTGTAAAGCTGCATTATGTGGTTGTCGAAGGGATGAATCATCATTTTCAGTAAAAGTGAGAGTATGAGGAGAGGTGATGTGTCCCACCATAGCTTGGAATTGATCTACATGTAGGTCTGTAGGCACTATAGTAGTAGCAAGCGCTTTATCTAAGATAGCTTTATGCTCAGGAGATAGGCATAGCAACTCAAGTATAGAAATTTGTGCAGGTGTTTTTCCCAAGTGCTCTATGAGGTTGTATTGTGAAACAGGTGTAGCAGGTTTTGCATTAGGACCTTTAAGGGTAACAGTGCCTTTGCGAGTAGTAACCTTGCAATCAGGTTCTTTTCCTTTTATGATGAAAGTGTTGACATAATTATCGACCTCACTGATGTTATGTATGGTATAGTCATACTTAGCAGTAGTATAATTTACACCATCATTAGATTCAAGAGCCTTTCCTTTATCCCTGTCATGCTTAGGGAGAGGGTTTTTAAACACCTCACGATCAGAGTTACCAGAAGGAGTGTGTCCATCAACTGATATCTTACCATCATCAATAAGGTCTTGTATTAAATGCCGAAGTTTATTGCAACTATTAGTCTTATGTCCTTTGTGTCTATGATAGTCGCAAAAGTGATCTTCATTCCACCATGGGGGTTTGACTTGTGGATTATATTCCTTTATTTCGGGTAGCGTTATAATATTAATTTCAAGAAGTTCTTTTAATGCAGATTCAAGTGATTGTCCCAATGGTGTAAAATTTCGTTTAGGGAAACTTCTTTGTTTTTCTTTTCCTTTATCTGAAGATAGACCTTTGAGATTGTAAACAGGGGATGATGTTTTAGTTGTTTTTGCATCGACAACTCCGTCATTGACTACATTCTTGTTCTTAACCCAAAAAGGGGTCTTGTTGTTTGAATTCAATTTTTGATCTTTGTCATTATTAAGTTTAATAATTCCATCATCAATGAGGGTTTGTTCAATTCGAAATCCCATTTCTATGGCCTCATCAAAGGAATCCAAGCATTTGAGGCGAAGTTCCCTTCCGATTTCTTTGTTCAAATTTTGACAAAAGAGGTCAACCAATTCTTGTTCAGGAATGGAATAATGCAATCGTTTCGTTAAATGTCTCCATCTTTGTAAAAATGACACAAAAGATTCACCTTGTTTTTGTTTGGTGTTGAAAAGATTTGTCATGGTCACTTTAAGGTCACAATTGAAACTATAATTGGAAACAAATTTATCAGCCAATTCTTGAAAAGATTTGATGGTTGGGGCTAATCGTGAAAACCATTCCATAGCTTCTCCTCCGAGACTGCGAGGAAATAATCTCATAAGGTATGTTTCATCAACTGCAAATTCCATGGTAGTGGCACAAAATTGTCTTAAGTGGTTCTTAGGATCTCCTTTTCCATTATATTTGTCAAGTTTCGGTATGTCCCAATGGTTAGGAAAAGGTGGCATTGGTATGCTTGGATCGAAGGGATAAGGACATATGTCTTCAATGCAGAACTTGTGAGTCGATGTTTTACTGTTCTTGAGAGTATCCAATTCTTGTCTTAATGTTCTAAGCTCATCCAAAATAGGATCATTTATAGGTGCAGGTTTTGATGTCTTTGAAGATCGCTTGTAACCAGGTTGTAGATAAAAGGGTCTATGATCTTTGATCCTACCATCATTGTTTGTTTTGGGATTCTTAGATTCACTAGATTTAGGCTGGTCATTCATTGTGAGTAATGATATGTCAAAATCAGGAGGCATTTTGATTCCTTCATCAGCAAGGGCCTTGAAGTATTGTTGTGGGTTACGTTTGACTACCTCTGTAAGAAGTTTAGTGAATCTATTATCGTTGAGAGCTTCATTTATGGTGGATTGTGTTATTTCTTCACTATCATTTTCACTTGTTTCACTAGTTGCAACACTAATGTGATCTTCCCCATCAAAGTATTTTCCCCAAGGGTTCCCTTCTTCTTGAAACATTTTTGCTCTTGTTCTAGGGGTCATAGGTGATTTGTTATGATTTTCAATCCAAGGTAATGTATGAGACCTAAGACTAGGATGCAAATGAAAATGGATATGATTCTAAGATGGGATATGAAAAATGGTATGGTATGATATGACAAGCTAAGAATGAAAAAGCTAAAAGGCAACTCTAGGTCCAAAGTTGGTCATGATGTAAAGGCTTTACTTGTGCTATGATGGATATACACAAGGACCAATGATCAAGAGAGGGTACTTAGGAGATGATAGACTCCAAAAAGGATTTCCCTACTCAAGGATAATGGTATGTTTCCCTAACTCAAGGATGGTGAACCTCAAGTGATGTGGGTGATAGATAGCCAATAGTTTGATTTCAAGACCTAGGAAGAGTAGCCTAAGTGCAAGCTAAAGGTTTCATTTGATCGATGATGAATATGCAAAGGGATAAATTCTTAGAACATGCAAAGGTTAGGTGAGATGGTCTTGATATGCAAAAAGGGGTTGAACATGAAATAACTAGGTGGAATGATATATGTATGCAAGGACTATGTAATGTGACCTATGTATGCAAGACTAGGAACATGCAAGAACTAGGATGAAAGGGATATGAATATGTAAGGACCATGAATATGCAAGGACTAGGTGGAATGCAAGGATTGAAAGATCAAAACTGAAGGATGATGACCCCAAGAAATCCAAGTGATAGGTTCATGTGAGATGTTTGTGTTATTGGACCTTTTGAGGTTTGCAAAGTTTGAGATATTACAAATTTCTCAGTGTGGTGTTTGTTTCAAGTCAATTGTTTGTGTTCAGATTTGTGAATGTGGTGAATACTATTTGAAAATCTAGAAAACACTTGACAAACACAATGTTTTGGTGTATGCAAATGCACATGAGACAAGCACAATCTTAATAGGCCAAGGGTTTGTATACTTGATATAGCCTACCGATATACCCCAGATTGGTGCTAAACACCTTCCCTTCTCGAGAGTGGATAGCTTAGAAGTTTGGTGGTATTGGCTCCCCTCCACGGCTCATTAACGCCATTCGAGCACACCAACTTTGAATTCTTGGGTCATCACTTCCCAAGAACTGCTATCTCTACTCAAGGGAGTCAGTAGTGAGTATCTTCGGGCATGATACTGTACCCTACAATATACCAAGCAATGGCTGAAAATGGTTGGCTTCTAAAATAATAAGTGTTTAGTTAGGGCATCCGTTCGAGTGGCCACACATGGGGCGAGAGATTAATCACCAATTAGGTGGCACTCCAGCCTGAAGAGGTTACGCTCAACAGGGTTTATGGGAGTACTACTTCGTCCGTGTGACATCCGCACTTGTGGTACTTGAACTTTCCTCAAGCACCCATTTTATATCCCAGCTGGAAGTGGCTTGGCTTTAGCCTGTTACCGGTCGAGTCGTCCCTTAAGGTGAGTACTTTTTCCCTTAAGGCAGACCCATTTCTAGAAATAATAACCATTTCTCTTACACCTAGGATCACTCAAAAGTGCAAGGGGAGAGGATACTTCGATTATTAAGTCATGAGGGTGACAAAAAATAAGGTGGGTCTGATTTTTTGATCACCTAGTTTTCACAAGGTGAGAGCATAATCACCTACCACCTTCAAGCACAATCAGACAAAATCAAGCACATGTTCATTTTAATGCACCAATGGAAGTGTTCCTAAACTAGAAATCACAAACACCTTGTTTGAGAAATGAGTCTTCGACTAACGGAGCTGCAAAACCATAAATTAGTAGTTTCATGCCTCCTTTCTTTGACAAGCGTATGTTTTGATTTTCAATTCTTTGTCAAACGAACCTAGCAAGAGAAACCAAATTGACAAAATTAGTCACAAAACCAAAACTTGACCAAAATAAAAACCAACATAAATTTAAAGAAAAACTAATCTAGGAAAAAAAATGAAGCTAATCTAAGATAAAAAGCTAATTTAAAATTAAAAGTTAATCTAAATTAAAAATCTAAAGTTAGAGATTAAAAACTAAACTAAAAGTTAGTAAATAACTAAACTAGAAAATGAAGAAACTAAACTAAACTAAGAAAAATAAGTCAAAGAAAACTAAAAACTAAGAGCTCAATTTTTTTGTTACTCCAAAAGAAGCAATTTTTGGGAGCTCCATTCAAAAGCCACATGCTACAAATAAAATATTAGTAAACCAAAAAAAAATTGAATGAAAACAGCAAATTAAAAAAAATGATAACTTTTTCAAAATTAAACAAAAATTTAAATTGTAGATATCTATGGAAAGCTAAGATATAAAGCATCAAAACTTAGAAATTTTTTTGCAAAATCCTACATAATAAAAGTATTATAAACAAAAGAAAAAAATCGGATTTTAACCACTAAATCTTAAAAAACTGTGATCAGTAAAATGGCCATAACTTTCTCAAATCTTAATGAAATTTCAAACCGTTTAATGTTCTGGAAAGCTGAAAATGAGACCTACAAAACCCAGAAAATATTTAGAAATATTTGATGCGTCCATTTTTTTGTACTCAAATGAAAATGACGGGTTTGCATATGCATTCTTGGCTGTAATCTGCAAAACAACCAAAACAAACAAACCAATTTCTTTGCAAGAAAACAAACGTCAGGTTCACCAAATGTTAGATGGGGTTAGAAATCAAATAGCATAGACAAAAGTGACAGCCAACACTTCTAAGCTATTAAACCACATCCAAACAAGAGAAAACAAACAAATGGAGATTTCAAAATGAAAGAAAATGAAATAAAGTACTCCCCATATTGTAGTTGATTCTTTCTCTTGCTCTTCTTCTTCTTGTTATGCAACTTTGCCCTCAGATTTGTTGAAACACTTGTGCAAAACCTGCAAATGGTAGCAAGAAAGTTGGAGAAGAATAGCTGTTAAAATCAAAATGGAGAAGGAAGGATGCTTTTATAGACAACCATTCGAATGGATGGTTGAGATTAATCTTCTAGAAAGATTCCAAGATCAATGGATGAGAATGCATGAGAGAGATGTTACGAAATGGATGGTTGAGATTAAGTCTCAGAAAAGATGCCAAGATCAATGGATGATAATTGATGCACCAAGAATATGCCATGCATGGAAAAGTTATGACATTGACGGCTATGATGCCTGACAGCTATGACAGACATGCAAGGCATGCAGGCTATGACAGAAATGAATGTTATGATAGAGGATTATGACAGAGCATCTTTGACTAGGTGGAGGTGCATAAATAATTTATTTTAAATTATTTATTCAAAATGGAGAAAATGACAAGTGGAATGGAAAATAAATTATTTATCCAAATTATTTATTTAAAAAAATGAAAAGAGAGCATTTAATTAAATTTATCAATTTAATTAAATGGAGAGATGGAAATTAGACATGGATAATTAATTTGAATTATTTATCCAAAAGAGAGAATGAAACACAATTAAATAATTTTGACAATTATTTAATTATAGAAGAATAAAATGTCAAATAGTGATTACTATTATTATTTGACTATAGATGAAAGATAAATAATTAAATAAAAAATGATTTATTTAATTATTGAAGAAAGGGATATATTAGCGACGCAATTAAATAATTTTAATTGATCAAGATAGAATAAAGATGAGAAGGTGAATTAATTAAATAATTAAAAACTATTTAATTAATAGAGGAATGCAGTCACACCTAATTGAATAATTAAAGTTATTCAATTATCGAAGAACAATGACCAAGAAAAATGACGCTCGCGGACTTAGGACATTTTTTAGTGTCCACACTAGTGACAATGTAAAAAGAAATTCAATCATTCTTACAACAGACAACTTTATGTATCTCTCCTTTAATAAAAAGCATGATTTATTCAAAGAAATAACTTGTTACCAAATTACAAGCTCCAATATATTGACCAACACATGAAAAGCTATTAATTTTCCAAGTATCCATAATTCAAGCTTGATGATTTGGATTTTTCTTGTGTACATGCACCTTTCGAGCCAATGTCTCCCTATCACTAAGGCTTTCTATCCCTTTCTTCAATTTTTTTAGGCTTGGATGGGAATTTGAAAAAGCTTTGTAATTTGAAGCACACAACATCAATTTGATATTGTCGATCTTGGAACACTCATTCGGTAGTACTTACATTCTCTTCTACAGTCTCTTTCATTTGGACTGCATAAAATTATTGTGGATGACCTGCTAGTGTAATTACCTTAGCACAATGAACGCTTCAATCATTGTGATGTCCCTAATGCACATGGAGACTTTTCAAAATATTTTCTTAAATACCATTAAAATCCTTAGGTTTCAATCACTTTGGGTTCCCTTCAAAATATGAAACCCATCATATCCTCATAGGCCTCTCACCTCTTATCAGTTCTTTCATGCTATGAAGTTTGCTATGAATGTGATGAGTTCAAGATGTTTCTATTGCTCGTTATTCCCATTTAGTGATTGTAGATTAGAAAACATTTTTCCTATGGTATCAATTCCTCAGTCTCATTTAATAAAAATAAAATTGCACTTTCATACCTTTAAGTTCTTGGCTTTAAAATAGTCATCTTGACTATCTCCCGGCAGCCAAGAGTTTACAAAACATTATGAAACTCCCAAAGCCTCTTTTGATATATCTCCATAGATCTTTCAAAATATATTTGAAGTCCTTCCCATTGGTTCTTTGAATGGGGCCTTCGACCAAGTTGTAAATGTACAGTAGACACTATATCTTGTAAACTCTACTTTTACCATCTGGTAACTGTGCATAAGAATGTATTATTCAGTTCCATAGTCACCTTTACCATGCCAACTTCCTCACCATTTAAAGACACCGATGATGAGAGAACTTCCTTCTTGCAAAGAGCTAACAAGCACTGGATATATAAAATTCCACTCCAGTCTAAAACTTGGGCATAAGCGATACTTTTACCAACATCTTTTATAAAATCCATCATTTATGTTATATCATGCAATGATCGCAATCATTCTGTGGTCTCCCTATGCTTCTAGTCTTGATGTAGGTTTAGACGGTGGTGATAAAGATCATGGGACATGGATTTATATCTATCAATTCATTTTGTGCACCCCATGAGGCTACTTTTTGTAATAATTTATGCCTATCCTTCTACATTTGCATACATATTATGAGATCACTTTAAACCTTGATATGTGATATTTGAATGATGTTCGTGATAGCTCGGGCTAGGAGAATATGCTAGAAAAGATTAGTAATACAATTTTTACATCTAACAGTTGCATTCAAATGAGATAACATTCCTTCGAGGAATTTTGTCGAATTGTTCAAGTGTTATTCATATACTACTAGAAAATTCCAAAGCCGCTTCAACAAATTCATGTGTTTACTATGATTGAGGCATTATGTCAATCGGTTTGTGTTCCTTTCTGTGTTTCCCACATTATGCATGCATTTATATCCGAAGATCTCCAACTATAATAACAACAGATCTCACTCCATCATGCTTGGTGAAGATCATAAAGTTCAAAAACCAAGTCGAGCAATCGAAGGTAATAAGAAATTTAGAGCCAATTCGGGCATATAAGAAGTTCAAGAACCTCCAAAAGTCCCGACAAAGAGCAAGTCGGAAGTTCACAAATTTTCAGAACCTTCTATGGTGTCGACGTCAATGAATTGTCTCTCATAAAGTTTTCAAAACCTATGTGAGAAAAATAATAGGATTTTATGAATTTGTTGTGGAAGTGAAAGAAGTTACCCATTAAATACAAAGATTGTGCATTTATCCATTCCTGACTTTAGTAGAAACATCTTAATAATTTCCTGAAAAAATTTAAAACTTTGGAACTCGTGAATCCCGTTTAAGTCCAACAAAGAAAATTCCATAATTTTCACATGTTAGCTCCTTTTTTATGAAATTCGGATAGTATGATAGTCAGAATTCTATGAGCATATCAAAGGAAAATTTTGACCTCCAGCAACCCAGAAACCAAATTTTTTATCTATTTGTGAATGGTATGGAGGAAAAAGTGAAACTAAAAATTTTGCAAACTGCAAGGTATTTGGGCATGAGGATTGGCCAGGTTGGATAGACTAGGGATATAATCATGCCCATAAAAGGATGCATCAGATCTTGTATATTTTCATAATTAGTCATTTTTATGATTTGGCAGGGAATATTGGAGAATACACAAAATTTGAAATTTTCTAAGCTCAAATAGAGGGATAACATTGGCTCTAGTTGGGGACTACCCTCTGCCAAGTCCATTGGGTATGGAGTCAGATAGCACAGGAGACAGAGGAGCCAAAGCAAGCCAAAAATAGAGCAAAGCAAGAAAGGAAACCAACACAACAAAACACCCTAATGTATACATGGTCGTGAAGACCCTACCTCAAATAACTCTGAATTGATCATGCAAAGCCATTAACCAACTAGTAAAAATAGATTTATGTGTGGAATAATGTCAGATGAATGAGGGGCATGCACACAATCAACCACCAACTAGTGACCACCATAATCAGAGGAAACATGAGCAACACCATGCAAAAAATCTTGAGGTAAAATCTTATGCTCAACAAGCCACTCCTCACTATACGCTTTTTCAATTGGATGACTCATATCAACATTGGCCATCATGCAATTACTAGCATTTTTTTTCATCCCATCAGGTGTGATACCAAAATGTACTCAATTTAGCAAGGAAGGAGAAATCAGCCCTCAGATTGGGCAACCCACACACAAGCCATGAGATAAAAACCCTTCATTTTTGTTGTATGTGGAAATAATTCCATTGTTTAAAATTTTTAGACCAACACATTCTTGCATATGATCATCTCTCTCAACATACAAATTGATATCTTGTCAATGAGAATTATCCCCAATTGGAACAAAATCCTCTTTCTCTGCAAGATTTGTCTCCAAAACTTCATGACACACCTCATTATCTCTATCAATATCCTGCAAATTAGGAATGGCAACATCTTCCCCATTCAAGAATTCATCTTCATAGGAATTAAAACACCAGTTTAGAATGTAAGAAATATGAGGCTTATCAAACTTGCCTATTTGATCCCTTGCATTGAGACTATCATGACTACTCTTAACATCATCTTTCAATTTCTATTTAAAAATTTTGGTATCTACATTCTCAAAATGAAAAGATTCAAATGAGTGATCATTTCTAACCACTTCTTGCAGCCATGTTTGTTCACGATTCGATGTGGGAACTTCAGAAATTTCACATTCCAATTGTGTATCAATTAAGTCATTAGGTCTGACACTCTTGGGTATCTTCATTAGAACATCTAGGAATCTTCAAAACAAGTCATATGGTGATTCTTTTACATGTCTTTTCATTTCATACAACTCTCTGATAGAGACTACTAAGTCATTCCTTCCCAATCCTTGTTGGTATGAGGTTGATGCTTGCTCCTATTCTGTATCTTGTGGAAGTAGTGTAGATATGACATCTAAGGGATCCTTTTCCTAACAAACATTTTTACTCCCTGATTTGTTTGGATCAATATTTTGAATTCTATTAGATCCATTCATACTAGTAATCATAGGTCCCCTAATGATTGAGTACTTCAAATTGTTCTCAATATTCACAAAATCTTGTTAAGCTTGTTGAAAGGTAGTAGGCTCTTTATCTCTCAACAAGAAGCCCATCTTACTATAAAATGATCCTAAATATACAACCAAACATTCTACATCATTTGGCCTCATGTGTTCAGGGATTTCTCTTATGACCTTTACAAATATAAGGTTGAAAGCAGGGATCAACTCTTCCTTACCCCTAGAGATCTCCATGAAATTCTTCCTTTCCATACTTGGATTTATTATTTCACCAAACTGTTCCATGAAGACTGCCTTGAGTTCACTCCAACAATCTACAGAAGACACCTACAAGAAAGAGAACCAGTCTCTTGTGTCTCCTTTTAGGGATTGAACAAAGAGTTTCATAACCATATCTTCAAAGTCTATCTCATAATCTCCTATCACATCAGCAAATTCTTGTACATGCTTACTTGTTGATTCTGACTTCTCACCACTGAACTTTGGTATTTTGTCCCTGATCTTGGGTGGTACAATATTTGGGTAACCACAAATATTTTCGAAGTTGAGGCCCTTGTACCTATTGGTACTAAAATTTCCTTGGTGGGACAAGAACTATTCACCTTGCATGCTTTTATCACTATTTACACCAGCTGGCGTAAATTGACACTTATCCTTAATTCTTGAGAAGGAAGTTAAGATCTACTATGAAATTATACAATATTAGGGTATGTGCAGGATCATTATGGGCTAAAAAGTGGTAATATGAAGGGTATGTGTAGGGTATGTGGTTGACGACTTTTTTTTTAGGGTACATGTGCAAGATCATCATGGAAAAAGCAAGCCCTTAAATGACAAAAAAAATTAGAAAAATTAGAGTTAGGAAACAAGACATAAAAATTTGAATAAGTTATCTATATTATTTCAAAACTATATAAGAATAGAATCTATAGCAAATTGAATGTAGTTTCTAAATGACTAGGTTTAGTGGGAAAAAAAATCTATTTGGTGAAAATTTGAAATTTCAATGCAGTAGTACTTAAATTTCAGGGAAAAAATAAGAAGTAGGTGTTGTCTGACCACCCTAACCACAATAAAATGATAACATTTTTTTTATAATATTCTAGATATAACTAGAGGACTCATGTCCCGATGTGATGCATATTTTGTTGTCCAAGTAAATAATTAATTTTTATTTTTTTATTGCAACTTTTAAAAAATATAAAACCCGTAGTCTGACCACCTTAACTTGGTCAAAAATTCATGATTTTTTTTTTTTATCCTATAATATGTGAAGCATATAATGTGACACATATTTCAGATTCAAAAAATGTGATACTGTTTGAAAGCTATAGATGTTTTTGAATCAGCCTATCAATCATAACTTTAGTCATAATTCAAATAGAAAATGAATTTAATAATTATTTATTAAATTCAAAGTAAAACATAATTTATATTGGTGGAAAGCTGAGAATCTCCTTTAAAAACCCTTTTCATTTCATCAATTTTGGGTAAAAGAAAGTCCTTAGCCACATACCCTACACATACCCATCATATCACCACTTTTTGGCCCATCATGATCCTACACATACCCTTTACCCAAAATTGATGAAACAAAAAGGGTTTTTTGAAGGAGATTCTCATCTTTCCACCAATATAAATTATGCTTTACTTTGAATTTAATAAATAATTATTATTCATTTTCTATTTGAATTACGACTAAAGTCCTGATTGATAGGCTGATTGAAAAACCTTTATAGCATGGTATCACATTTTTTGAATCTAAAACATGTGTCACATTTCATGCTTTGCATACTAGAGGATTAAAACAGATGAATTTCATGAAGTTTTGACCAAGTTAAGGTGGTCAAACATACAATTTTTTATATTTTTTAAAAGTTGTAATAAAAAAATCATAATTAATTATTTACTTGGAAAAAAATTACAAAAAAATATGAATCACATCCAGACATGAGTCCTCTACTTATATCTAAAATATTATAAATTTTTTTATCATTTTATTGTGGTTAGGGTGGTTAGACATACACCCTTCTTATTTTTTCCCTAAAATTTAAGTACTACTGATTGAAATTTCAAATTTTCACTAAATAGATTTTTAAAATAAACCTAGTAGTTTAGAAACTACATTCAATTTTCTATAGGTTCTATTCCTACATATTTTTGAAATAATATAGATAACTTATTCAATTTTTTACATCAAGTTGCCTAACTCTAATTTTTCTAAATTTTTTCCCACTTAAGTTCCTGTTTTTTCCATGATGATCCTACACATACCCATTACAACAATTCCTTTTGCAATTGTGATCCTAAGCCTCTAGCATGTATATTCCCTATAAATGTTGCCTAAGATATAACAATATGACATGCTTCTATCATCATAATGCACAAATTTCAACTTATACACAAAGGCATGCTAAATTATCACTAATATTCCCTCATCTAGTGCTAATTCACCTATTAGGGAATCACTTACATCTCGAGCATGGGAAATTTATCATGATTTTCCCATAATATGCTCCAATTTCTTTAAATTCTATGAGTACCTAGTATTTTGTAGTGGTTGACTATCCTTCATCTTTAAAACTATAGACCCAACCACTTGATGTATGCTTTATCAAGTTCTTTGAATTAGAGTCGATTGCCACCTCCTTTTAGAGGACTAAACCTCAAATGAGACGAAGTTCTTCACAAAATGGAACACGTTCTGGGCTATCTTCCACAGCGGAGTCAACTTCAAATCCTTCAATCTTTGCTACACTCAAAATCTTCTACCAGGTTCAAGAATTTACTAGCGTCTACATAGGAAGTTCATATTCACATTGTTATTTGACTCTGCATTTCATATCTACATTTGGAGAATAAGGGTTTCCCCAGTAGATTCGCCATTTTGATGGTGTATTTTCCAGTGCACATAAGGAATCTCTAAAGAGTAGCCATCCCCTATACTCAAGACCCTTAAAATGAATGGCCAACTAACAAGATTCAGTCAAAGACTGTAATCTTCTACACTTTAAGGTTTGTGGGACCTAGGAGGGTGTTCCTATTGTGTTCATTTTGATTCATAAATTACATAACACATTAATTTATAGATCAATTCCTATGAGGAGAAAATATACATGATGTGAACCTAGATCCCACACCTACAAGAACACAACAAAGGAACACATTAATAAGGTCTAATGCAAGTTACAACATAGATTCCTCAAGAAATCCATTTGAATGCAAGAGAAAAGGAATAAAATGAAGAACACAATAAACTTAAAAAAATATATGTTGAATCCTATTCTAAAACAAATCAAACTCTTAATCTCTTAAGGGAGTTGGTGCGAATTGATGTGAAAATTGGCCCTTTCCCAACTCCAATGCTAGATTTGATGATTTGATGAATATTGTGATCCACTTTGTTGAAGATTGATGAGTGCTCTAAAACAAAATCTGCATGACCTAGCTATAAAACTCAATAAGATGGATGAAGATTGCTATAAATTTGAGTATAGTAAGTTTACTCAAATTGTGGATGATCAAATGAGGAATAAAGCATCTTATTTATAGAATGTCAATTTGGAAGAATGCCCAAAAGAGAGCAATGTGGGACTAAGAATCAACAAATATCAAGGTGCCACTTGTCAACATGTGAATGGATGTAGGATGTGCAAGTTTTGAAAAATGTGTCAATAAATGCATATATTTGAATTTTGAAATTGCTGAAATGACATGTAAGAGGGAAAGAAGGTGCATTAAATGCCACTTGGCTCAAGGAAAAATGACTTTCTAGGTGGAGAAAATGCCTTATTGGAAGGACAAAGTCCACTTGGATTTTTGAATTCAAATTTGAGGAATATTCCTTTATTGTGCCTTTTGAGAGAAAATAAAGATGTAATAAATGAATTAAATATATTTTCTTGTGCAAGTTACAAAAGCTAGAGGATGGGACATGAGAGGAGATTAAATTAATCAAGGTTAATTAATTTAATGAGAGATTAGAATGATGTGACATATTGATTTAGATTTATGGATTGATTTCAATCAAAATATGAGAAGAATATGATTTCAAGGTTAAATAAAGATTTTTATTTTATTTCACCAAGGATATGTTAGATTTAAAATAAATAATGTTTTAATTTATTTAATTTAATGGATGGACTTTAAAGATTTAATCAAATAAAATTGATTATTTAATTAAATAGGGATAATTAGATCAAACTGATTGATTTAATTAGCAAGAAAGGATGACTTAATTAGATAAATGATTTATTTAATTAAGAGAGGAACATTGATGAATTTAATCAAATAAAGGTATTCAATTAAATGGTTAGACCAAGGGATGATTTAGGATGAAACGGTGTTAGTGGTGGAGATCAGATGCGCAATGTCAATCAGTACATTTTATGTGTGTACATTTTGCCCCTCTTTGAAGCAGTGCACTCGTTGCATTGGTTCAAAGAATAAACGGCCTCAATCAAAAAGCCAAATTTTTTTTTGATTTTAAAAAATTGCCTCACCACTACCCCGATGAAGGAAATTATGGTAATATACTACCCCCTCGAGAGATTAGACGAAAATTCTAATTTTTTCGGTGATCTCACGAAAAAAGAGAACAAGGTTCTCGATAGGTCCATAAAGGCTTTAGAAGGTCAAAAAATGAGGTAAAATGCCAAAGAATGGTGCAAAATGGCCTTCAGATGGACAAAAATAGGATTGGAGGTCCAAAACCCTAGCAGGATGGCCGAATGGGGTCAAAAAACCCTAATGTTCAATCTTAAATAGGCCTCAAGGGGCCACTTCCAATTCATTTGAACACATTCAGCCTTAAGAGATTTCACGATTCGAGATTTGATACCCTGACGAGATGGGACAATGATAACTCCCATTGCATATCTCCGACCGAGTATGGACGTACTAGTAACCTCCTGACATTGGGGCACCGGAATGTGATCCTTACTTGAACTTCATTTTTCGTTTTATGCATTTATTTATTGCTTTTAGAACTAGGTCTCTTTCAGCGGTGCTATATAGCGCTGCTAAAATTTCAAATTGGACCACTCGGTCCCCCAAACTAAACCACCATCACAAGATGGACTGCCGCGGTGGAGTTTGGAGTTTGAAAAGATTCCTCAAACTTCAATGCTTTCATGAGATGGAGCGCTAGATTTCAAACTCTGACGTCGCAGTGGACTTTAGAATTAGGGTACGAGATGCTTGAGCAAAATGTGTCACCAGGGTGTAGTTTGGGATTTGAAGATGCCAGCGTCACTATTTGCAAATTTCAAACTGTAATTCCTTCATAGTTTGCAATGCTGGGCTAGTTTTTTGAACGCTTGGGATAAAATTTCTCTATCCTTTTAACACGGTGATCTTTCTTGATGTAGGAGGGGGCAAGAGAGCTCTATTCTCGCGAGCACAGATTGTGGGAGATATTTAGTAATTTGTGAGATATGACTGACAGAGTAGGACTGACTTCAAGAGATGGAGCTATGGTACATTGCCTATGCAAAACCTAGGCAGACCCATCTTGGCATGATGTCTGCTCTTGCAGAGAGATGGCATAGTGAGACAACGTCGTTTCATCTTCCCACTAGCGAGGCCACCATTACCTTGGAGGACATGTGACGCATCCTTAGATTGTCGATACATGGTCGGTGAGTTATTCATGATATGGATGTTAGACGGGATGCCTGCCATACAGTCTTGGCCACAGATGAGGTCATATTTTGCAAGGGCCAGATAGAGCTAGAGCATCATCGGTTGCTCACGTCACCATTTCATCTAGTGATAGCTGCTATCATTTTAGTTCTTGTCGCTCTAGATTGATGAGGCTGGTACTTCAGTCCTAGCTAGGGGCTTTGCTGGGAGTGGATGGTTCACGATAGGCTAGTCTATTTTGCATGGGTTTTGGTTCTTCTTGCCTCCCTTTATAGGGATTTACACGAGTATGCATACTTGGACAACAATGCACTTGGTGTAGGTGTCACACTCTTTCATGTGTGGGCATGGGAGAATATCTCCGTTCTTCAATGGTAAGTTGTTCCAATGCTAGTCAGAGCTGATGATCTAGTGGTTTGGCACTATAGGGGCAGTGTTTCCTTCACACACATAGGTAAGCATAGGATCCCTCACTGGAGGAGGGTCATTGATGAGATGACAGTGTTTACATTGCACCCCTACCTTGGTCATCCCAGATGGGTTGATGATGTATTGTAGTTATTCTTTGCCCACCAGGATGGGTTCATGCAGGGGTGGGAGCACACTATGATTGAGCAATATTTTCTCGAACAAGTTTGGTGTCAGTTTGGGGAGCTATAGGATAGGCCAAATGATGACTACGTGGTCATCTTTGCTCGTACAGTATCATAGGGTACTTGGGGGTGATACATTCCTACCTCTAAGGAAGTTGATAGTTTCAGGTAGCTGGTGGCCTCGCCATGGGCATATGATCAAGGGGTCGTAGATCTAGGAGTGACCCAGGCATACAAAGATTGGTTCCAACCACCTCTACATTTGATAGCTCTAGGTGCACCCTCTCTTCGACAGAGAGCCAAGGGTAGGGGAGCAGGTTGAGGATGAGGAGGTGGCAGTCCTCCAGTAGGATAGCCAACACTAGACTAGCTAGCATGGGTCCAGCCACCATAGGTTCAGATTGATCAGCCTCATGTTGATGTACATATGTAGGACCGAGATCAGGGCTAGAGGGTGGACATGATGGGCACCAAGATCGGGTCACCACACCCGTTATCACCTGAAATTGCACCCTGTCGAATATAAAATTTGACACCTCAGTGTAACATGGGAAGACCTCTCAAGATGTGGGTTTCTTGTAAACAAAGGTCAACCTCCGGAGAAGGCTGGCTTCCTTTGGTGTCACCTAAACTACTGATTCTTTAAAGGGAAAGGGAGAAGGAGTGCATAAAAATAAAACTAAATACTATGGTGATACACCGAACTGATAAGAGCAATGGAATACTTAGGCTACACTTGAAAATTGTCAATGACTATAATATTACACATCAAATTCATTAATATATCACAAACAGGTTTGATTCATACACTTTTTCAAGAGAGGAAAATATTTTCACATATTAGAATCCATATGTGATTATGTAAACACAGTTTGTGATTTATATAATGATACTTTTATCAAAGAGGGCATGAAAACAAAGGATAAATTCATAAAGGAATAGAAGAAATTCACAAAATAACTTTATCATGAAGCTGGAATGCACAACACTTTGCAAGAACAAAAGGGTAATCTGAAACATCAATAGTGGCCAAGGTAAACTCTGTATACTATACTCTAAAATGAGTTACAGAAGTTTGCTAATCTGAGAGAGGACTATAAAAGTCATAGACTTCAGAAAAGCATAAGGAGAACTTCTTTACAAGAAGGAAAAAATGCCATATATACAAAAAGATGTCGGCCCCTCTGGGCTTACAAAAAGATCTTCCCTTAGATCTTTTCAAATGAAATTAATTTTGCATCTGATTGCATCCTCGTGTCCATCTTGGTGACAGATCTCCCTTAAGGGAATCCTTAAGATCTTTTGCAGCATTAACTTTTGGTCCTCGTGTCTACCTTCAAACCTCCTTGCAAAGCTGCTTTCAATGCTCTTAGGCTTAGAATGAATCCATGTCACATTTGTTTAGTTAGTCTTCTTCACAGGGATAAAACTGCCACGGATCTCCTGTAGTTCATTCAGATTGGTTGAATTTGTGACACATTGGTTTTCAGGCGGTCAAAGGTCACTCCATTAAAATCGGATGTTGGTGAGACACTAGCCTTGTGTCGGGGAGACCCCTTAGCAAACACAAAATATTATACCGAAGGAACCCCATTGTCGGAAAGACTCCACCTATTCGGCCAGACTTTATGCCGAAGGAAAACTCTCGACGAACCCATTTTATCTTAGTGAGACCCTCTCAGGTTGGCAAGACTTCTTATCGAACTCCTCCTCTTGGTGATAAGACCCACCGCATCCAGCTCCCTATTGGCGAGACACTATTCTCTCGACAGGACCTCATAGCGAGCTCCCTTTCTCTCCTTGAGCTCACTTCATTTTGTCAAGACCTCTAGCAATCGGCAGGACATCACTCCGACGGCCAAACATTATGCCGATGTCAAACTTTCTCGGCAAAACCTTTTTGTTATCTGTGAGACCTCATGTCGAGCTCATTTCCTTTGCCGATGCTACTTCACTTTGGCGAGACCTCACCCCGTTTGTTAGACATCTCCCCAAAGACATCACCATTCGTTGAGACCACATGTCAGTAGGATATTTCACTTTTGGGAAGACCTCATGGCGAACCTTCTTTCTTTCTTCGTCGAGACCTCATCACCTTGGCAAGACCTCACCCCGATGGTGAGACCTTATAGCAAAGACCCCATACTATTGTGGAGACCTTGGCCTATCAACAAGAACTTTCACCAGGCTCCTTTGTTTCATCGAGACCTATGTTGTCGTAGGACATCTCCCTGAAGGTAAACAACTCTCCCCGATGCCGGCCTTGTGAAAAAATTTTGACGTGACTCCCACCCATTGAGAAGACTTCACAGCGGGCAGAAAGAGTCTTCTCGATGTCCCTTTCTATTTCGGAAAGACCATCAGTGGTCAGCAAGACCTTATGCCGAAGGAAAAATCCTTCGGCGAGACCTTTAGTAGTTGGCCAGACCTTTTGGCGAAGATGCTTCCTTTTGGCGAACTCATTTCATATCGGGGAGACTTTGCTTGATCGGTGGGACCTCATAGCGAAGGCACAAGTTTTTGTCGAGAACCTATCCTTTGACTAGACCTTATGCTGAAGGCATAACCCTTCACTAAGATCTCCTGGCAATTAAAATTTTTGGCCAATGGGGACATTTCAAAAATGAATAGAACCCTTGCTAGTCGGCAAGACATTTGGAAGGTCTTGCCAACTTTCTCCTTAAAGGAATTTTATGTCAAAATTGACTAAGGCAGACTTTTCAACTGAGCTCCTTGAGAAATGCATTAGATGCATGATTTAATCCTACACAAAAATGCCCCCATTTGGCCCTTATGAACATCTGAAACATAAGTTGCCCCCTGATTGAGCCCATAGGTGAAAATTGGGTAACATTTCCACCACGAGTTAGGGGTGAGGACTAGTCTCACTTACAGCCTCCACCAGGACAACCAGCAGGTCAGCCAAATCTGAGGGATGGGATGATAGTATAGTTACAGGCCTAAGTCTAGGCCTTGTTAGTAGAGAGAGACTAGGCTCGTGTGGAGAGGGATTAGGCAATTCTATAGAGGTAGGCCACAAAGTTATAGGTGGCTACAGAGATGGGCCACAGACAATAGTTAGAGAGTATGGTGGCTTCCTCCTCTCATAGCATAGTGCCTCTTCGCTCATATAGGGAGGCCATTCGGGAGGTGGATTACTATCGGTTGATTTACCATCAGGCCATACCTAGACCAGCTCAAGCCCCAGATTACTCACAATGGACCAGCCATAGACCGATAGAGGGTCACGGTGACCAAGGCGAGGGAAGCATATAGGAGGGTTAGACCTCATTTTTTATGGAGATATTATTCTTTCATGCCATATGGGCTCATTTTTTATAGCTCATTGGGCCTTTTTATACTTATTGATATACACACATGTATAGTGATCTAATTATTATTTTGTACTATGACAGTTACTTGATGATATATATGAGATGATGATGTTGATATGATGTGCTATGTATCATTTATTTATTTTGCATTTATGGATGGTTCTATTTCTATATTTGATGCAATAATATTATGGTATTATGTGATGGATGCATTTCTTTCTGATGGTGTATGTGTTATGTGATGGTTATGCGACTAACAGATCTATATTATGCCTCTAATGAATGATGACATATGATATGAAAATGGATTTATATGATATGCGATATGGATATATGATAGATGATATGTATGTTTATATGATGATACAATCTATATGATGATTTATGTATGTTGATGCAAATGTGATGATTTATGCAATGATTTCTTTTTCAATCTCTTATTTTGTTATGATAGTGATGATGATGTGAATGAAGTGATCCTAATACGCTGCTATGCAATGATGAATGTATGTGATTTTCCATGTATGATATGCACTTGTGACGATGATTATGATGTGATGTTATATATGACATGATATGTTATGCAAGATGGTATGGAGATGATGATTTATGGTGTATATGCAAAATGATATGTGAATAATGACCTTATGATGTGATGGCCTAATGAATGCTTTTATGAGATATTTTATATGATTATGGATGGATGTATGCACTTAATTGTGATGGATTGTTTATAATGTTTATGTACCTATTATGCTTTGTTTAATTATGCATTGGATGCTTATAATGATATTTTGTGAAATGAAATGCAAAATGATTTATTAGATGTTATGTATGATATGGATGGATGATGGATGATATGTATGTTTATGATGATGTATGCTTTATCCAAATGGATGCAAATGCCTAATCTATTTATGTGATGTGATGGTGGTTATATGATTATGCCATGGATTATGTGATGGATTATTTATTAATATGCAAATGTGTATGTAATGTTATGATTATGAGATGATTAGAATAAAAAATCTATATTATATGCATATGAGATGATCAATGTTTCTATATGATATGCATTGGGCCCACGATTTGTGGATGCAAGATTAATGATGGTGGTGATTACCTATCATAGTACCTTTTTAGCATGAAAATCAAGAAGAAATGAAAGAAAGAAGAGATTTCAACAAGAGAAAAGATGATGATGATAATGAGTATTCGCCATGGAGTTGGGATGTTTAAGGGGCCAATTATCTTATGTTTGATAACACACATAAATATGATGCATCAAAGTATTAATAACCAGAATGATGTTGTATTTAGTGTGATGGAATTTGACTCGACAATCAGATAGGAATACTCTTGTTCACACCTAACATACGAAAACCTTACTAGGATGTACTTTAGATATTTCAAACATCTCAGACCAAAACATAGAAAGGAAATCCTTCCTATGTGGTCAAGAAAATATCTAAAACACCCTCTGTACATACCTAAATAAAGCAAGTATTCATAGAGGTTATATTACAAGAATGTCCAACAAGCACAATAGATAAAAATATAATGATCATTGCCCCATTCCTATCTCTCTAAATTCCTTCATTGGGGACATCACTAAGAGGTCCTTGGCATGGGCACAATAAGATAAATCAAAAGATAAAGATACAATAAACAAACAAGCTAATGTTCTTCAATTCCGCTAGCCAAGACTAAACTATAGTGATGCCTGATGTTGATGTCCATTGTAGGAAGGATGAATCCTAGGACATGATGATATCAAATGATTTGATATGGGATTGATTGGATGATAGACTATTGACACAAAGAGTTGACCAACTTGCTTACGTACTAACCTAGATTTTGAGATTTTTGATGTTTTGAGTTTTCACTTTTCACCTGCTAGACTTGTTTCTAACTATTTCACCAAAGGTTGAGGATGATGATCATTTATCATGAGTGATGTTTATTGTGGGTGCAAGCGAGATTAGACAAATGGATTTTTTTTTTCAAATATTTAGATTTTTTTTATGTTTTGAAATGTTTTGATGTTGTTTTTGGTATTTTTAAGATTTTATAAATGTTTTGATTTTTGAATTTTGTGATGTTTTTGGGTTTTCCAAGATTTTAACCAAAAGATTAACCTAAAGACCTATCCTAGGGGCCTTGGGGGTTGATCAATAGATTAGCCTTGCCTACATTATACACACAGAGACCACATAGTTCGACTAATGACTAGACCGATTTACAAATGAAGATATACATGATGAAATGTCAGTTTATTATGACAGACTCCTAAAGCACTAACCTAAGTGTCTCGGGGGACGATCAAAGATCAACCTTGCCTATGTTCAAGGCTCAAAGACGTGTAGTTTTACAAGAAAAAATTGTTTTTGAATTTTTGACTGACTTTTTGACCTATTTTTAAATTTTGATATGTTTCGAATGTTTCTGGATTTGGTGATTTTTTTATGTTGTTGGATTTTTGTTTTGGATTTTCTGATTTTAGAACTTCAAGAATATACACAAATCTGATCAGATGAAAGCATTCCCCAGCATGATGCAATAGACTACTACAATAAAGGTAGGATAAACTGACCTTGGGAATGGGCCGAGTAGTACTAGGAGGGATCATGATATGAACACAGGACCAAGCTATGATGCAGATTTCAAATGAATGGGTGATGGATGGAGATTTGAATGCAATGGAAGATGGATAATGCAGAACAAGCCATGAAGATCCTAGTGGATGGAAAGTGATTATTTACACAAGGCGTCTGTTTCCCAGGTTTTCACCAAGGTACTTGTCCAAAGTGCCACCAAAGTGGTTTTCACCAGAGAACGATTTTTTCTTTACTATTTTTTTAATTCTTTTTTTTTATTATTTTTGGATTTATTTTATTTTATTTTTTTGTTGTCACCAAGACACCTATTTGCTAGGTTTTTGCCAAGGTAACCATTTTTTTAGGACATTTTCTTATTTTTTTATTTTTTGGGTTCTATACCTTGAAATATTTAGGCATATAACTTTTTGAGATGGGAGTTATTCATGGGATCCTGTAGAGGTTCCCCTTCGGGTGTTGATAACTAATATTCCCCTAACTTATAGCTCGTTGTGATAACAAATGGTCCTAACCAATTGGGTTCAAATTTTCCTTTACTATTTGGATTTAGGACGTTCTTATGATTCTCCTTTAGTACTTGTTCTCCAACTTGGAAAGTCCTGGTTCTGATTTTCTTGTTATAACTCCTCTTGATTTTCTTCTAATAGAATTTCAAATGATTTAAAGCATCTATACACCCCTCATCTAGTAGATCCAGCTCATTCAATCTTGATACTCGGTATTCTTCATCTGTGATGAGGTTTTGTAGTGATATTCTTAATGACGGGAGCTCAATCTCAATGCAGAGTACTGCTTCTAATCTGTAGACCAAGGAAAAGGGGGTGGCACCAGTGGGTGTGCAGATGCTAGTTTGATAGGCCAAGAGGGCGGGATTGAGCTGCAAATGTCAGTCACAACCTGTGTCATTGACTGTTTTCTTGAGGATCTTTAAAATGGTTTTGTTTGTGGCTTCTGCTTGGCCATTTCCTTGGGGATAGTATGGGGTGGAGAAGTGATGTTGGATTTTGAATTTTTCACACAGTTTACAGACATCCTAATTCTTAAATGGTGTCCCATTATCTGAGATAATGGCTTGTGGGACACCATAGCGAAAAATGAGATAGTTTGGGATGAACTTTGATATCTGCTTCCCCGTTATGTAGGTCATTTTTATGGCTTCGACCCACTTGGTAAAGTAAGTTCAGTGGTGGTTATGATGAACTTATGGCCATTACATGAATTGGGAGTGATTTTTCTGATGAGATCGAGCCCCATAGTGTGAGAAGGGCCATGGTGTAATGATGGGATGGAGCTCTTGAGATGGAGCATGGATGAGGTCCCCATGTTTTTGATATTGTAGACACCTTATGATGTAGTCATGTGCCTCTCTTTCCATTGTGGGCCCATAATACCCCATCCTCAGCAATTTCTTGGCCAAGGTCATTCCACTCGAGTGTGAACCACAAGTCCTATTGTGCACCTTAGTTAAAGCAGTCAAGGCTTCATTGGTATTAAGGCAGTGTAATAAGGTTCCATTTGTGATTCTATAGTATAAGGTATTTCCTAGGATGAAAAACCTAGAGGATTTTTTAATAAAAGTTATTTTTAAGCTTGAGGGTAAGTTAGTAGGTAAGACACCTATTCGTAGGTAGGTATAAATGTCATGATACCAGGGATCTCCAAGACCAATGATTTTGCACAAAATTTTTAACTCTGGTACCTCGAATGTGGGCACGAGAAGCTACTCTACCAAGAATTCATGTTTTAGGATGTTGCAAGGGATGTCCAGTAGGGGTCCAATCATTTCCATGGTGTGTGTTGCTCTATTGTTTACTCTAGGAATCTGCTCAAATGTGATCTTGATGAAGGATTCTTTGAGAGTCTCCACCAATTTCTTGTATGGGGCGAGCTTATCATCCTTAGTCTAGTATTCACCATTCACTTAATTTACTATCAATTAGGAGTCTTTGTATACTCTGAGGGCCATGATGTGCCACTGCACTACTATTCTGAGACCTATTTTTAAAGCCTCATATTCTGCAATGTTGTTGGTGCAGGGGAATGCCATTTTATATGATCTAGGTATGTAGTCCCCCTGTGGAGTGATAAAGAAGACATCGGCTACTGATCCATGTTATGTGTATGAGCCATCAAAGTAAAGGTTCCAGTGGTCAGCTATGTTGAGATTGAAGATGGATTCATCTAGAAACTCTGAGATGAGAGGATTCTCTTACTAGATTGGTACTTTTGCAAGTTGATCTATGATGACTTGGACTTTAATTTCTTTCCACTCCACATATTCAATCTCATACTCTGATAGTATCATGACCCATTTAGCCATTCTTCCAATGAGTATTTCTTTTGACATTAAGTACTTGAGAGGGTCAATTTTTGTGATGAGCTTTATTTTGTCTACCAACATGTAATGTATGATTTTTTGTGAAGCAAAGACTACTGCTACACATGCTTTTTCAATGAATGAGTAGTTTAACTCATGTCCAACCATTGTTCTACTGATATAATAAATGGCCTTTTCTGTCCCATTTTTGTCGTATTGAGCTAGAAGAACATCGAGGGCTGTTGTTGTTGCTAACACATAGAGAATTAATGGCTTTCTTGGGATTGGTGGCATGAGGATTGGTGGTGTAAGTAGATATTCTTTGATCTTATTGAAGACGTCTTCACACTTTTCATCCCACTTGTATGCTACTCCCTTGTGAAGTAGGTGAGAATATGGATTTTGTTTATCTACCAGCTGTGCTATAAACCTTTGGATGGACTGAAGTCTTCCTTGGAGACCTCTCAATTGTTTCAATGTTTTGGGTGCCTCCATCTCAAGGATTGATTTTACCTTAGCAGGGTCTACCTTGATACCTCTCATTGACACTATGTATCCTAGCAACTTTCTTGATTGTACGCCGAAGACACAATTCTTTGGATTTAATCAGATCTTGTATTCCTCCAGCCTATCAAAAATGGTACCCAAGGTTGCTATGTGATCCTTCCTCTTTCTAGATTTGGCTAGTATGTCATTGACATAATCTTCAACATTTTTATGGATCATGTCATGGAAGATTAATGTCATGGCTCTTTGGTATATTGCTCTTGTATTCTTCAAGCCGAATGGCATCATATTCCATCAGTAAGTCCCCCATGGACAAGTGAAGGCCATTTTGTGTTGGTCTTCTTTAGCAATCATTATCTGGTTGTATCCTGAGAAACCATCCATCAAGGAAATCATTCTGTGTCCCGCTGTCATATCTACAATCATGTCAATGTTGGGAAACGAAAAATATTCTTTTGGACATGCTTTGTTTAAGTTCCTGAAATCTGTGCAAATTCTGATGCCCCCATCTAGTTTTGAAATAGGAACTAGATTTCACACCCATACGGGGTAGTCAATTGGTCAAATGAATCCTACATCCAATAGTTTCTTTAGTTCCATTTTGAGTAGTAAGGCGATCTGAGGGTGCATTTTCCTAAGTTTTTGTTGGACAGGCTTTACTTCAAGATATACTGCTAGGTGATGAACTACAATTTCTCGATCAAACTCTAGCATGTCAGCATAGTTCCATGCAAAATTAACTTGGGTTTATCTTAAGAAGGCTGCTAGGAGCTCTTATTCTTCTAATAGTAATGATTCTGCATAGAATGTGATGTTTGGGGTCTCCTCTATTCTTAGATTAACAGGATTGTACTTTTCTACTAGGACTACTAATTTTTCTTGATGAAGAGCTCTTAAAGGAAGATTGAATCCCCCATCCTCAGGCACGTCGTAGAGATTTTCACCATTGGATGTGTCCTTTATTTTTACTTTTTTCATGTCAAAGAGTACCATAGTGTGGTTTTCACTCAAGGACTTAGATATTATTCTTAATTTTTCACTTTTGTGACTGAGGGATCCAATTGTTTCCCCATAATAGGCCTGTGTATCTAGCTCAATAATGAATCATGCCTTGTGATCCCCACACGGAATATTATCCTGTAGTCCCATGAATTCTGAGAGTGGCTCATTATTTTCAACTATGTCAAGAATTGGTGGTCCTCATTGGTCATAATCAATTTGTTCAGGGTAAACTAGACAAATTTCTTAGTTTATGTTTTCAGACTCATAAGATAAGGTGCTAATCATGAGAAGGGTGGTATCCTCAAAGAGCCTAGGTACATTGGTTATGGGATCCTCATCATCACTGCTACTACAAACATCAGTTATGTCAAAAGTGAAATTATCTAAGACATGACTAGTGGATATAGGTAAGCAAATCTCAGCTAGTGTTGGTTCAAGGGGAATCCCATCTGCTTTAATTGGTGGACCTCCTCCACATATAGTTATACTCGGAGGGGTACATATAAGGCCAAGATTTCTCATCTATGTCTCAGGAATGAGGGGTATTATAAGCCCATTTTCATTTTTCCCAAGTCTTTGGTTTCTCTCATAGCACATTGCGAGCATCATTTGCAAACCTTTACTTTTGTCATCCATTGGTAGATCAACTGCTAGTCTATTATCTTGGTATAAGAGATGAGATGGGTCCTCTTCTATGACTTCTTGGCCGAGATCCCCCCAACTTCTAAAGTTGGAATATTTAGGGGATGTTTGGGAGGTGGAGGCTTGATTTAATTGCGGATGTCCTTGTGATCTAGGAGATTGTGGTAACTCTCCTACCACAAAGGAATTTTTTGGAATCATATAGTTTCTACAACCATTGTCCTGGATGATGACTTTGATATTAGAGATGGTACCGATAGTGGGAATGGCGGGTGTCTCTATCGTAGAAGTGGAGGCGAGAGTGGCTGGATCAATGTATGGTATTGATGGGCTTTCATCATTTTTAGATACTTGAGGTATTTTGTAGTATTTTTCCTCAAGGCTTTTGCAATAGGAGAATGGTTCAGGATCTCCATGGATGGTGACCTCTTGTCCTTCATATGTGAACTTGACACACTGATGGAAGGTTGATGCTACTACTTGCATTACATGGATCAATGGACGTCCTAGGAGAATGTTATAAGGCAAGTCGAGGTCCAGGACCTGACAGGTGGTTTCCATGATAGTTGGCCCTACTTGAATAGGGATTTGAATTGTACCTTGGGAAACTTTTTCTTAATCATCATATGCTTTGATTGTAATACATTTTCCTTTTTCGATGGAATCCTATGAGATTTTTAGGTTCTTAATGAGCTTGAGGGAACAGATATTCAAACATGCACCTCCATCCACCAAGACTCGCTTGCCTTTATTTTTCTGCACTGGGACCTCTAAATGGAGTGCATGGTTATGAGATGGTTGAGCAGGAAAATCTTGGTCAGAGAATGTAAGGAGATTCAGGGAATGATGTTTCCAACCATAGCTTGGAATTGGTCCGCATCAAGATCTACAGGGACAATTGATGAATCCAATGCTTCCTCAAGGATTTTCTTATGGGCAGATGAAATTTTTATAAACTCCATGATGGAGATTTGTGTCAGGGTTCTTTTTAGCTGATCAAGTACATTGTAACCATTGGGAACAGATTTGGGTGCAGGCACTCTATTTGGCTGGGACGATCCTGCGATGGTAACTTTGTCGCCTCTTGTGGTGACTCCACAATCGGTATGGAATCCTTTGATGGTGATGGTAGCGTAGTAGTCATCTAGGGATGTGATGACATGGTCATACACATGATTCACATTCTTGAAGGTGCCTTTCCCCTTATCAGTGTTATTGTTCCCTTTATTGTTATGGTTAGGCATCAGATTCGTGTATATTTTGAGATTTTGATTCCCTATTGGTTGTTCCACATTTATGATTCTTTGATCAATGAGGTCTTGGACTATGTTCCTTGAACTCATGCAACTGTTAGTGGTATGCCCTATGATTTTGTGGAAGTTGTAGGGCTGATTTTCATTGTACTAAGGAGGTTTTACATCTAGTTCTTGGTAGTTCTCATAGGTGGGAATCTTGATGAGGTTTTCGTTTATCAGTTTCTTCATGATGACTCCAAGTGGTTCCCCAAGGGCGGTGTACTTCCACTTGGTGAAGTTTTTGTTTTTCTGGGTCGATCCCCTTTGATGATTGATGTTATTGATTGCTTGATTTTTTGGTTGTTTGGTTGTTGTGTTCGTCGGATGGTTGTTTTGATGATGATTTTGGAGTTGTTGTTGTGGTGTGGGTACATTTTTTTGAGGGGCACTGATGACAACTTTGGCATTGATGACACCATCGTTGGTAACATTTTTGTTTCTTACCCATGTGCGAGGTTTTCCATTGTAATTGGTGGGTGGGCAATTGTTCTATTGTTAGGGATATGAGGTTGATCCTCCCGGTTGTGTCATAAGGGCCTGTTTGATGCTAAACACCTTGGAAATCAACTAATCGTATGTGGTGATCCCTTGGACTTTGAGGTGGAATTCCAAGAGGCCATCAAGGTTGGATATGATAGTTCACACTTGTTCCTTGAGCATGACCCATTTTCTCGAATTGGCCTTGGATTGCCATTGTTGTAGGAATGAAGCAAATGATTCATTCTTACCTTGTTTCAGAGCTCATAGTTCCTCTAAACTGACATCCATGGTGATATTGCATACATAGTTTTTGATGAATGCATCTATGATTTCTTGGAATGTTTTGATGCCTATAGTAGGCGAGAGAACCATTCCATGGTGTGGCTAGCCAAGCTCCTAGGAAATAGTTGCATCAAATAGGTATCATCATATGTGACTTCCATGCAATGAACCTGGAATTCCCTAATGTGATCTTCAAGGTTTCTTGTCCCATGGTACTTGTCAAACTTGGGGATCTCAAATCCCTTTGGGAATGATTTCATCACAAGGCTCCTGTCAAATGGATAAGGACACAAGTTACTAGATTTTTTCATGGTTCTCCCTAATTGAATATTGAGCACTTGTTGTGAGAGTAATTTGATTTGTGTTGCGACATCATTTTGCGGATTGGGAGGTGGGATGGAAGTGTTCTAAGGTGGTTGGCTTGTTGATGGGATGGGTGGATTGGTTGATGTGTTAATTGGTGGTATTCGCACATTCTATTGAGCCATGTATTCTTGTACTTGTTGTTGTATCAACAACGCTTATTGTTGGTCTTGTTGCTATTGTGCTAGGATTGCCCGTTGTTGAGCCTATTGTTATTGTGCCAACAACGCTTGTTATTGAGCTACTAATTGGGTTGCTTCATGTTGTTCTTCATATTTCTTTAGCATTTGTTGATATGCTTGTTCTTGCACTGCGTGTTGTTGTGCAAGATACTACACTTGTGCTTGTGCTTTTTGTGCTTGATATTGGGCTTGAGCTTGTGCTTGTGCTTGTGCTTGTGCTTGTGCCTGAGCTTGAGCTTGAGCTTGAGTGGCTTGGGCTTAAGCTTGAACTTGAGCTTGATCCTGAGCTCGAGCTTGAGCTTGTGCTTATGCAACTTCTTGTTGTTGTTGTTGCAATAAGATTTGGGCTTGGGAAGTCCATTCTTCTTGTAATGTAGTTTGGGCAACTTGAGTAGCTTGCACAGCTTGAGCGACTTGTTGAGCAGCTAGTTGGGCAACTTGTTGAGCAACTAATTGAGTGGCTTGTTGTTTTTGTACTTGCAAGACTTCCTTTTGATAAGCAGCTTGTTGAGTGGCTTGCAACGCCATACTATATTGGTTTGATGTATTGGAGCTTGGTGGTGGTACTAGTGGTGGTTTTGGAATAGTGCTTGTTGTGGTGATAAGAGGTATTGTCGTATTGATGATTGAGATTTGAGTGGTGGATGGTGCGATCGATGTGGTTGGTCCTTGAGAGACCATGTTTTGAGATGTTAGGGTGGTGGTTGATGATGTGGTGGTGGTGGTATGCGTTATCGGGTTGGTTTCCATCTGTTGTTGCGATGTTGATGACAAGTTTTGAGAGTTTGGTGTGATGCTTTGATTGATGTTCGAGATGTTGGTTTGATTTTGATTGATATTTGGTAAAGGTGGAAGCCCTAAGCCAAGAAGTGGTGTGGATGATGATGGAAATGGTGGAAGTGGTGAACACGTGAGAGATGTGATCTCTTGGGGGAAATGGTGTTGTGTCAAAAATGTCCCCTGGTTCGAACATGTCACCTTATCCTTGCGAGGTTATGGGGAGAGAGGTTTGGGGTCGTGTGCGGAAGGTTGATGATGATGGATCATTGGGATCATGGAAAGTAAGAGGGACATATGTATGTAATGGATTTTGGGGTACGTTCTGCCCCAAAATGGTGTTTGCATCCAAGTCTTGATTATTGACAAGGGGGTGTGTTTGTATGGCATTAATAAATTCACTTCCCTTGTTAACACTAGGTTGAGTTGGAGCAATGGATGATTTGATTTGCGGAATTCTTTGAGTGATACTTTGGGATGGGGATGTAGATGAGATGGGGAGGGTGGATGAAATTGTAGGCATAACCTCTAAGGATGGTTCCACTATAGAGCTCACATCGAAATCAGAAGGTAGTTTAGCCCCTTTCTTTGCTAATTCAAGCATGTATAGTGAAGGGTTGAGTCTCATCATGATATTGATAATCTTATGGTTTTTCGGATTTTGAATCATTCTGATGATTTCTTCATGTGGCATTCTAAAGGGATTATTGGTATGTTCCTCTACCTCCTCTTCAGGGTTTTGTGATGATGTAGGAAAGTTGATTAAAGGATTACTTGATTCAATGAGATTTTTTTCAAAATTCATTTGACTTAGGTCACTTGTAGTGGATGTTTCTTTGTTAGCTTGGACCATGTTCCTCTTGTGTTGAGATCTAGTTTGCACCATAAAATAGGGATCAATTTTTGAAGAATATGGGAGATGAATCTCTAATTATTTTGGATTGATCTAATCTTAGGTAAAAAAAGAGAAAATTTAGGATGTTTTTCAAGGATCAAAGGTGATATGATGGGGATGATGTGAAACATGGATGATTGGTGAATGATTGAACTTTTGAGAAATCTTGAATGCTAGAATTTTTAAGACTTTTTGGATTTGGTTTTGGATTTATTTTTTATTTTGCATTGACCTTGATTTGATTTTTGGTTTGTTTTGTTTTAGATTTATGAATAAATAGACCCTAATATGTTGGATGATTATCTAATAGGTAGATTTTCTCAAAGGATGATAACTTGAATATGTGTAGGGGGAAGGATGCATCTACCTACACCTATTCAAACAAGATGATAATTTAACCAAGAATATGAAGAAGGATGCATCTACATATACCTAGCTAAACAAGATGGTTTGATAATTTTACTAAGCATATGCAAAAGGATGCATCTACACATATCTAGCCAAAGATGATTTGATGTTTTGATTCAAAGATTTCAAGAATTTTGCTTCAAGGATTGGGTGATTTTTTATTTTTGTCAAAAAACCTAGCATGGAGGATAATTTCAAGATTTTTCAAAAGATGATGGTGAGGTGATTTTGGTTTGAGGTTCAAGGATGGATGAAAAGGTTTGATCTTTGATCCTAGAATGTACCTAAAAAGACACTTGTTTACTAGACCTCGATATTGAAGAACATACAATACTTCTAAGGACCTCTATAACAAAGAAGTGGTTCAAATTGAGCATATATTTCTAGATTGTCCAAAGGAATGAGTCTATAGAACCTTGTGAATTTTTTGCTTATTTTGATATGTTGCCTTTGATTGCACTTCCTAATGTATTTTTTGATGAACTTTCGAGTGTGACTTCTAAATTTTGAACTTTTTCTCAAGGACTTTTGTTTTTGGATTTTGACTTTCTTGGAAATCATGAGGAACTAGCACATGTGTGAGAGCCAATTTTGTTATCTTTGCTCAGTGATTTTGTTTCACCACAAACATTTCTTTGATTATTATTCCAAACTAGATGTCCAATGTCCAAATTTCTTTAGATCCCACAAAGTATGTTATGTGGAATTTTGATGAAATCAAGGCAAGGGTTTACCTATTGTTTAACTTTAGTAGGCAAATTGAGATGTAAATCCAAGTGTTTAGAAACCTCCAAGGATAAAATACCAAGGGAAAACAATAAGACATGAATTTTTTCAATTATATTTTCCTCCTAAAGGGTTTGAAATTTTGATGATGATGTTAAATGTTTGTTTTCCAAATATTTTTGAACAAGCAAAGTGTTTTGTAACCAAGAACAAGCACAACCTTATGGATATGAAAGACAATATTTGTTGAGTCCCCACTTGGACAAGTATAGCTACTCTTATCTTTAGCTAATGGTTAGATGCTTGACCCCATTGCCTCCCCTCCACAACACTCACTTATACGGGGCAGCCAAGCTTCAACACCCAGGTATGTGCAAGATCATGATGGGCCAAAAAGTGGCAATATGATGGGTATGTGGATGATGACTCTTTTTTAACCCAAAATTGATGAAACGAAAAGGGTTTTTAAAGGAGATTCTCACCTTTCCACAAATATAAATTATGCTTTACTTTGAAGTTAATAAGTAATTATTATTCATTTTCTATTTGAATTATGATTAAATTTCTAATTGATAGGCTAATAGAAAAACATATATAGCTTTCAAACGGTATCACATTTTTTGAATCCAAAACATCCATCACATTCTATGCTTCGAATACTATAAGATTAAAAAAATAAAAAATGAATTTCATGAAGTTTTGACCAAGTTAAGATGGTCATACATAAATTTTTTTATATTTTTTAAAAGTTGTAATAAAAAATTCATAATTAATTATTTACTTGGAAAAAAATTACCAAAAAAATGCATCACATCAAGACATGAGTCTTCTACTTATATCTAAAATATTATCATTTTATTGTGGTTAGGGTGGTCAGATAGACACCTATTTCTTATTTTTTCCCTGAAATTGAAGTACTACTACATTAAAATTTCAAATTTTCACCAAATACATTTTTTTTTCAACAAACCTAGTAGTTTAGAAACTACATTCAATTTTCTACATATTCTATTTTTACATATTTTTGAAATAATATAGATAACTTATTCAAATTTTTATGTCAAGTTGCCTAACTCTAATTTTTTTGAATGTTTTACCACTTAAGGGCCTGTTTCTTCCATGATGATCCTACACATACCCACCCATGAAAATCCCATGGCATGCTTTCCATTTCTACTAAACACTATAAACGTGTGGGGCAACTTTAGAATGACCGTTCTTGCACCAACAAATAGATAGGGATTTTGGCCTTTCTACAACAAGGGTTTTAATTCGGATTTTCCATTCGTACAAGTTGACCTAACATGGCGAGAGACCATTGTTTCCCTTCTCATCGAATCCAACCATGTGATACTGGTGTTTATTCCAATAACCACATTTATATCCCGATTGGAAATACTCTTGGTTTTAGAGTGTTACTAGTTGAGTCGTTCCCTTGGGTGAGTACTTTTCCCCCAAGGCAGGCCCTCTAAGATAAACAATAGCAAGTAAAAATATTCATAGTTCGATAAACCTTCATTTAGAAACAAAGGGAGAAAACATGCAGTAGGTTCCACTCACACTCGCAAAGTGTTTTGTTCAATTTTAAGCCCAAAATGAAGTGTGGAGGAAATCACTTTATCTCAACCTAAGACCACCAAAAATCCTTTTGACTCTCTAGATAGTCGTGAGGCGCGAGAGAAGCGCATACATCTTTTCAATGGCGTTAGTTTGAGTAGGTAATTACAAAGCAAATTTGCACAAGTTCTTTTTAATCCAACAAAAGCAATAATGATTTCTTTTTATAGGACCAAATGAAGTGTGAGAATTTGCCTTGTTCAATTATTAGGCCCAAACAAAATCTAGTGAGTTTGTGTCTTAAAGTTATTTTTAAGCTCCTTTTGTAACAAGAATTTAAAAGGTTCTTTTTAAAGCCCAAAATAAAATTAGTAAGTCCTAAGCACAAAAGATAGCAAATTTTTCCTTAAGAGGAATAGTGAATCCTCTAAGAGTGTTGAAAAAACACTAGAGTTTAAAAACACTTGGTATTACAAGATGAGGTCATCATGCTTCTTTTCCTCTTCCCCTCTGACCAATCCAACCTACAAGAAAATCAGTTAGATTCTATAAAAACAGAGGTCAAGAAAGTAGAAAATAGACTAAATAACTAGATTATGAAAAAAAGTACATATTATAAATAAAATTTCACTTTTTACTCCCCTCCAGCAGTGAAATCTGTGAAGGCGTCGCAATTTGAAGTCACCAATGGTGTTGTATAGCGCAGCTTACTAGTCAGCGTTGCTCTCCAACCAGACCAGTGAGCATGAAGGCGTCGCTATTTTGATCAGCAGTGTAGTTTGGATTTTGAAAAGATTCCAAGGAGTTGAAAAGATTCAATGGTTCTATTTGAAATTTTTAATTTTGGGTAGGAAGTATGGAATGTCATAGTTTGAAATTTGCAATGGTGCGATATGGAAATGCTAAGCTTCCAATGGTGGAGTTTTTGTAAACACACAAAAAGCATGAAATTTCTTCAAAAAACGTGATTTGATCTTCTGGTAAGCCCTCCTTCTAGCGGCAAAATGTGAACCTAGATCCTACAACTGCAAGAACACAACAAATGAACACATTAATAAGGTCTAATGAAATTTAGAACATAGATTCCTCAAGAAATCCATTTGAATGCAAGAGAAAAGGAATAACATGAAGAACACAATTAACTTAAAACAAAGATGTTGAATCCTATTCTAAAACAAATCAAACTCTTAATCTCTTGATGGAGTTGGTGCCAATTTGAAGTGAAAATTCACCCTTTCCCAACTCCAATGCTAGCTTTGATGATTTGATGAAGATTGTGATCCACTTTGTTGAAGATTGATGAGTGCTCCAAAATAAAATTTGCATGAACTAGCTATAAAAATCAATAAGATGGATGAAGATTGCACTATAAATTTGAGTATAGTAAGTTTACTCAAGTTTTTGATGACCAAATGAGGAATAAAGCCTCTTATTTATAGAATGTCAAGTTGGAAGAATTCCCATAAGAGAGCAATGTGGGACTAAAAATCAACAAATAGCAAGGTGCCACTTGTCAACATGTGAATGGATGGAGGATGTGCAAGTTTTGAAGAATGTGTCAGTCAATGCATATATTTGAATTTTGAAATTGTTGAAATGACTGTAAGAGGGAAAGAAGGTGCATTAAATACCACTTGGCTCAAGGAAAAAATACTTTCTAGGTGGAGTAAATGCCTTGTTGGAAGGACAAAGTCCACTTGGATTTTTGAATTCAAATTTGAGGAATATTCCTTTATTGTGCCTTTTGAGAGAAAATCGAGATTTAATAAATGAATTAAATATATTTTCTTGTGCAAGGTGAAAAAGCTAGATGATGGGACATGAGAGGAGATTAAATTAATCAAGGTTAATTAATTTAATGAGAGATTAGAATGATGTGACATATTGATTTAGATTTATGGATTGATTTCAATTAAAATATGAGAAGAATATTATTTCAAGGTTAAATAAAGATTTTTATTTTATTTCACCAAGGAGATGATGTTAGATTTAAACTAAATAAGGTTTTAATTTTTTTAATTTAATGGATGGACTTTAAAGATTTAATCAAATAAAATTGATTATTTAATTAAATAGGGATAATTAGATCAAACTGGTTGATTTAATTTGCAAGAAAAGATGACTAAATTAGATAAATGATTTATTTAATTAAGAGAGGAACATTGATGAATTTAATCAAATGAATGTATTCAATTAAATGGTTAGACCAAGGGATGATTTAGGATGAAATGGTGTTAGTGGTTAGGATTAGATGTGCAATGTCAATCAGTACATTTTACATGTCTACACATGAATTACCGAAAGATTGGCTTATCTTTGAGCAAACAATGACTCACTCACTAGGAACCAAGGGTTATTTCAAAATACTTCACACACATGCCTCATGATCAATGAATTTTAAAATGAATTTGTGTTATGATTTCAAATTAGTTGCAAGATAGACAATTAACACACTTCTGATGTAAATATTTAATAGATAGACCAGTGTCTTGTCAAATTGGGCATCAGAGTCATATACACAACAACCAACAATATAGAAATGATTTAATTATGATAATAATGGTCAACTCTCAAAATACATTGCATCATGGAGTTCACAGTTTCTAAGACATGACTACTTACCAAATCCTTTGTAAATTATTGCAAATTTATGACTCTATTTAAGCATTTTCATCGACTCCTTGAATTGAAGAAGAAATGGAGACATACATTCAAACAAATATTTGAAGATGAAAAAAGATATCCTTGATATTTCATTCAAAACTTGCAACCGCCCATAGAAGGAGAGTACATGCATTAGAATTATAGATTTTTTTTGATATCAGTCATTACTATAAAACCATTCAAGATTACTACATTTATTCCATTAGGGCCAAAACAAGTTATTTGCTCTATTCATTAATTCCTTTCTATACTTTATTATCTACCTAGACATATACCTGACTCAAAACTTAAAACCAAAACCGCTTGCAAATGAGCCATGAATTCTTTTTATAGCACAAGGATCAAACAAGATTTTGGCTCAAAATGCAATTACATTACAAAAAATTCATTTCAACTTGAATTTCAGTTGCATTTCAAAAATTCCCCACATGTTGATCCTATAGTAACACATTGAAAATAGGGAAACCAAGATTGCAATTACCATCAAAAGGGAAATGCAAAGTATTGCCAAAATTTTGCTTTGGCTGCCAAGTAAGCAGCAAATTTTATGTCCACATCACCATAAATGCACACAGTCAGCACCAAACACCCCAAAAGTACTATGCACGCATGCGGAAAAAGAGTGACCACAATAAAAATTTATTAGACAACAAAAAAATTGCCACCCTACACACCACCTTTTCACCGATCAGAACACTTACCGCCACTAGCACCCAATCCATAGTACATGCACCCAATTCGCATCATCACAAGAGGTGGAAAAGAGACTTCAACTCTCTCTTTGTCTTTGTCTTTGTTGAGCACAAAACCATCCCACCCGCTTGGAGTCTTGATAGCCAATGGCAGGACAAACAATACCTCCATTCCCGGGGCTAGAGCTTGACCCAAGGTCATGAGATACTGGAAATAGCCAAAGTCCATTTCTGTTTCACTTTCAGATGGGCTTTTTGTGATGTCAATGGGTGAGTTTTGACATCCAAAGGAACCGTGCCCATATCTTAGAGTGATCCCACAAAGCTGGTTTACAATTTCTGGGAGATTCTGATTTTTGTTGAAATCACATAGTTTTAAAAAATATAATGGTTTAAGCCTTACAAAATTCCATTTAAAGCATTCCAATTGAAGAGTGTTTGATCAAACTACCTTAGATCAAACTCCTTTAGATAGAACCCCGCTAGTTTTAAACCATACCTATAATGGAGTCTCCTTTACACCTATCAAAATGTTGATAAAAAACCACTTTTGATTTACCTTTTGGAGGATCAAATGAATTCATTTAAAATTTATTTTTTGTAAGTACATAGTCCTCATTATAAGCTTCCCAAAAAGTATAATTTTAAATAAATTTAACTTTATTAAATTATATTTATTTTTTATTTCTTTTGAATGTATTTTTTTCACCAAAAATCAAGCTCTTTGCTCTACACATGTGGAAAAATAGAAGAAATTATAAAAAAAAAATTTGAAAAATATGAGTGCACTAGATATTGAAGTCCTTGATCCAACAAAAAAATAATAATTTTGATACATACAAAAAATGTTATGTGTTATACAGTCTGCCTATGGCTGAATTGTAATTGGTTTGACTTCAAAACTTGATTAAGGAAAAAATATTCAATAAAACACTATGAAACTAATTAGAAGCACTAAATATTGTAGCTACGAATCTAAATTCAAAAAGAATAGAATTTTATAATTCATGGAAAAAGGTTGTGTTATATGGTGAGTGTCACTCGTTAAAAATGATGTTTACTGAAAAAACTAGTTTTTGAAGGAGATGGAAAAAGAAGTGCAATATGATTCCAAAATTTTTGAAAAAAATATATATATAATCTATAGACAAAATTTTACAAATCACTAGTTTGCATCATCTTCAAATTCCTCACGATTGAGCTGCTATAGGTGCCCAAAAGTGAAGATTTAGTTAGAAAAAATTAGCTCAGTGTCTAGTTTGGCCAAAAATTGTAAACCAGTATTGTAGGATCACCCCTTACCATCCTACCAACTCCAACAACAAATTGTGTTGGTCCCTTGCCTTTATCCTCTATCTATCCAGCAGCAAGTCCCTAGAATTGTAGCCTCCTACTACACCTTGAAGGCACACTCATGTACTTTTTGACAGGAGCCTTGTCCTTTGCAATCAAGGCACATTCTGGAATATCTTCATGGGGCCTCTACAAATTTAGTCTAGATGACCTAACTAGTCCTGCAGAAGCAACTAGTTTTCTCATTTTCACTATATGATGGTTTCTCAAGCTCACAATTGAATACTATCCACTCAGCTTCAATTCAGAAAGTTTCCAATAGTTGAATACAAGTGATACAATTAGTATTTATTCCATTCTATATTTATCAAGTGACATGATGATAAAAACCATCAATGCTCAGAGAAAAAACACGTGTGAAATGGTGGTAATTTGATGGTGTGCATATTATCATCGTTTATTTGCCAAGTGCATGGAAATCTACATATCATACTTCATGATTGCCGACAATTAAGTCTCCACATGCACGAAGATCAATTTGATCGCTCTTGCAAAGAGCATATCATTAATGCTCACTAGTTTCAGAACTAAACAGATATCACGTGCTTGTTTTTCAATTTTGAATGTCAGCCGTTGATCTTTTGATGAAGTGGTCGATCAAGTGACTCACATTAGGCTGACTGGGTTTAAATTTCAGCAATTCTTTGTTCATTTATCTCCAACCAGTAGCATTTGTCCAAATCAAACAACATCTCACCTATCAAAGGGATTTACCCATTTCATAAGCTAGCAGATTAATCCACATGTCAAGATCTCGTTGATCTTGCAGCATTTAACAAGTGTTCATTTAACACTCATGAGCTGGTGGAGAATCATAGAGATTATCTTCTACGCTTGATCTTCACCATCGATTTGGAACCACAAGCAGTGAGCCAGACAGTGAAGACCAGGCCCTACATCTGTATAAGGACACACATCCTCATCTTGCTATCCTCGCACTATGTAACTAGCTGGAATTTAACACTTGCGAGCTGGAGGGGTATGACTAGGATTATTTCCCATGGACACAAATATCTAAACCTCCACATGCGACACAGTTAGCGTTAAAGAAGGGGCCATTGTTAGGTCAATCATGATTTAACCCTCACGGATGAATGACTTAAGCTTAGGTCATTTAGGAAAATAATAAAGTAGGCAACCAATAGGATGACCGACACTCTAAACCAAAGGAGTCGGTGGCCAAAGGCATATGATGCCTCGAGTGACAACTTAGAAAACATGAAACCAATAGGGAAAGTCAACATGTAATTAGAAGAACAAATGGTTTTTATAAGCCAAAACCCTATCCAAACCATAGGAAGAAGGGCCTTATGTGTTGATTAAGTCCATGGGCTACTCAGGAATTGCATATTTTGCGGAGCTCCATCATCTCCAATAATCTCCCTAATGATAAAGAAACTCCCAACAAGTAGTGCAAGCCATTTTCATTAGATTTTCCTTAAGTGAATTTTATTGTTGGTTGAAGTCATATTTTCCTTTAGGACCTCTGAGCTCATAAATTTTTTCCGTGATCGTCGCTTTTCATAAATCTTATGATGTTGGAAAGGAATTGATGAGATCTCAATTTCTATTCATGCACTTTTTTTATATTTAGCCCTAGGTATCAGGTATGTGCAGGATCATCTTGGCAAAAATAGGCCCTTAAATGGCAAAAAATTTAGAAAAATCAGAGTTAGGCAACTTGACATAAAAATTTGAATAAGTTATCAATATTATTTCAAAAATATGTAATAATAGAATTTGTAGAAAATTGAATTTAGTTTCTAAACTACTAGGTTTATTTAAAATAAATAAAATCTTTTTGGTGAAAATTTGAAATTTCAATGCAGTAGTACTTATATTTTAGGGAAAAAATAAGTAGGTGTCTGTCTAACCACCCTAACCACAATAAAATGATAATATTTTTTTATAATATTTTAGATATAAGTAGAGGACTTATGTCTCGATGTGATGCATATTTTTTGTAATTTTTTCCCAAGTAAATAATTAATTATGATTTTTTTATTACAACTTTTAAAAAGTATAAAAACTCATATGTCGACCACTTCAACTTGGTCAAAACTTCATAAAATTCAATTTATTTTTAATCGTATAGTATGCAAATCATAGAATGTGTGTTTTGGATTCAAAAAATGTGACACTATTTGAAATTTATAGATGTTTTCAATCAACCTATCAATCAAGACTTTAGTCATAATTCAAATAGAAAATGAATAATAATTATTTATTAAATTCAAAGTAAAGCATAATTTATATTGGTGGAAAGCTGAGAATTTCCTTTAAAAACCCTTTTCGTTTCATCAATTTTGGGTTAAAAAAATGTCGTCAGCCACATACCCTACACATACCCATCATATCGCCACTGTTTGGCCCATCATGATCCTGCACATACCCTGTCTTTTATTCATATTTGTGAAAATATGTAGTTTGGTTGATTTCTTGGACATATTCCAATGTAGAGAGTTTTTTCCTCTTGGGAAGGCTTCATTTTTAGTCTATACCATATTGGGAAAGGTTACTTTTAGTTTGAGGATCTCATTGTGAGATATTATTGTAATTTTACATCCTTGATACACCTTGGCATTGTAATATGTAGAACACAAGTTTGGCATTGTAAACACACTACATATAAAGTGCCACATCATATTATTGGTGGTGTTTTTGATTGATTGATTGCGGAGGGTCTCTTGTGCATTTTTTTATCTCTTTATGTTGTTCCCTTATTTTTCATGGATCATTTTAAGGTTCCTTTTTAACATCATATAGCTATTCAACATGGCATCAACATGCATGGAGTGTACACTAATGAATAAAGGTCACTCTCTGTTAAAAATAAGTTACCTAAACCTATACATGTAGATAAAAAGATAAAATGGATGATAGAACATACCAAAGCTCTTCAATCTTTTCATAAACTAGTTTCTCAATATTTATTATTTTAAATTGAATCACATAATAATTCTAATGAAGCTTTGGGTACATTTAAAACATTTTATGACACTACAAATGAATTAAGAGGCTATCAAATTGATAATGAGCTAATGAGACTTGATCCTAATAACTTTAACAACATCTAGGACTACATCACTAAGGCTAAAGAGATCAATGTAAAGCATGCAAAATTGATAGAAAGGACATTCAATTGGTCTACAATATATTGAACAAAATGGGTCTTGATTATTCTACTTTTGTTTCTATCTTTCATACTCATAGGTTGAGTATGGGGTATGCTTATACTGCACCTTAATTTGCATCATTTTCTAATATGTTAATATATGAGCAACAAAAGCTTATATTGATGGGTCTCATCAAGTCAACTAAATCTTAGACATTATTAGCTATTTAGGTGAAATAATCAAAACATCTTTATAAGAAATCAGAGAAAAAATCACATATAGATTAACCAAAGAATAAATCCTCTTCCATAAATAAATCATTTAAGAAGGAGAGGCCTAATTGTTCATATTGCAAGAATCTTGGGCATGAAAAACATTCTTGTGATAAGAACGATATTGATGAGTTGAAATATCTTCTGAAGAAGAATCAAATTGATTTTACTTCTAGAATGTTTAGGTCATATTCTTCTTATTCTTCCAAATAGTTTAATAAGGAATAGGGTTATGATATTTTGGTTACTACATCAGGAAGAAAGGGACCACTCTTTGTTCCTTTTCCAATCTTGAATCAGGGAGATTTTTATTACATTCAAGAGCATCTCATCATATGGAATCTTCATAGTCTATACAATCTTCTTTCCATATATCAAATTACACATGGAGGAGATGGGAGGACTATGGAGTTCACTTCTAATTGAGTTATCATTAGAGACTTGAAAAGTAGAGATATTCTTTCTACTGGGATGGTTGATCAGTCATCTTGATTCTACACCTTCGCATATTGTGCTTCTAATGATGTCATTGTTTCTTCGACTATTGGTCATAATTCTAGTGTGAACCATGATTCTGAGGAGATATTTGGCTTCTTGAACTTGGGATTTCTCACATCATATCCTATTCTTGATCCTTTGATTTCATCTCCTCCATCTTCTATTGCATTTTATGATGCTCGTGTTGGAATGATTCTTGCCTCTTTTGATTTAGTGTAGCAAGATCTACATTGTCTTTTAGCCACATCTACTTGGGATGCATACTTGATAGACATTGGTGATTTTTTTTTTGAGTCCCATATTTAAAATTTTGGGGACACCATTGATTTCATACATATTCTCTTTGATGGAGATGCTCCTTCTTCAGTTGTTGTGATGAAATACTCTAACCCTCTTGTTCATTCTTTACATGATCATTCTTCATAGTTTAACATGAGTGTGGATGCTTCTAGATAACATTTGGAGGAAGCTTAATTTTATTTAGAGGAGGCATATTTTTCTTTGGAATGCATTCTACATCCATCTCCTAAAGATTCTTTATTGACATCTTCAAATGTGTGACCTAGAACACCTATTTGGAGTTTGTCAACTTTCAAAATCAACATGGAGACACTTGAGTGTAGCTTAGAGACATCACATATCATGTTATTATTCCCACATCTTCCTTTTAGTAATGAGAAAATATCCTAAATATCATCCTAGTTTTGCTTCTTTCTAAGGGGAGGAATGTTGTTTGGTAATATTGGATCATCTTTAACATTCAATTTTGAGATTCTACCATTTCAAGAGGCTCGCCATTGAGGGGGGCTACTTGGTCTCTCCTCTTATCCCTTATGGGCCTGGTTGTTTCAAGTATGTTTTAGGTGCTTTCATTGATGTCAAAAATATGGAGCTTTTTGGTTGTCATTGATGTCAAATAGTATGGAGGTTATTGATGATTTTGTCTCTATTTGCAACAAAGTGGTAGTGTGTGGTTGGTTGCAAATGTTGCAATCAGGATGTTTAAGTATAATGTATGAAGTTGGATGCCATGAGTTGCTATAATATTTATTTTCTATTTATCATGAATAAGTGTATAATTATGTGTATTTTGTATTCACTATATGTTTTTGTAATTTGCATAAAAGAATATCATACAGTCAATGGCCTAGGAAGGTGCCCCAAAAGGCTCTAGAGAAATGATTTTCATTCCTCCACATTTTAAGATATGGTCCTTTAGTTTGAAGGATAAATAGAATCAAGTGTGAAGCATGTGTTTTCCTATTTTTAGATCATGGAAGATAATGCAAATGTTTCTTGAGTAAGTAGAGTTATTATTGTGTTATTGCAGTCATGGAAGGTTATGAGAAATGTTTCACATTTATCCATGGTTGTAGTTATGGCCTTATGGTTTTAAGGATGTATTTTTCATGTCTATTTATTGTCTCTCCTCGAGTTTTAGTTGTTTAAGTGTACCGCAAGTTGAGTTGTAAAGGTTATATCTCAAGATTATGTTGTCTAGATTTGCAATAGTACTGGTTTTATGTTTTTTTTCTTGTGCCAACATATTGATGCATTTTTTTGCAAAAGAAGGGTATCGAAATATTCTTGAATATCATTTGATGCTTGTTTTGTAATCTGTGTGATGTGGCTTGTCTCTCTAGTAGCACTTGTGGTTTGGAGTTAATATTTCAAGGGTTGATTATTTTCTAGGATGACTTAATTTTTAATTTGTAAAGCACAAATTATTTGTTGTGTGTGCCAACATGGGAATGTGTGTAGAGTTGAAATAGGTCATCCTTACCTCCTAGCTTGGACTGTATTAATTTTCCCTTTCTTGTGGATGTGTTGGAGCTGACTCAATATGGTCATAGCATGTTTCATGTTCCTACATTTTGCGATGGCTGATAAGGAGAAACCTTTTATTGCTTGCAAAAGGTATAAATGTATGATCAAGTGTGTGATAAAGTGTACAAGTGTTCAATGTGTGATTAATGTAATTTGTTGACAAAAATACACTGAAGATAGAGAAATGTGTGTGAATTTGTAGAAATGTGTTTGATGCATGCTAAAGGTAGTGAGATGAAGTAGAAGAGTAAAAGTGAAGTACAAAAGGTAGTGAGCCAATAAAAAGTGTGTGAGTGAGTTTTTGAGGTAGTGACTCAAAGGCAGAAGTGCAAATGTGAATGTTGGAGGAAGTGAGCCAAAATTAGATAAGTGTTTTAGTGTTGAAGGTAGTGAGCTAGAGGTAGCAGAAGTGTTGCAATTGTGATTTATCATATTTTTCTTCAAAGAGTTGTATTTAGAGGTTGAAGACTCATTCTATAAGTGATAGGGAGTTGTAAAGTTCCTTAGGTTATGAATTGTTGATTTTTGGTTCCTAGGGCTTCTCTAACTCTTCTAGGGTTTTTCACCTAAAAGGAGAGAAGTAGGCCAAAAACGCTAATGGTTCATTTAATTTAACATTATGTGTTATGTTGTCTAACCTAAATGAAGTTAAATAAATGCAATTGAATGATCTAAATGAATGAAAAAGAATTCAAAAGTGCAATTAAAGCTATGTTTGAAAACAGACTGTGATATGCAAACAACTAAGTAAATGAAGAAATTATGCAGAACAAAAAAGAAAGGGATGAATCTAAGTGCACCTGGATGAATTTTGATGAATCTAGAGTGTTTTGGATGCTGATGGAAATTACTAATTTTTCACAGTGGGACTCATTCACCCAGGGTGGCGAATTAGTCCTCCTCCTGGTGAAAAAATATTAGAAGCAAGTTCCTATCTGTCGGGATTTAGAATCTGACAAAAATAAGATTTTAAGTCCTAACATGGGACTCATTCGCCACAGGTGGCGAATCAGTTCTCTCCCAAATTTTTGAAAATTCAAGGGACAAATTTTCAACACCAGATCTAGAAAAGTCTGCTTGTTGGGTTGTCAAAGTCAATTCTGTAGAAAATGGACAAAAAACCTTCTCCAAGCTTGAAATAGACTTAAGTTGACTTGAAGCATCTAGTTAACTTGTAAACCAATCTTCAACACCAAAAAGCTTGTCAAATTTGCATACCTAAGTCTACAAACAAACATGTAATAGGGAAAAATGGTTTAAGGTTCGTGAATAGGGGTTTGCCTTAGTCAAACCCCTCTTTTGGTAATCAAACCTTCAATAAAATAATGAAATGAAAAGGAATGATAAACTAACAACATGCAATTGCTATTAACTTACCAAACCCTTGATGATGCAATTTTGAAGTAATGTTAATGGTTGCTTCAAAGTGCTTGAATAGTGCTTGAAAGGATGTTGTAAAATGCTTGAATGCTTGAAATATGAGATGAAATGTTTAAATGACTGAGGAGATGTAAAATGAGGTGAAAATCACATATTTATACACACTTCTACCTTAGTTACCCATTCATACCTCATCATAGGCTGACATCAAGTGATTTTGAATAAAATCCCGAAAGGAAATTTAAAATATTTGGAATTTGGGGCCAAGGGGGACCCATTCACCAACCATGGCAAATTGGTCCCACCTATGACCTAAAAACAATTATCGAGAAATATGTTGTATTTAATGTTGTTTGTCAGGATAATACTCAAAAATAGACCTAATTAAGCATATGAGAGCATAAAAGGGCCAAATAAAGCATGAGAAAGGGATAAATAGTGAAGATATGCCTAGAAGACCCTAAAAGCTTGTCACAAGACTTTACAACACTTCAAAAAAGAACTTGTTGATGCATAAAAAGGTAATTTTTTGGTGAATTGTAATTAATAGAGTCTAGAAGAATGTAGACATGTGTTACAACACTTCACAACACCTTCACAAGACGTCATTCTTTGAGTTTTAGTACCTAAATAAGCATGTTCAAGCCATGTCACAACATAAAATCAAAGCAACATAGTTCCAGCACCATGAAACAAGACCTAAAAGGCCATGAAAATGACAAGGGGCCATTTTTCTACTAAACATTTAGCCCCCACTTTAGTGAGAGGATGAACTTGTTTCAAACTCACACTAAAGTAGCCATGAACATTGAGAGGAGGGTTTGAATGCACTTGCACTAGCAAGATGGAATGACAACAATCAAAAAGGATGATCAAGCCCCCAGGATGAAGATCCCATGGCAAACTAAGCATAAGAACAAAGGAACACACTAGTGTTGAGATGAATCAAATGAAGCTTTGATCATCAACCCAACTAGTTGTGGATTAGATCTAGGCTAATTGTTTGAAAAAGAGAATGCATACTCACTCTAGGGTGACATAACATATGATGGTTCGCCGGGTGAGAAGGCCCAAATGTACTCACTTTGGGCTCATAGAACTAGTTTTCCGCAGGGTGAGAAAGCCCAAAAAGGTAAGATACATATGCTAGTTGGTATGCACTCACAAACACAAAGGTGGCTATGGGGAAAATTCATGCTACTAGGTGGGATTCCCACTCAACCATCCCAAAGTTATACCTGTTGATGGGTATGTGCAAGATCATCACGGAAAAAACAGGCCCTTAAGTGGCGAAAAATTTAGAAAAATCAGAGTTAGGCAACTTGATGTAAAAATTTGAATAAGTTATCTATATTATTTTAAAAATATGTTAGAATAGAATATATAGAAATTTGAATGTACTTTCTAAACTACTAGGTTTTTTTTTTAAAAAAAATCTATTTGGTGAAAATTTTAAATTTCAATGCAGTAGCACTTAAATTTCAGGGAAAAAATAAGGAGTTTGTCTAACCACCCTAACCACAATAAAATGATTATATTTTTTAATAATATTTTAGATATAAGTAGAGGACTCATGTCCCGATGTGATACATATTGTTTTGTAACTTTTTTCCAAGTAAATAATTAATCATGATTTTTTATTAGAACTTTTAAAAAATATAAAAAATCGTATGTTTGAGCACCTTAACTCAGTCAAAAGTTCATGAAATTCATTTTTTTTAATACTATAGTATGTGAAGCATAGAATGTGACACATGTTTTAGATTCAAAAAATGTGATACCGTTTGAAAGCTCTAGATGTTTTTCAATCAACCTATCAATCAGGACTTTAGTCGTAATTCAAATAGAAAATGAATAATATTAATTTATTAAATTCAAAGTAAAGCATAATTTATAATTGTGGAAAATTGAGAATCTCCTTTAAAAACCCTTTTCATTTTATCAATTTTGGGTAAGAAAAAAGTTGTCAGCCACATACCCTACACATACCCATCATATCGCCACTTTTTGGCCCATCATGACCCTGCACATACCCTGATAACTTTAACAAGGCACCACAAGGAAAGAAATGTTATAAACAAAAAGACAAAGGTACCACAGTCATGCAAGGTGGCAAAAATGAAAACATGTAAAGGGAGTCCAAAGGAGTCTTGTTTGGTTCATGCAAGGTCAGTCACTTAGGGAACAGTGTGTGTAATGTCCCCAAGAGAGTACCAATCAAAGAATAGTATATTCAAAACTTAGGGGATGCATTGCATTGCATCAGGCCACCAAGAGGAATGTAATATGCTTAGAAAGATCACACTTATGAAGGAAATCACACCCAATGTCATCCATAGAGTGACTAACACATCACATAAATTGTAAGGAAAATTAGATGTGGAAACAACTCTCCTAACATCAAAGACTCGGGGAAGAATGAAAAGATACCTTTTAATTTTTCAACTACAGTGCAATTAAGGTGCACATGAAAGAGATTACTGAAATAGAGTAGTAGAAAAACACATATGAACACTAGATATACATGGGAAAACCCTTACGAGAGAAAAACCCACCACACCAAGAGAAATCACTTTGTATTACAGTAATGGAGATTACATACAAAATATCAGACTTATCTTTCTGATGTCATAATGCAACAGCTTTCACAGTGATCAATCTTGTACAGGAACCTTCAAGTTACAGTCTTCACAGAATAGAATTCATCCACTGATACAATTCAAACTGTTCACACAAGTATTCTTTGAACTAACCGAACCATCGAGCATCTGCAACTTCAAACTACATTCATGTCATTCCCTGTTTGTCAAGCTTCCTCATAGAACTACCTCAACGAACTATCTTCCAACCATTTCCATTCGGCTTCTCTGATTGGTCGAATACCAGCCATGTAGATGGTCATCACTTGATCAAAGGAGTTCACATTGTATCAACATGTCAATGAGACATAGGAAGTGTCTCCCCGATGCCCAAAGGCTTCATATCGATGTCGCGAAGAGTTATCCTTATTGCCAAGATGTTACATCTAGTCTTGAGAGCTATCGCTTACACTTTGCCATGTCACCAAGACTTATCACTATCCGTGAAACATCATACCGAAGCTTCAAAGTCACACAGATGTGAGTTTTCATCAACCAGACAATCATCTTTCACTGAGACATCATATCGAGTCATTTGGGGTTACTTCGAAGCATTCCACATTCGACAAGACTCAATCACTATCGTTGAGACATTACTCTAAAACCCCCAAACATACCAAGCACCAAATAGTAGTTAGGAGGACTCTTGTCTAGATTGCCAAGATTTCACACCGAAAACTTTTATGTTACCGCGAAGAATCCATATGTGTTCCCATTGGCAAGACCTTCATTGTTCACTGGGACTTCTTCCCAAGACCATTTTGATTACCCCGACAGCCATATGCTATCGGTATGACATTCTTTAGTCGCTAAGAGATCTCCCCTAGATCCTTTGTGTTACTTCGATGACCAACACTTGAACCTCCGTTGGTGAGACATTTTCCCATTCTTATCGGTAGAATATAAGATACGCCGAAGACCACAACATGTAACATACTATTGGCGAGAATTTAATATCTTGATAAGACTTCTCACCAAGCCACCGTAGGTTATCCCGATATGCGATAGAATGGCCTATCAGCCAGATATCTCCATGAGCAATAAGAGGTCACACCAAATGCTTCTTGTCACAACGAGAGACTCCAATGTGTAATCGTTCGGTGTGACTCCTACAAGGTCACAACGACCTGAACTATTCAACAAGATTCAAGCTGCTAGTCGGCCAGACATTAAAGATGTCACTCCGACTTGGCTCCAATAGAGGTTACAGCCTCTAATGATTTAGGCATATATTTCCAACATAAATGACAAAGCTGCACTAGGAACCAAGAATGCAAATAAAATAATGGTAATGTATGCCCCCCACTTTAAAGGAATTTCTACACATCATTTAGTGAGCAATTACTTTAAAGTAGAGAACGAAAGAAAATGCAAAAGGAAAACAAGACATGAGAGCCAACTTGGAAGGCCCTATGCCAAGTTATATGTTTCGAAGTTAGGCTACATTATGTCAAGGAAAAATGAAAAATAAAGAAAGGGAGTTGCCCCCCAGAAAAGAGCACACCAGACACATAAGGGATCTATGGATTTGGGGTTAGTATGTTCGTTGTTTCAATATTTTTGTGAAAGAGATCAAAATTGTCATCATTCCCCAAAGCACATAGAACTGGAAGAATGACACAAATAGAGTGAAAAAAAGGAAAAACAAAGTCTGTTTTGGGTCAACATGGAAGAGACATTGTGGTCTTGATGCCTTGCATCGTCCCCAAAAGGAAAACACAAGTGAACTGAAAAGGAAAAAGGAAAAAGAAAATGAAAAACTTTTGGTTCAACATGAAGGAGACATGTCAGTTTCAATGTTTTGCATCATCCCCAAAAAGAGAACACAAAAAAAAGAGAAAAAAAGACAAAGACCTTGTGGGTCAACATGGAAGAGACATAGGGCATCTCTACACTTTGCGTCATCCCCAAAAGGAGAACACAAAACAAAAGCAAAAAAGACAAGGATCATTTGGGTCAACATGGAAGAGACATAGGGCATCTCTACGTTGTGTCATCCCCAAAAGGAGAACACAAAACAAAAGAGTGAAAAAGACAATGTACAACATATAGAAGAAGAGAGATATGAATAGAAGTTTACGAAGAGAGTATATGTCAAGGTATGTGTAGAATCATCATGGAAAAAATAGGCCCCTAAGTGGCAAAAAGTATAGAAAAATCTGAGTTAGGAAACTTGATGTAAAATTTTGAATAAGTTATCTATATTATTTCAAAAATATGTAAGAATAGAATTTGTAGTAAATTGAATGTAGTTTCTAAACTACTAGGTTTATTTTTTTTAAAACAAATTCTATTTGGTAAAAATTTGAAATTACAATGTAGTAGTACTTAAATTTCTGGGAAAAAATAAGAAGTAGGTGTCTGTCTCCACCCTAACCACAATAAAATGATAATATAGTTTTATAAGATTTTAGATATAAATAGAGGACTCATGTCCTGATGTGATGCATATTTTTTTGTATTTTTTTTCCAAGTAAATAATTAATTATGATTTTTTATTACAAATTTTAGAAAATATAAAAACTCGTCGCCTAACCACCTTAACTTGGTCAAAATTCATGAAATTCATTTTTTAAATCCTCTAGTATATGAAGCATAGAATGTGACACATGTTTTAGATTCAAAAATGTGATACGTCTAAAAGCTATAGATATTTTTCAATTAGCCTATCAATCAAGACTTTAGTTGTAATTCAAATAGAAAATGAATAATAATTATTTATTAAATTCAAAGTAAAGCATAATTTATATTGGTGGAAAGCTGAGAATTTCCTTTAAAAATCATTTTCATTTCATTAATTTTGGGTTAAAAAGGTCACCACATACCCTACAAATACCCATCATATTGCCACTTTTTGGCCCATCATGATCTTGCACATACCCATCAAACACACGATATAGGGGAACATGGAACACACATGAAAAGGAAAAGAAAAAGAGAAAAGAAAAAATGTTGGTTAGGAGAATGCAAGTCAACCATCTAACAAGTCATCTGCCTCCCAATCATGTTTACTGTAATGTGTAGGCAGTTGACTGTTCAAAGGAAGAAGTGCAAGTGTCGAACAAGGAGTCATACTAGGTTCTTAACTTGGTGAAGAGGATGTATGATTTAAGCTCATTATAGATGAAAATAAAGAATTTAAATTGTTATGCACTTCATCTATTTTTTGTATTGTCGCATCATCATCATCATCATCAAGTTTAATGACAATAGGAGGACGAAGGGTGATTTCTAAAGATGGATGGATCAAAAGTGGAGACTGTTGGATTGGCACAATTTGTTGCGAAGGTTGTACTAGACTGTCGTGTGGCAAGTCAAGAGAAGTAGGGTGGTCATCTATTACTTTAGTCAAAGTTAAAGGTTGATTTTCTTTATCTTCTTTTATGTGAGATTGATGAGCAAGGAGCCAACAATGACGCCTTCGTTCCCTAGCACCGCGGTTTTGTTTAATTTTGTTTTGGAGTTGTTTAGGTGTAAGAGCGGATTGAGGCATCATAGGTTCTTTTACTTCCAAAGAGGGAATAATAGAATAAACTAAAGAGGATGGATCAACCACTCTCTCTTTGGCTTTATACACTTGTTTAAGGTGATGAAGCATGACAAGAGTGGTTTCATTTTCCCTTGGTCATTTAAATGATGGAGAGGAAGTATCAAGGGGTGGTTGTTGAGGATGTTGTATAGTTTTCTCAACGTTAGAATCAGGTTGAAGCATGGTTTCATCTATGATAAGAGGTGTGGAAGTGGATGAGGATGAGTTACGAAGAGACAATTCTGCTATTTTTTTGGCTTTAAACTTTTGATAGGTTATGAAAAAGAAGTCCTTTCAAGGTGTGATAGGTTCCATAGGTGTAGGCCAAAAGGTTTCTAATGAAAAATTACCTTTGGAAGATAAAGGATTAAAGCCACTATGATATATGGTGACTATCTCATTGTCATGTGGAAACTTCAAACACTTGTGAACAATTGATGAGACTGCTTTCATTGAGCAAATCCAAGGGTGGTCTAGCCACAAACAAAATTGATCAGATTGTAGAATTATTGAAAATGTTACCTCCAAAGTTTTAGGTCCTATTTGTAAGGGTAGCACGATCAATCTAATCATAGGGCATAAAAACCAGTATGTATCTCAATCTATGCAGTTGGTTTATTATATTCATCTTGATATAGCTCATGTAATACTAGAAACTCCTCTATGATCACATTCTCTCCACAAGCGGAATCTATTAATATCCCATTAGTGGGCTTATTATAGATTCTTCCAGCTATGTAAAGAGGACCATCAGGGAGTTTCTGTAGTATGTCTTTAGAAGAAAAAGTGATATCAAGAGATTTAGTGGTTTGGCCCTTATGAGGGATAACGTCTATTGTAGGTACTAGCGTATCCAAAGGACTTTCCATAGTAATAGGGGGAGGTGCATCATGTTGTTCATTGTTTGTATCAACATTCATTACATTAGTGGTTGAAGGTTTACTAGCCTTGAAAAATGTGGTAGTATGTTTAGGCATAGGATTAGTGAAAATCTGCAAATTCTGGTTACGGGGTGCAATGGACTTATTGCCTTGATCATTAACACCCATAATGGATAGATGGTCTGAATCAATGAGGTCTTGAACTAAATGTTTGAGATGCTTGCAATTTTCAGTGTCATGTCCTTTATGGCGATGAAAATGACAATAAGCATTAGGTTTGAACGTGGGTGGTACACGCTAGTTTGGACCAAGTGGTTAAACAGGTGGCAAAGTGAGCAGGCATTGTTGACTTAAGTGGTTCATTGTATTATGAAGGGTATCAAGTAGGGGAGTAAATTGTCTCTTTGGGTCCTCATAGGTATAAGGTACCGCTTCTTTAACAACTACCACTTGATTTGGAACAAATTGGGTTGGTTGTAGTTGAGGATGAGGAGGTAGATTAAACTAGAAAAAGCCTCTATTTGGTTTGCGGAAGTCTCGTTGGGTATTTTGGTTTTGATTGTTGTGTTCAGGTTTGTTAGCTTAGTTAGAAGTGGATTTTGAATCATGAATTGAAACCAAATTATGGTATTCACACAAGGTTGTGCATAAATGCATAAACGAAGGGAATTTCATCATTGTTAATTTATCCTAAAGGTGTGTGTGCAAGTTTTTGATAAACATCTTTTGCAGATGTGCATCAAGAATCTTGACATCAATTTGAGCATACACAGATTGGTATCATGAGATTAAATTTGTGAATTTTTCATATGTGTGTTGTCTACATCGCATAAGGTCAGCCATTATCTTTTTAGGTGTCATGTGAAGTTGAAAGTGACTTATGAAAGCATCCACCAATTCATTGAATGAACGAATGGAATGATTAGGCAAGTTGGAAAACCATTCTAAGGCAGTGTCTTTCAAGGTCCTTGGAAATAGTTTGGCTAACAGTTTATCATCAAGGATAAAGTCACCACACAAAGTTGTATAGGTATTAATATGATTGACAGGGTCTCCTTTTCCTCCATATTTCTCAAACTGGGGCATTTCTATCCCTTGTGGCATCGGGGTACATAATATTTCTAAGGATAAAGGACTACTACAAACATGATATGTAAGTGGAGTTGATTGACCTTGGCTAATGGTGAAAATTTGATGTTGCATAGAGGAAACAATGCTAAGGAGTTGTGTAAGAAGGGGATTGGGGTATGTGGGTTGAGATGGAAGGGAAAATGGTGATGAAGTGTAAGTGATGTTATGTGAAGTGAAAGGAATACTATGAGGTCTGAAGGTGGTGGAAGGGACTTTTGATGCCATGAAAGAAGTAAGAATGCTAGTGGAAATTGGGAAATAAGTAGCCTAATGCATAGTTGTATGGACTTGTGGATTGGTATAAGTTGGGATGGAAGCTATGGTTGAAGGGGGAGGAACTTGAGGTCCTCCTTGGCTTACAAGAATGGTTGCAGATTGGGTATTAGAAGAAGCATGTTTATTGTAAATCTCAACAATTCTCTTCATCAATTGCAAGCCATCATCACTTTCAATCAAATGATGAAGATTGTTAATGGTGGGTATGGCAGTTTGGGAAATTTTTTCGCGGGACAGGTCTTGTTGTAAATGTGCAAATTCTTTATGAATACTAATGACCTTGTCTTAAGGGATAGAGTTGTTTTGGTTGTCAACATTCATTGGATAGAAAGGTGAAGGGATGGAAGTGTTATGATCAATTCCTAATGCACCATTGTCCATACTAGGATTAGGAGCTTTTGAGATCCCAAGGTCCACAACAAAAGTGCTATCATGGAAAGCCAGGAATCTAGAACTTCTTGTCACCAAAGTATTATCAACAGGGCACCAAACACTCATGCAAGTACCACGAAGGAGGGGTGAATGAAAATGAAAACTAATCTAAGAGTTTGAAATGAAAGTAACAAAAAAATTTCTAACTATAACAAAGATCTAACTACAGAAAACAAAACTGCAGACAAATGCTAGAAAAGTGCTAAAAATACTGTTTAACAAGTGCAGAGGGACTGATTCGCCCTGGGTGGCGAATGAGTCCCATTATGCAATTTTTTTGTATTTTTTAGAAATTGTATGATGATTTTAATGTCCTATAGAATGCAAACAATGATGCAGAATGCATAATTTTTCTTTTTCCAATGAGATGCAATGCAAAAATGAAATTTAAATGAAACTTTCACTAATGCAAGATAAAATGTCCTAAAATGCAAAAACAAAACAATGTACTAACTAAATGTTAATGCACATGCGAACTAGGATGCAATATGAAATTATAAATGCAAAGTGCTCAAATGTCAGGTTCACCAAAATGAACCATTGATTTTTGGTTCCTAGGGCTTCTCTAACTCTTCTAAGGTTTTTCACCTAAAAGGAGAGAAGTAGGCCAAAAATGCTAATGGTTCATTCAATTTAATGTTATGTGTTATGTTGTCTAACCTAAATTAAGTTAACTAAATGCAATTGAATGATATAAGTGAATGAAAACGAATGCAAAAGTGCAATTAAATCTATGTTTGAAAACACATTGTGATATGCAAACAACTAAGTAAATGAAGAAATTATGCAGAAGAGAAAAGAAAGGGATGAATCTAAGTGCACCTGGATGAATTGTGATGAATCTAGAGTGTTCTAGATGATGATGGAAATTATTTATTTTTCACAGTGGGACTCATTCGCCTAGGGTGGCAAATTAGTCCTCCTCTTGGTGAAAAACTGTCGAAAGCAAGTTTCTATCTATCAGGATCCAGAATCTAACAAAATTCAGATTTTCAGTCCTAAGGTGGGACTCATTCACCATAGGTGGTGAATCAGTCCTCTCCCAAATTTCTAAAAATTCAGGAGACAACTCAGCAACACCAAATATAGAAAAGTTTGCTTGTTGGGTTGCCAAAGTCAATTCTACAGAAAATAGACAGAAAACCTTCTCCAAGCTTGAAATAGACTTAAGTTGAATTGTAAACCAATCTTCAACACCAAAAATCTTGTCAAATTTGCATACCTAGGTCTGCACATAAACATGCAATAGGGAAATATGGTTTAAGGTTAGTGAATAGGGGTTTTCCTTGGTCAAACCCCGCTTTTGGTAATCAAACCTTCAATAAAATAATGAAATGCAAAGGAATGATAAAATAACAACATGCAATTGCTATTAACTTACCAAACCCTTGATGATGCAATTCTAAAGTAATGTCAATGGCTGCTTCAAAGTGCTTGAATAGTGCTTGAAAGGATGTTGTAAAATTCTTGAATGCTTGAAATATGAGATGAAATGTTTGAATGAGTGAGGAGATGTAAAATGAGGTGAAAATCACATATTTATACACACTTGTGCCTTAGTTACCCATTCATACCTCATCACAGGCTGACATCAAGTGATTTTGAATAAAATCTTGAAAGGAAATTTAAAATATTTGGAATTTGGGGCCAAGGGGGACTCATTCGCCACCCATGGCGAATGGGTCCCACCTAGGACCTAAAAAAAAGTGTCAGGAAATATGTTGTATTTAATGTTGTTTGTCGGGATAATACTCAAAAATACACTTTATTAAGCATATTAAAAAATAAAAGGGCCAAATAAAGCATGGAAAAGGGATAAATAGTGAAGATATGCCTAGAAGAGCATGAAATCTTGTTACAAGACTTTACAACACTTCAAAATAGGACTTGTTGATGAATAATAAGGTGATTTTTAGGTGAATTGTAATTAATAGAGTCTAGAAGAATATATAAATGTCTTACAACACTTCACAACACCTTCAAAAGACATCGTTCTTTGAGTTTTAGCACCTAAATAAGCATGTTCAAGCCATATCGTGACATAAAATCAAAGCAACATAGTTCCAACACCATGAAACAAGACCTAAAAGGCCATGAAAATGACAAGGGGCCATTTTTCTATGGCACGGGTTAAAGACCTTAAATCTATTATAACTGTTGTTTCATTTTGTGAGGCTAGATTTGGATAGTAGCTCCAAGCATCTTTTCTCACCATGGTTTTACCCTTGTTCCATTTTCCACTTAGATCTAGTGTTATGGTTATGTTTTTTAGCTTTGGATGTGTTATTTGATTAAGGCAGTTTTAAGTTTTGATTGATAAGTTGAAATTGAATTAGTTTGAGGGATATATTGATTCACCCCCCTCTCAGTATATTTGTGTGTTTTGATAGGGGGTCTTTTTCCTTGTATGTGATTTTGTCCCTCTCATGCATCATTGAGAGTATTTTGTATTTCATCTCTTTTGGGGAGGAGTTTTTTCCCACTATATTTTCTCCTTTTCTCTATTTGTGAGAGATTCCATTGCATATGTACATGGGTACCTAACATGTCCTTGTACCCAAGACCCATCTTTTCATCTTTGTATAATAAATACTCTAGCCTAAGTTTTACTTAAGGGGAGTGTTGGTGTAAATGGGTGTTTTACCTATCTAGGTCCTATTTACATGTTAAGTCCACTTAGGTCCTACGAGAGAATCCTTCTAAATTGTGTTAGTTGACACTAGATCTTATTCTTATCTTTTGGAATTCAATGCTTGTGTCCTAAATCATTTAATATTTTTTGAGGTAGTTGTCTCATTATACAAGATTAAAAAATGCGTCAAGATATTTTCTAATCCTATCTCAAACTTTTCCTTTATAAGAAAGGAATCATTTTTACATCCTTAATAGTTTTAGTTTAGTTGAGTCAATTCAATATATCACTACAATCTTGAGTATTAAATATTGGCCATATCTTGCATGCATTATTATAATTTCATGTTCTAGCTTTTCCCTCTTTTAGAAGGTTATTTTTTCTTTTTGTAGGTGATCCTAGAGGTTTGAGTCATTGAGTGACTCTAACATTATAAAACTCATAGGCGAAGCCATCATAGCCATGAGCCTTATAATTGGAAATAATGCAAACAATCTCCTTAAGATTAGCAATGGAGAGAAATTGATCACATAAGGTTTGTTGTGAGGAGGAAAGTCAACAAGGAAAAATTTAAAGGCATTCCTAAATGGCTTGGTCTCTTTTAGTAGAATTTTCTTACACAATGGAAACGGGGTTGAATAATGTTTAAAAAAGGACATGAATTTTTAGAATCTCTTTGAGGATGCTTTTTCCATCCTCAATCTATTTGATACAAAATAAAATATAAAAATATCTAAGGGATTGGAAGAACTCTTTAGAGGATTTATTCCCAACTTTAAGCTAGTGCAACTTGGATTTGATTTGAATGCCTCTATAAAAATAGTTATCAATAATTTTCTTCTAATGTCGAAGCTTTGTCACCTTAATATACAAGTCAATAGAAAAGGGGTTGGATTCAAGAGTTCCAGTAGCCCTATGAAGCTTCAAGGTTGTGGCCTTGTATGCACATCACCAAAAAATTATCATATGGTGCCCATATATATAAAGGAAGCAAGACATCCATAGAATGACTCTATTCATAGTCATGAAATCTAACCAATTGGATGAGTGGGTTAGGATTCAAGGTTCCACAATTTTTTGATGTTTTTCAATGAAGGCTAATGATTTAGTAGATAAGTATTTAAAATACTATGTTTTACAAACTTTATAAACTACCACTTGCCTTTAAAATTTCAACCACATGTGAAAGTGGTTTAACAAAGTGATTTCTAGAAAAGACTCCATCAAGAGTGAAAAATAGTTGGTGAAGGATAAAAAGTATTGTACAAATCATTGCATGATCCAAACATTTAAAGAGCTTGTTAGAGCTAGCCTAGAAATTACTCCACATATACTAATGTGGATGGTTGTGGTAACAACACATATTAGGATCAAAAAGACCCAATTCATTACACATGTAGTACCACACCTCATGATTGCCAACTATCCATCATAAAGGAAATCTCTCATATTTATCATATGTCATCTCAACCATATTGAAAACCCCACACATTGTACCCAAGTGGTAGTAGGAAATGAATCAACAATCCATCACCACAAAATATATCTCTCAATAGCATCATTGGAAGCATAATTATTTATGATACCAAAAGAATGATTGTTGAAATTTAAGAGAAGTCAAATCATAGAATTAGTGGGTCTAGAATCATGCTCGACAACATACTGATACCACCTAGGATAGAGAAAAATGATGAAGCCTCCATGACTAGAGATGTAATTGTTGCAAAACATAGAATGGGCTAGTCAAATAACATGGAAAGTTGCTAAAACTAAAGAAAAAAACTAGTATTCTTCACTTCTTGTAAAAAAGGAAAATCTAAAGCTAATTATTTCTAATGAATATATTACACTAAATATTTATTGGATATATCAATAAGACCTCATACATTCTAGGAGAGGAAATTCATTGATAGGAATCAGGAGGTTTTTCATTGCTATTTGAATCTTGAAGAGAATTCTAACGATTCTACAAAATATATTTGGGGTGAAACTATCGAATTGACTATTAGGAATCATTTGCTTATATACAACATAATATCCCTCCTCTAGCTACGTAGGAGGGTTGCGATAAGTTATCTCATGGGTTTAGGGGATGGGGGAGATAAAATAGACTTTTGATTGAGAAGATAACACTGACACTACTTATGGTGACCAAGAAAATATTATCTTCGAAGAGGTCTCACCCATGGGTGGGATAACTTCTTTCCTCTTCTCTAAAGGGTGTGAAACAATTGCAAGCTACATTTTAGCAAATAATTGATCCAAAGTAGCCTAGGCTTTAGCTTGAGAATCATTTAGGTTACCATTTTTTCCTTTATGGTGAAAGACCATTGCCCATTTATACTCATATTTGATGCATAAAACTCTATAGACTAAGAAACCCTAGGTGAGTAAGGAGGTGATTTGACCTAGGGGGCCTCTAAAAGCTAATCCTTAAATTTATGCTCAACAAACTAGTATCGTAAATAAGTGTTGGGAAGATTGAGGTAAAGAATATGTTAAGTGTGATGAAGGTTACCAATTTGAATGTCTACATATTCTTTTAAATCCTTGGCTAGGTCAATCTTGACAAAACTCATTTTATATGGACAAGCCTAATAAAATCTATTCATCTCAACACAAATGACACTCCCTTGAGCGAAGTGGCTATGGTGTGTAAAAAAATTAGCATGGAAGGGATAAACATGAGAAATCAAGCCAAACCAACACATGAAGATTCTTCTCATCCAAGATAATGAAATCCATTCAAAATTGAAAGACATAAAATGATAGATAGACATTCCAAGGGCCATATTTAAGGATAGTCTCAACATGATTAGCATCAATAAAATGAAAAATAAAAAACCCAATCCCATCAAGCCAAATCCCATGCAAATTCCAAAGCTTATTGAACCAATCCCAAAGCATTCTTTTAGGGGGAGTTCATCCAGCAAAATATCCTATTTGTTGGAGCAAAGTTCCAAATCACCCAGGAACAACCTCCTACCAATCAACCCTCACAGCCAAGAAATTCACCAAAAAAATGATTCTTTATTAAAAGCCAAGATAATAAAATACATTATAGTACATGCTTATAAAGCCATCAAAAAATCCAAACCAGTGTGCAACCACCCAATACAACAATACATGAAAAACTAATCAAATATAAGGGTATGTGCAGGATCATCGTGCAAAAAAAGGCCCTTAAGTGGCAAAAAATTCAGAAAAATCAGTGTTAGGCAACTTGACGTAAATATTTGAATAAGTTATCTATATTATTTCAAAAATATGTAAGAATATAATTTTTAGAAAATTGAATGTAGTTTCTAAAATACTAGGTTTATTTAAAAATAAATAAAATCTATTTGGTGAAAATTTGAAATTTCAATGCGAGTACTTAAATTTCAAGGAAAAATAAGAAGTAGGTGTCAACCACCCTAACCATAATAAAATGATAATATTTTTGTAATATTTTATATATAAAGTAGAGGACTCATGTCTGATGTGATGCATACTTTTTATAATTTTTCCAAGTAAATAATTAATTATGAATTTTTATTACAACTTTTAGAAAATATAAAAACTTCGTCAATCGGACCACCTTAACTTGGTCAAAACTTCATGAAATTTAATTTAATTTTTAATCCTATAGTATGTGAAGCATAGAATGTGGCATGTTTCGATTCAAAATATGATCTCTTTGAAAGTTATAGATGTTTTTCAATCAACCTATTGATCGGACTTTAGTCATAATTCTAATAGAAAATAAATAATAATTATTTATTAAATTCAAATTAAATCATAATTTATATTTTTGGAAAGCTGAGAATCTCCTCTAAAAACCCTTTTCATTTCATTAATTTTGGGTGAAAAAAAAGTCGTCAGCCACATACCCCCATAATATTGCCACTTTTTGGTGCACCATGATCCTGCACATACCCATAATTTTTCCTAACTTAAAACTTAATTATTCTAACACCCCCCCTTAAGTGTAACTTAGGGAGAATACAAATAAAAAAAGGAATCTCTCACAACCAGATAAAAGGAGAAAAATCCCATGGGAAAAAACCCCTCTCCAAAAGAGAGAAAAGAAAATAAAACAAAATGAGTCTTTGAAAATTGTCCACGTGTCTCCTTCACCAAGTATGATGATGCCAACAACCAATCAGGTACTCGCCTAGAAGATGATAAAATCTAACAATGCATAAACATATAAAGAAGAAAATCCAAACACAAAAAAAACCTCCAAACAAATTTGAATAACAAGCCTCCTCAACGCCACCAAGATTAAGCCATCGATCCACAAGAGTTTCCACAATGACTCAATGTGAGCCTTTGCTCAGAACAATATTAGCAAATGAGTCCTATATGAATGCTAAAAATTCCTTCATGCTACCAATGTGGGACTAAGATCTCTCAACCAACTTAAAAGGAAAAATAGGGCTCACTTCTTCCATTACACAACAAAGCCCTAAATATTCCATTCAAAAACTTTAGAATATAAATTTTATGTTGTAAATAGCCTTCGGGAAAAAGCATTCACCACGGGTCTTTGGAATAGAAAATTGGACCCTAAGAAGAACCATCGCCTCTGTGAAATCGGGCCTTCAATACCAAACATGAGCCCAACAGAAATTTGTGACCTTTCAAGAAGAGTTTCGTTGCCAAAAACAAGAGCCTCTTGGTGAAGAAAACATGCATCCTCCTTAGTACAAAACAGATGCCTCCAAATGGCCTACACAGCCAACAAAGAAGGAAACACAACCAATACAAACAGGAAGGTTCACCTTCTTCACAATGGAAATCATCCACTCTTCTCAGCAAAATGATCCCACAAGAAAATCGAGACTTCCAGGAAATCAAGCCTCAAAGAAATGGGTTGGACAAGAAATCTTTCGCCACCAAGGAAAATCCCATTCACACTTGGCTGAGATTGCACTTGGATGATGTTGGGTGGTAGGAGTGCTGATACATAGCTTTGTTGTTGTTACTAGACTGACAAAACAGAAAAACAAACACAAAAAACACACAGAGTACGCACAATGACAACAAGACTAAACAAACATAATTTAACTGTGCATATATATTCCTTGCTTTCTTCAAAATAAAAAAACTTAGAGGATATTCTCTGATTTTCATGAACAAAATAAAACTAAACTAAGTTGGAAAAATGTCTAATACAAATGGTGCTACTCTCACACCGAAATACATAAACTGCTACAATCCTGTAGCTGTCGCTGACAATGCACTGTGTCTGCTAAAACATTTCATGTGTTGTTGCTATCACTAATTATGTGTTAAACATTCCCTTTTTCATCTGCTGCTGCAAGGTCACCTTCCAATACAAAAAATTTCTGCATACTCAAAAAACTAACTGTTGCAACAACATTGTTTTGTCTTACATCAAAATGCTCATAAGAATGAGCGCTTCTTTCAAATTTCAAATTCACCTAATTCATTAATTTTTGGCAGGCATATGTTGGGATTTCAAGCTCAAAGACGAGTGCTCATTTTGAATTTCAAAATCAGCAACCAAAATAAATATTGCAAGTTTACGTTGGCTGCAACTTGGGATCTTCATCTGACATGGGGGCTGAGTTGACAGTTCTACTGACTGCAGAATATTAAATACTCTAACACTCCCCCTTAATCTGCAATTCAGTTGTCAATCTGATGTTTCCTTTTGGAGCTGATCACTGAAGCTATCTATAATGCTAAGCCTATCTCTTAGGCATTCAAAATTGTCCTTAGGCAATGCCTTGGTGAAGATTTCGGCAAGTTGTTGCTTAGATCTACAATACTAAAGTTCTATCTCACCTTGTTCTACCAACTCCCTTATGAAGCTATATCGAATCTCAATGTGTTTACTTCATCCGTAGAAGACCGGATTCTTCGTTAGTCCTATGGAGAACACATTCTCACAATGAATGATTGTGCTATCAATTTGTTGTTGTTGTAAATCTGCAAGGATCCTCCTCAACCAAGTAGCCTGACAAGTTGTTGCATTTTCCACTATGTATTCTACTTCTGTTGTGTTGAGAGAGACAATTAGCTACTTCTTTGATTCCCATGAGATTGCACCCAATCCCATGTTGAAGACATAGCCAGATGTGCTCTTCCTATCATCCACATTTCTTGCCCAATCACTATATGTGAAACCATCTAACTTGAACTCATTAGATGCTGCATACAAAATGCCATAACCAATTATTCCATTGACATACCTCAAAATCTTTTTTCTTGCTTTCCAATGTGTCTCCATAGGTTCCTCCATGAACCTAGATATCAAGCTTACTGCATACATTAAATCAGGCCTAGTTGATGTCAAGTACATCAAACTTTCAACCATGCTTTTGTAAAGGGTTGGGTTCACTTCCTTACTATTGTCAGTCTTGCGTAGTTTCAAACCTGTTATTGTTGGTGTTGCTATAGGTTTGTTGTTATTCATTTTGAACCTCCTTAAAATTTGTTTGGCATAGTTAGATTGTGAAATAAAAATGCTATGTTGTGTTTGCTGAACTTCTATCCTAAGAAAATACTTCAACAAACCTAAATCTGTCATCTCAAATTCATTTTATCACCTCATTAAAATCTACAATTTTGTTGTCACTGTTACCAATAAAAATCAAATCATCTACATAAAAGACAATAATTAAAATATCACCTTCAGCTGATTTGATATACAGTGTGGGCTCACTGTTGCTCTTGCTAAAGCCATTTCTCAACAAATAAGCGTCTATTATGTTGTACCATGTTCGAGGTGCTTGTTTCAGCCCATAAAGAGCTTTCTGGAGCCTATACACTTCGTCCTTTTTCCCTGGGACTTCATAGATAGGTGGCTACTCCACGTACACTTCCTCCTTCAGCACTCTGTTTAAGAAGGTTGACTTTACATCCATCTGCATCACTTTCCACTGATGTTGTGTTACAACTTCTATCACTGTCTGCACTATTTCCATTCTTGCAACTGGTGCATATGTCTCATCATAATCAATACCGAGTTGTTGTTTGTACCCTCTGACAACAAGTCTTGCCTTGTGTCTTTCAATTTTCCCTTGTGCAATACACTTGGTCTTATAGACCCACTTCACTCCAATCACTTACTTACCCTTGGGTAACTTGGTCAACTCCCATGTTTGGTTCCTCTCTATAGCATCCATGGCCTTACACCACTTCTCTTCTTTCACCACTTCCTCAAAGTGTTTTGGATCACTATAGGAGAATAGTGCAAAATCCAAGTTCTCATCAAAATTAGCATGTTGTGTGATGTCATAGATCTCCCTTACACTCTTTGTTTTTCTTGGCATTAATGATGCAAGTGTGGGATCCGAATTTGCTTATGAACTGCTGCTACTTTGACCTTTGGAGCTACTGTACTATTAACTATCAGAGCTATTGCTCTGATGCATTCTGGAGCTAATAGTATGTTGTCTCTGTTCAGTGTTGCCAAACTGTCGTCTCTGCTGAACACTTGCATAATTACTGTTCTGCTACAAATCACCAAAGCTGTTATTTTCCAATGCTCTACGATGGTTTCTTGCTAAGCTATTGCTCTCTTGAGCTCCCCCTATGTTGCTATAATCTACAACTTATTCTTCATCAAGGGGTATTGTAACTGAAATACCCGTGGTGTCACCCACCGTTCCATCCCATGCTTCATTCTTAATAAATATAACATCTCTACTAATTACAACTTTCTTGGTGATGGGATTGTACAATTTGTAGGCTTTTGATTCCTCACTATAGCCTACGAAGATACACTTTTCTCCTTTGTCATCAAATTTTTGCCTCTTCTCTTTTGGTATGAGTATGTATGCTACACACCCAAATATCCTTAAGTGCTCAACACTCCATTTATTTTTTGTCCACTCCTCTTGTGGAATCCTATCATGGACAACTTTTGTGGGGCACCTATTCAATATATAGATTGTTGTTGCTACAACTTCTCCCCAAAATATGTGTGACAACCCTTTTTCCTTTAGCATACTTACCACCATATCTTGAATTGTCCTATTCTTCCTTTTGGCCACTCCATTTTGTTGTGGGGTATACCTAGTTATGAATTGTTTGTGAATGCCCTCATTCCTACAAAAATTTAGGAATTCTTCGGAGATGTACTCTCCCCCTCTATCTGTTCTAAGGGCTTTGATACAGTGACCACTCTCCTTCTCAACTACTGCCTTAAACCATTTAAACTTCTCAAAGGCTTCCGATTTGTTTTTCAAGAAATAGACCCATATTTTTCTGCTATAGTCATCTATGAAAGTCATGAAATATGTATTTCCTCCTAAGGTGGGGGTTTTCATGGGTCCACACAAATCTAAGTGCACTAACTCTAGTGGTGTCTTTTCTCTCCTAGAATACCCAGATTGAAATGGCTATCTATGTTGTTTTTCCTAAAATGCAAGCCTCACACTTGCCATCAAGTTCTACAATGGATGGTAAACCCCTAACCAATCATTTCCTAGACAATAAACTTAAACTTGAAAAGCTTAAGTGCCCATACCTTAAATGCCATAGTTTGGATGGGTTTTTGATGATTGTCTTGAATGCAGACTATTGTTCGACCACCGACTGTTATGAAACTGTTGTCAGTGCCAGTGAACAATGTTGTTGCTGACCATTTACTATTCATGTCGCAGACACTATGTGCATCCTGAGAGGAAACATTCTATTTCTTGTCATTTGCATTGCAACCATCACTCTTTTGTTGCCTCCTCTATCAAATATTTTTCATTCTCCATCAGGATTTTGTAACCATTTTGGACCATTTTTCCAATGCTCAATAGGTTATGTTTTACGTTAGGGGCATAATAAACATCCTGGATTTGTTGTCTCTCACCATTCTTGGTTTGGATCCTGGTTCTAGTTTGCTGACAGTGAGTTGCTTGTCCCCTCTATGTTGTCAGAACCTCCTCTTCCAGAATTATTTCTGCCTTTGCCTCTTTGACCTCTTCCTCTATTGTTTCTTTCTCTTCCTCGACCTCTTGCATTGGTTTGAGCTTTGAATGCTTGCTCTAGGGAAGGAGCAGATCTATTTAACCACTGCTCATAGGTTTTTAGTGAGCCCATCAACTCATCTATGGTCATTTGAGACAAGTTTTTTGCTTCTTCAATGGTAACTGTTACATAGTCAAACTTAGTAGGCAGACTTCTTAGGATTTTTTCAAAAATCCTTTGCTCTTCCATTGTTTCTCCATTGACTCTCAACCGATTTACCAAGGTTGGAACTTTAGTGTGGAAATTTGAAGTGGACTCGTTATCTTTCATTTGTAGAGTCTCAAAGTTTCTTCTCAAGAGCTGCAACTTAGCTAACTTCACTTTTTCAATCCCTTTATAACTATTTTGGAATATTTCCCAAGCTTGCTTTGAGTAATTTGCTGCTACAATATGTGGGAAAATAGCCTCACTCAAGGCTGCCTCAATCAAGCTGAGGGATTTTGCATCCTTCATTCTTATCTCTTTCAACTAATTTTTCTATGCATTTGAAAGGGCTACAAATGCATTTGGGTCAGTGATATCATTGAACCCATTTGTGACCAACTCCCATAGGTCATTTCTAACTAAGATGGTTCTCATCTTCTTAGCCCATATATCATAATTTTGTCCATCAAAATGTGGTGGCTACTATCAACCTTTGCTCTCACCTCCTACCATATTTCTCCTCTCAAATCTGAGAAAACTTAATGCCTAGATAATCTAGGGCTTAACCCATAATAAACAAACTGACTAACTTGACTGATTGACTGCCCAAAAAAATAGGGCTCTGATACCACTTGTTGGATGGTAGGGGTGCTGATATACAGCCTTGCTGCTATTACTAGACTGACATAATAGAAAAACAAACACATAAAACATAGAGAGTATGCACAGTGACAGCAAGACTAAACAGACAGAATTTAACTTTGCATATATTCCTCATTTTCTTCAAAATACAAAAACTCAAAGGATATTCTCTAATTTGCATGAACAAAATAAAACTAAACTAACTTGGACAAATGTCCAATACAAATGGTGCTACTCTCACACCGAAATACATAAACTTCTACAATCCTGTAGCTACAGTTGACAATGTGTTGTGTCTGCTAAAACATTCCTTGTGCTGCTGCTATCATTGATTTTGTGCTGAACATTCCCTTTTTCATCTACTATTGCAGGGTCACCTTCCAATACAAAAAGCTTTTGCATACTCAAAAAACTAACTGTTGCAACAACATTGTTTTGTCTTACTTCAAAAGGCTCATAAGAATGAGCGCTTCTTTCAAATTTCAAATTCACCTAATTCATTAATTGCTAATAGGCATACGTTGGGCTTTCAAACTCAAAGATGAGCGCTCATTTTGAATTTCAAAATCGCCAACCAAAATAAATATTGTAGGTTTATGTTGGCTGCAACTTGGGGTCTTCATTTGATGTGGGGGTTGAGCTGACAATTTTGCTGACTGCAGAATATTAAATACTCCAACAGATGATGCAGCCACAAAGATGAAAGAAAAAATGGCTTTAAAAACTGCCTCCCAGCAAAAAAAAAATAACGGCTTCAATGAGCAAAAAATGAGCCCTCCATGAATAGAAAATCATGGCTTCAAGAGGAAAATCAAAGATAGGAAACTTTGAAATTTTAAAATTTCAAATGCCAAAACAATCTCCAAAAAATAATCGATCTCAAAAAATGAATCGGCCAGCCACTCCTCAAGATTTGTTCAAAGAAACAAAACATTTGCCAAAACAAATGTGTGATAAAACTTCTTCGTCCCTTAAAAGGGCCAGATTTAACCACACAAAATATTCGCAGTAGAAAACTTCATAAAGGTACAGGCTAACCACATGAAGGTTTTCCGAAACACCAGTGATCTCAACTTTGATAAAGGTGTAGGCTAACCACACGAAGGTGTACCAAAATACCAAGGAAACAATCCTCAGCAGAAGGAAGGGCAAGAGATCTACTCTAATACCATGTTGGAGCAAAGCTCCAAATCACCTAGGAACAACCTCCTGCAAATTAACCTCACAGTCGAGAAATTCACCAAAAAAATGATTTATTAAAAGTCAAGATAATAAAATACATCATTGCACAGGCTTATAAAGCCATGAAAAAAGTCGAACGAGTGTGCAACCACCCAATACGAGAATACAGGAAAAACTAATCAAATCTAATTTTCCCTAAGTTAAAACTTAATTATTCTAACACTATTAAAATGAAATGCTCTAACCATTTACAAGTATTATGAAACTCAAGAATGGGTAATAACACATTCATTAGGCATGCCTCATTAAATATTTTCACAACAAACTTCTAGGGTTGTTTGTTCATAGGAGCCATTATGTAGAGCCACCAAACTATCAACACCAACTTGAATTGTTAGGTTCAAGTTGTTTGAGGCGATAAAAGGACTAGCTAAAAAAACCACAATAAGTACAAAAGACACAAAGAGGCTCTTATGTCAAGGATGTGATATGACATAAAATAAAGTCAAAGACAATAAAAAAGATGCAAACCCTAATAAAACCAAGTTCCCACAACTCTCACCATATTATTTATATTATATTAGTAAAATATAAGCAAAACACAAAAATAAATATTTTAAAAAGGTTAACTGCTCTAACATGAAAAGGTTAGTGTAAGTTACTTTCATAGAACAAAATTGAAATGGAAGGGCTTATAAGAAGCATCCCGTACTCTAAAAATGTGTTTTTTTTAAGTGCGATTATCAATCTTTGCCTCTCTATTATTAGGTGAGTTGCGACAGATATTTTTGGATGTGAAACGACGACCACTTATCAAACATGAGGAGTAGAAGGCGTGGGACACTGCGGAGCACGCACTCTTGCACGGTCTTGTCCGTGAAAATCCCGTACAAGCCGGCCATATCTGAGCACTAGCCATAAGTCCAAACAAAGAAAAAGAAAAAGATCTTCTCTAGTACGTTCGGGCATTTTCGACAATATTTTGCGTTTGATAGAATAAAATTTATGATCCACAGTTCACACTTGTGACGACGAAAATGTCAAATCGTTTTCCAGAATTTCACATTTGGTATTGGGTTGCTTTCTTCGGTTAAAATGCTCGTTTGAGTAGGGATTACATGAATTGTAGGTAATGCTGACATGTTGAGGTTCCCACACAGTCAAGTAAATCAGAGTATATAAGCATTGCAAATAAAAATTACTGCTTACAGTGACTCTTTTGGTTCCTGCAGATTTTTCGGATTACAGCCATACTCTTTACATCCTTGCTCCTTCCAAAAGATAAGACACCAAATTTTGTCCGTTTCTATTATTTGAAAGCCTAAGAAAGGCAAGAGGGCATAGAATGAAAACAAAACTTGGCCATTCGGACATTGATTCCACATAAACGGAGGTCCTTATGAACACGTTCAATGCATTTGGTCTGGAATGAAATCTACGGTGCAGATTCTGAACCGAACGAATGCCCTCAAACTTTATTTTAACCTTTAGTGCATTCTAGTTTTATATATACCACATAGCTATTGCAACCCTATACAAGCAGTTGGCGTGGAGTAATATCTCTTTAATATTATTGTTGTTGAGGATTCCTGGAGTTCCCTCAAATACTTCAGTGGAATAGGAAGGAACGGCCTTACACCACAGAAGTGTTTGGGGGGACTCTGGGAGTCCCTGAACTTCTTGCCTACCTCTACTCTCAAAATTGTACTCCATGTTCAGGTAACACTTGTAATTTATTTCTGATATTTGTTTTTCCTGTAATATTACAACTGATATATAAATCAGTAATAACGGATAGATTTCATGGTATAAGTACACGCTATACTGGGATACCGTTCGTTGTTTATTGTGGTGCACAGATATTACTGCCCTCGGGTGAACTGTTCACCATTTTTTCTTTCCATTTCATATCTTGTGCAAGTTCCTTCTTCACTGATGAAGTGCATCTTTTTGCAAGGCGTCCAGAGAAACATGAGGGTGTGTTGCAGTAGCCGAAAAGGGCGTTCTCATTTTGGGGGCATATTTTACACAGTTCAAACTTCAGATAGCTGGCAATTGTTAAATTCCAGCCATGTTGGGCTGCTTCAAGTGTAGACATTTGGACACGTACTGCGTGTCGTATCAAAATAACAGTAGGTGGCAATTGAGATAAATAACAGTAAAAATTTCTGCTTTGTTGAAATCTCCTGAAAACAGACAATATGTATTATATGTCTTGCTTTCCAAGCTGTACTTTTTTGGTTCTCCTAATTCCATTTATGTCTATTAATACTAACAACCTTCCTAACAACACCATTTTTAATAACATCATTGTTTTCAGTCAGAAAGGCTAGTTAATTACGGCAGAATGAAAGCAGCAATACAGCACAGACTGATGTCCGATTTATGATATTCTCAATTTCTTTTGTCCACTATACAAACCCACGTTCCTTTGCCTATGAGGGGAGAAAAGAGGAATTGATATAGAAAAGTTGTACCTTCCATCCATCTGGTAAACTGTAATAATGCATAATTTTATGCCAGGCGAGTCAAATACAACCGTTTAAAGTTTTGTCTAATTTTGACTTTGCTCAATGTACTTAAATATCGAGAAATTGTTTAAAAGCAATTCTACATACCGTACGGTGTTCTTCCCAAGAAAAATACAGTATTTAATTTGTCTTTGACTAGGTACTTATGGAATATAGAGTCTAGACGTGGATGTTCTTATACCATTCAGAGTTCGTTAAGCGACAGACGAATGCCAGAATTAAAACTAATTAAATATTCAGTAAAAGTGCGCTAATAGATACTATATTCAAAATACTCGGCTGATGGGATATGCGAGTCCAAGACTGAATCTTCGGAGACCATTATACGGTCATATAATTTTACTTAAAGGACGTTAATGATTATGTCAATTAGAAAATTATATATAAGTTAACTAATGATATCACATTTTCATAATACATAATTATTGATAAATAATGTTTCTAGATTTTATTGTGTTGGAGGTTTTGCATTATCATTTCAGAACACATTTGTGATCTATCATTAGGATGATTCAAAGCTAGAGGAGAAGAAATGATTAGTTGGAGATGTGAACAAGCTAAAAGGAAGGAGGGGGAGGGGAAATTAGTAAGTAGTTCAAAGAATGAGGAAAGATAAAAATGCATAAAAGATTAAAAGAAAAATAAAGAGAAAATAAATTATTATAAAATTTATCTAAATGTATCTAAATAAAACAAGATAATAATAGATGTCTAAAATGCGCAAAAAGAATTAAATTGATCTATTGATAAATATATAGTATGATAGAAAAATAGATAAATGGTTAGATTAGTAAGATTAATATGAAAAAATCTAAAAAGTAATTAATAAAGTGTTGTTAGTTAATATAATGAATATGTCAATAACAAAAATTAATTATCAAGTAATTAAGGAAAGCTATATATTAATGCCTAATTTAAAATTAATAATTAAAAATAACGAGATTATGTAAAAACTAAATTGTAAAAAAGAATTATAAGGATCTAAAGATGGATAAATAATTTAAACATAGTAAAGTAAGAATTGATAAATTATTGCACCCATACTAATATTTTTGTTTCCATGTTTTAGAATTATTTTTCTTAATGATAATAGTGAAATATGATAAAGAAATAAAAGAAGAACAACTTATCTAGGTTGAGTATAACTAATTAGAAGATAAAATCAAAAAAGAAACTTTTTGTTTGCAAACTAGATTAGTTTATAAGATAAACTTCTATTGGTTATAAAGAATAAGAATCACTAGATAAGTTTATCCTAATCAAAGTAATCTATTAATTTGACTTTGCAAACTATAAATTGACATCACATATCTAACTTTAAATAATTTCCTTATAAAATACTAATTTCCTTATAAAATATTTAAAAATGTTACTTTAAATATTTATGCTAGTGTTTCATAAGAAAAGTGATCTTAGTTCTAACTAGGATTAGCTACTTGTCACTTACAAATCATTAGAATTGAGATAAAAAAAAGTGATGTGATTAACTTGCAACCTAAAAGGTGAATCAATCAACCTTGAATCTAAATTTTGTAGGGGTTGGAAAAGTTAATTTTGATGAAATGCAATGATGTAACTAGCTAACTATGAAAATACATTATTTTGGTATGAAGAAAAACAATATGACTAATGACCAAATTTAATGACCAAAATTGGATAGAGTAGACATGTGTGCACCTATGATTTGAATTTTAGCTTGATTAGGCTAGACAAGGCCGCATAGGGTGCCCTTGTCTGGAGATCTAAAACTGCAATTTCCTTTTGCAGGCCTCAGGTCCTTGATCAAAGGCTTGTTTCTTTCAAATCTTGTAGTTGGATCATTGTCTATTGCTAAGATAATTGATTTTTTGTATCTTGTCAAGTTGTAGGGTTTGAATGCATTAATGAGTCAATTATCTTCAATCCTCCTCCAATATTCTTCAGATCTATAACCTACACATTTAAAGAGAGAAGAAGGGTTGTGTCATATAGGGGTTTTCCTTGGTCAAACTCATGATGGTATTTCTACCTCCACAATGGAAAAATTAATGAAAGAGAACTTATTCTTTTGAGGGATAGAAGCTAAGTGGAGCAGTGAATCAACAATAGACTATAACTCACCACTCAAATGTGATTTTCTTAAAGGACTAAAGTCATGCACATGGGTGTTGTCATAATAGTGGTTTACAATTCTTGAGAGGAACAAATTTTAGCTGAAATCACCTATTTTTAGAAATATAATGATTTAAGCCTTAAAAAGTTCCATTTTAAAGATTCCAATTGAAGACGGTTTGATCAAATCACCTTAGATCAAACCCCCTTAGATAGAACCTCGCTAGTTTTAAACCATACCTATAAATGTGTCTCCTTTACACCTATCAAAATGCTGATAAAAAATCACTTTTGATTTAGATTTTGGGGGATCAAATGAATTCATTTAAAATTTATTTTAAATGATTATGGTATTCCAACAAGCTATCCAATGAATATAATTTTAATATGTTTTGGTTTTGTTATGTATTTATTTTTTAAGTTTTATTAAACATAGGTTTTTCATCGAAAATGAATTTCTTTGTTCTTCACATGTGGAAAAATAGAAGATTATCAAAAAATATGAGTGCACCAGATATTGAAGTCCTTGATCCAACAAAAAATAAAATTTTGACATATACAAAAACATTTGCATGTTATACCATGTTGTGTCTAAATTGTAATTCGTTTGACTTTCAAACTTGATTAAGGAAAAATATTCAATTAAAACTATCTAACCAAGTGGAAGCACTAGATATTACAGTTACAAATCTAAATTTGAAAGAATTAGAATTTTATCCTTCATGGAAAAAAAGTTATGCTTATATGGTGTGCATCACTTTTTTAAAATGTTGTTTTCGAAAAAAAAAATATTTTCATGGGAGATGGAAAAGAAGTGCAATTTGATTCCAAAAATTTTGAAAAAAATATTTTTAGAATCTACAGACAAAATTTGATGAGACTCTAGTTTGCACCATCTTCAAATTCCTCACAGTTTAGCTACTATAGGTGCCCGAATGTGAAGATTTAGTTAAAAATAATAATTTTAGTGTCCAGTTTGGCCAAAAATTGTAAACCACTATTATGGGATCACCCACATCTCCTTGATGCTTGATTGAAATTTTTCTTGACTTAATTTGAAGACCTACAAGTGTTAGTCCTCACAAAACAAATGTATGCATGAATATGAATAAAGTCACATAAAACTTTACATGATGCTCTAATGATGAAATGTTGCAATAATTATACTCTTGGCTACTCTTGACTTGATCTTGTTCAATATAATAATTGATTACAAAAGTATTTGATTATCAATTGTTTCTTGTTAGTTTTCAAATGATGAAATGACTAGGTATTTATATGTAATTAATCTAATTTCTCACAAATTAAATCTTGATAGTTGACATTCAGGATTTAAAATTCAAATAATAAATTGCCAACCCCACATATTAAAATTTGAGGCCAAATTCGGAGGACAAGGGTGCCCTTGTCTAGGCCCTATTTTTCAAGGTGTGAAGTATTAGGGGAAAAATATTAAATGCATATTTTGGTTTTATGCATTTGATTTCTTGTTAAATGATTAAATGGGCCATGAAATACATAATGTAGGAAATTAGGAGCACGATTAGGCCTAGTCACTTAGGGGGGAGAAAAATATAGTGTGAAATTGTCAAGGGTGATAATTTATGACACTATAGTTCGTATAAGTCAATAGGATAATCAATAGAATTAGATTGTCACTTTATTGTAATTCATAAATTTATCATAAAAAACCTATAAAATTTGAACTTTATTTTAAATGACATAAATTTCTTGTCAAAAATATTGTACAAGATGTTGTACATGTACTCCAAGCCTTCTAGAACACATATACACCTTACATGTTGGAAAAGTGTACTATTTGAGATAAATATAATTAGTACGAGATCTAGAGATATACATGAAACACATAAAATTATATTAAGATTTCACCAAATCTTAAAGTTTTAGGAAAGAAAACATAGTGAATCTATTGATTAAAAAAATTAAAAGAAAAGCAATTACATTTAAAATCAGATGAATGATGTATATTCATAGATCCATTTTTTAAAATTTACTTCATGGTTTTCCATAATAGTCCTTCAACTAAAAAAGGTACAAAGAATCTTAACGAGTTTTTAAATGAACTGAATTGATATTCACATGAGCCAGAATAAAATTAGATGAAATTGATATAGTTTTATAGATTTGTAGCTCACTAGTATCAATTTGACGAGTTTTTTTAGCTTCCCTATATTTTTAAAAATATAGTATAGTTGTTAATCTTGATAAGAGAAAAAAGGAGATAACTTTGCTAAATAATTAATTGAGTATATTGTTTTCTTTGGCTTGCTAGTCCAAGTGAAAATTGGCTTTGTTGTACCTATTCTTGAACTGTATTTTGTATATTTTTGGTTGGTTGTAGCTAGGTGGTCAATCTTTATTATCCTTTCAGTGGATTTTAACTACAACTTTTTTTTGCATAGGTTTAATGTCAAATTTAGGTAAATATAACTATTCATTTTTATTTGATGGTGGATACTCTTTGTTGAGTTTGTGATTTGGTACTCTATAAGAACTATATTTGTAAAAGTTATTTCAATATTAAAAACACAACATAATTTTCTTGTTAAGGGGTCAGGTTGGGCTAATCCAATTGCAAAGGAACCTATGGAAGTGGCATGGGAGGAACCTCAGGATGACTGGTGGAAGTTAAAATTTGATGGAGCTTCAAAGGGGAACCATGGCCCATCAGGGGAAAGTTTTATAATTAGGGATTAGAAGGGGAATGTTGTAGCTCTAGGGGAAAATAAATTAATGGATGAAATGAATAATGAAGTTGAAGTAGCAATAACTCTTCTGGCCATTAGATGTGGAAATAGCTAGGAGTGTCTAAGATTCATCTAGAGGGGGACTCGTTGATTTCAGGCGGTGATGAAAGGAACCATAAGTGCATGGCATCTTCAGAATGTTATTGAAAATATTAGGGACGAGTTAGCAAGGTGCATTAATTTTTGTGTTAGCCACATAAGAAGAATGGGAAATTGGGAAGCCAACATTTTATCCAAATGGGCTTTAACCTTTAATGAGACTATGGATTTGGTGTTAGAGGATTTTAGAGATGTCGATTTAGCGGATTAGTTGAGGCTGCTTGTGAGGACACCGCATTTATTGAACGCGAAGGAAGGTAGTTTGAGGCAGTTTGGATATGACAAGAGAAATGCAGCGAAGGAGATTGGTGGCTCCACAATACAAATAGCATTTAAGTTGAAGTGGGAGTGTCAAAAATGTATTTACTCCCTGGCCCTTGGTTTTGGAGTAGTAATTGGCATGCATTTGTGATGTGTGTGGTGAGGAAGGCAAAGCAACAGAGTAGAGGTAGTTTCAACATCGACAGTGCAGAGCTTTAATGGAAGCTAACTTTACCTTTCGTTCCTGTAGATAGCTAAGACCCTTCTATGACGATGCCTCAGATAAGAGGCTAATGGGTCTATTCCTTATGGAGGATGGCAGATTAAGGCAATATGTAAAAATGATTTTGGGTAGGGACTTCAAAAGCCTGCGACATAGATATAAAATGAATATGGATGTTTATGCTTTGACTATTGCATGGGGATTGGATGTAGGCAAAAAATTTGAAATGATTTGCAAGGTGATGGAGTTACTTGTTCATGAGGATTTCCTTTGTCGCATGTAATCTATTCTAGAGTGGTCAGTTCCTGGGGTCGGGATAGACATTAGTGAAGGGATAGTGGATGTAGAAATGTCATAACTCTTTGGTTCGGGAGGCTATATGTACTTAATACGGTGGCCAGAGGGAAAATATAAGTCGAGATGCAGGGAGGAAGCCCATATTGGGTGGCGGGCTCTTAAACTTTTCATTGAGTTAATGGAGTTGGAGGAGGTAATTAAGCGAGCAAAATCAGAAATGCAGAGTGAGGAGAAGAATGTGAGGAAAGCAAAGGGTCGGTTGAAGAAGAAGAGAAAGTGCCAAAAGAACTAGAAGCTGAAGGAAGTCATGGTAGCGGTGGAACTAGCTAGTGCTAGTTGTTGAATATGGACTTCTATGTACTTTTGTTATAGTTTTAAATTTTCATATATCATTGTTAAATCTATGTAAAGAAGTAGGATGAAGTGTGCAAAATAAGGTTGGGTTTATATCGGGAGTAGATGAACGTAGATCAAGTGTTTGTTTTTGTAGTAGTTTCAATCTAGGAATAGGGGTTTTTTGGTGTGTTTTGCATGTTTAAATGCATTTTGGTTAATCTTTATAGAAGTTGCAGATTTTTTGGGATGAGAAGCAATTTGAAAATGGTGATATAATCTATTTTCACAATTTCCTACCACAACAAAGGGTCTAAATGATCAAATGGCCTAACTGGATAATCATATAGCACAAGTGGCACCAACCTATAATCATCTCTATGATAGGGATGACACCATAAGGGCCCAAGTAGAAACTCTCCACTAACAACTACAACAAAGGGAAAAGATCAAGGAGAAGATCAAGTAGATGAGGAAATTTATCAATAGCCAGATGATCCACCTATTACGGATAATGGGGGAAGCATAAGAAAAAGCCAAAACTATTCAAATCCCTAATAGTCTAACTGATGCAAAGGAAATAATGATTCAAATTTAGAGCCACATCTCCACTTTATAGTGAGCAAAAACACAGCAGGCCAAGACATTGAATCACCTCAAAGGAACATACAAGCATCTCCTTCCCAATTAACCATCATGTCTTGAGGACAAGACATCATTTTAAAAGAGGGATGATGTTAGTAGGTCAAAGGTCAAAACAGATCTTATGGCAGGCTACTGCAAAGAGTCCATGGAAGAAGGAAGAGACAATAGTCGTAATTAGGAGTCATGTCCCTCATGGGAAATCATATATGTAAATGTAAATCATATGCGAAGATATGTGTTTACATACATAGGGATATGTTTATGAGCAATGACTAAGACATGCCTTTTGTATACAATATAATATAATATAAGGACATATAAGGAGTTATCTATATATGTGCGATGAATAGATCAATAACTCTTTATTGTTAGTATAGTTCACATTTTCTATTTCTAGACATCGAAAATATATAGATTGATATTGACACTCGATCCTGATCTACTAACATCGCTTCATCCTGAATTATCCCTCTATCTAACCATTTAATCAAATAGTCTTATTTGATTAAAGTCATCATAATTATCTTTTTAATTAAATAAATCCCCCGATTTAATTAAATCATCATCTCTATGTAATTAGCTAGGTCATTTCATCTTCCTATCTTTGATTTAATTAAATAATTCATATTATTTTATTAAATCTCTAAAGTTCATCTAATTAAATTAAATAAATCAAGCATTTATCTAATTTAATCTAACATCACCCCTTTTGGTTAAATAAATCAAAATATTTATTTAACTAAGTCCTAATCATTTTTATCTCTTTTTGATTTATTTCAATCCTAAAATCTAAATCAAATAGTCAAATTAGCTAAATCTCCCCTTAAATTAATCAAATCCTAATTAATTAATCCTAATCACTCAAATCCTCTAGATTTTGCAACTTGCACATGAAAATCAATTTAATTGTTTTATAAATCACCTATTTTCATTCAAAAAAGGCATTAAAAAAGGAATATTCCTCAAATTTGAAATCTCCCCCAAAAAGGAATTGTCCATCCAACAAAGCATTTAAGGCTCTTACATTGTCTCTTACATGTCTCCCACTTGGCATTTAACTCATCTTTCATCCCCCCTAAACATGTCATCTCATCAAATTCAAATTTCAAACTTGCACATGGATCAAAATGTGCTCATCCTCCATCTATTCACAAGTTGACAAGTGGCATCATATTATTGGTTGAATCTTTGTCCCACATTGATCAAGTTTGGACATCTCTCCAACTTATCAATCTATAAATGAAGAGCTCCTCTCCTCATTTCATCATCCAAAATTTGAGTAGAGTTACCATGCTCAAATCATTAGCAATCCTCATCAATTTCATCCAAGCATAGTTAGGTTTTATGTAGATTTTCATCTTGGAGCATACATCAAGCATCAACAAAGTGGATCATTCTTCATCACATATCAATCTTGCATCATTGGAGTTGGGAAAGGGTCAATTTTCACATCAAATTGGCACCAATTCCCTCAAGAGATTAGGAGTTTGCTTGCTTTAGAATAGATTTTGATATGCTTTTAAGTTTTATTGTGTTCTTCATTTCATTTTCTATCTCTTTTGCTATTCAAATGAATTTCTTGAGGAATCCTTATTCTTGCTTGCATTTCACCTTCTAATGTGTTTGTTCATGTTGTTTTGCAGGTATTTAGATTGGGGTTCACACTATTCATCTTAATATCTTACCGCAAATGCTTGTTTCTCTTACTATATCCTCTGGGGTATAAACTAACTACACAAAGAGGTCTTGCATACAAATCTCCAGACTGTACTTCCCCATTCTTCTTGTCAACAATGCTTTCTAGTTTTTTCCTCATGCTCACAACCATTGGTGTTCACTTTTCTCCTTCTTTCCTACTATCTTTCAACATACTTGGTCATAGAAAACTACATTTCTTACTATCTCCCATCTTTACAATATTCTCAATCAATCATACAAATAGGTCATCCTCAAGTTCAATTGGAATTTTCGTTGCTATGCTATTTTCTCTGACACCTCCCTGCCCCTCCAAATTGAAATTGAAATGATTTGTTGGAATCTATCTAGAAGTTATGAATATTTCAACAATCCTTCAAGAATATTTACAAACCAATAGAATGATCTTTAAAGAAGTATTTTTAATCTTCAAGCATAGCTCCCCTTGGTTGAAGGACAAAAATTTCAGTCTCAATAAGGTGGTTTTAATTTTATAATTCTCATGAATCTTTTGTAGAGTTATCTTTTGTTGAGTTGCTATTCATTTGGACCAGTTAGGACTCGAACCTAGGACCTTCCATTTGCTGCTAAAGTGCTCTACCAAATGAGCTACTTTTATAATTCTCTTGAATCTTCTGTAGAGTTTTATTCTGTTGAGTTGATGCTAATTTGGACCAGTTAGGACTCGAGCCTAGGACCTTCCATTTACTGCTGAAGTGCTCTACTAACCGAGCTATTGGCTCCTTTTTGGCCCGCCCATTGTCGGTCTGGGTGTGGCTTATTTCCAACACTCCCCCTTAAGCCACACTGCTGGTGCTTGGGGCTCCTAGCTTCGCTCTGATACAACTTGTTGAGTTGCTGCTCATTTGGACCAGCTAGGACTCGAACCTAGGACCTTCCATTTGTTGTTAAAGTGCTCTACCAACTGAGCTACTGACCCCTCTTTGACCAACCCATCGTTGGTCCCGATATGACTTATTTCCAACATCTTCAGCAGCCTCTTGGAGGGGTTTTGCTCTTCTTGCCTGCTACATTGGAGGTTTCTAGGTCGAGATTCAGTTTGTACTGAATGACGCTTTTATTCGCTGTGTTTACTGCTGCTGTAAAAAAAAAATTATTGACTGTAACCCTAATACATTTTATTATGGTTTTTTGACTTTTTGTAAAGTGAAGATGTTAGAGATGTTTAGACTGCTGCTCATCGGTCCTTTTGAGATGCTACGTTTGGTAGTTTTGCTGCCAGTTTTCTGCAGCTACCCGTGTTAATTCTTCATTTTTCTTTACTGTGGTGCTGCTGAATTCTCGCAGCAGATTTTTGCTTTTCCCTTCTTCTTTCAGCTGGTTTCTTCAACTATTGTTATAATAATTTTGTGCTTAACCCAATTAAAAAGAAGAAAGTTTCCATTGTCTAAAGATGAAATTTTTTAAGTGGGATTATCAATCTTGGGCTCTTTATTACTATTAGGTGAGTTGTGAGAGATATTTTGGATGTGAAATGACATCTACTTATCAAATATGAAGAGTAGAAGGCGTCATGGGAATCTTACAATTTGAGCCTTCGTGGGTAATTTTAACCTTGGAGGACAGATATTTTGGGTGTGAGTTTTGACAGAGATATTTTGGATGTGAAACGACGCCAACCTATCAAATATGAAGAGTAGAAGACGTGCGAATCTTAACCTTTGAGGACACTACGGAGCACCCACTTTTGACGGTCTTGTCCGTCATAATCCCGTACAAGCCGTCCACTCCTGAGCAGTAGCGATCATTCCAAAGAAAGAAAAAGAAAAAGAAAAAGACCAAGACCTTCGCTAGCACGTTAGGGCATTTTGATCGATAGAATCAATTTATGATAAACACTTCACACTTATCACGACGAAAATGTCAAAATCATTTTTTTAGCATTCACGTTTGGTATTGTAAAAGGCACTGGCGCTGCTTTCTTCGGTTAAAATGCTCGTTTGAGTAGGATTACATGAATCCTGAGATGTTGAGGTTCCTAAACAGTCGAGTGAATTAGAGTATTATACTAGGCATATAAGCATTACACAAAATATATGAGGGGGGAAAGTGGAATAATGTATATGAATATGAATAATTTTGGATGATTTTAGGTAATATTAGATATAAATACAAGTTACTGCTTACAGTGACTCTTTTGATTCCTGCAGATTTTTGGGATGAGGCATTACCTTCCTCAGAGCCATACTCTTTACATTCTTTGCCTCTTCCCAAAGATAGGACACAAAATTTTGTCGGTTTCTATTATTAGCCAGCTTAAAAAAATCAAGGGGGAATAGAATGAAAAGAAAATATTGACCTGTCTTGGCCTTTCAGACATTGATTCCACATAAACAGAGGTCTTTATTGATGTTCAATGCATTTGGCCACTATTGTGGCCTGGAATGAAATCTAGGTTGAACATTCTGAACCGTACGAATCGCCTCAAACCTTGTTTTAACATTTAGTGAATTCTCGTTTTATATATACCATATACCTATTCCAACTCTATACAAGCAGCTGGCGTGGAGTTAAATCTCATGAATATCATTGTTGTTGAGGACTCCTGGAGTTCCACCAGACACTTCCTTGGAATAGGGAGGGAGATCCTTACATCAAAGAAGTGTTTGGGGGTACTCTGGGAATCTCTCAACTTCTTGCCTGCCTCTATTCTCTAAATTGTACTCCATGTTAAGGTAAACACATGTAGTTTATGTCTGAGATTTATTTTTCCTCTAATATTGCAAGTGATATATAAATTAGTAAGAACTGATACATTTCATGATATATTTATGTTGGAAAATGATGCGTGAGCCTCAGTGAAGATTCCATGCGACTGCTTTTAGTAAACAATTAATAAATCTTTGTATTTGCATGTTTCACTTCTATGCGACTGCTTTTAGTAAACAATTAATAAATGTTTGTATTTGCATGTTGCTGCATGTTGACTGTAACAGTCATGTGCATGCATGAGTTATATTTAGAGTTGGTATGCAAAACCTCCATAAAGAGAGGTATATGTAGTGAATTGATTAATCAGAGGAATAAGAAGCTAAGCTCCTGTGTTTGTGTGTAAAAGTTTTTTGTGCTTCCTCTGTTTTCTGTATTTGTGTTTTGTTATTGTGTTTGCCTGAGGTTTAAAATCTACAATTGGTATCACAACCCTGTTGATAGTGTTTGCTGGGAGATTGCAGAAGCAAGCCAAAGAAGTGTTGATCGCACCACATTGAAGCCTGAGTCGTTGAGTGCAGTTTGTAGCCACCGCTCAGGAGAAAGATTGCAGGAAAGATCAAGATCGCTGAAGCTAATGGGAGATTGCTATTGTTCGAAGAGCTGTTGATGAATCCACCATCGATAAAGATATGAAGAGCTGCTCCAGAGTCTACCGGAAAAGAAAACTGCTGCACCCTAATGGTAAATTGATCGTTGTATAAAGGATTGTGTTGTTTTAAAGCACTTAGAGTTTGAAAGGAGGAGTTTATATATGAAATCAGCCAGATTGCTATGTAGAAATAAAAGTTTAAATCGCTGTTTTTTGAAAAAAGGCCTGCAGACTGTCTAAAATAGAAGCATAAAGGATTGAAGGTAGAAGAATTTATTTATTTATTTTTTTAATAGAGAGGTTGCAATCAACAAGAAAAAGGGTGTTCTTAATTTTCTTTGGTTGAAGCCATCTGTGCATTGCTTGAGATCTGTGAAGAGAAACCACTTGGTAATCTGATTTAAACAAGAGAGGTGGTCTTCTATAGTTCAAAGGCCATTGAAGTCAATTTGTTGATTCATGCATGAAGATAGAGGTGTAGCTGTTTGAATATTTTGTAGAGTTCAAAAGAAAGAAGTCTGCTAATTTATCACAGTTTTTCAAGAAGGTGAGTTTAAATTTTTTCTTTCAATGGGAAAGACTGGTAAGAAGGTGAAGAAAGAAACTATAAATTTATTGTGTGAGAAAGATAGTTTGAAAGATGAACTCGTGAAGCTGAAAAAATGTAATTCAGAATTGATAGATAAGATAAAGGAGTTTTCAAAAGAAAGATGTGATTATTTGTGTGAAAATGAAAGTCTGGAAAAAGAATTAGAAAAAGTGAAAAAGAAAAATGAAGAGCTAGAAGGCAGATTGAAACAACAGAAAGGCTAATTAATTCCCGCATAATGAAAGCAGCAAAAGCATCGTTACAGCACAGACTGATGTCCGCTTTATGATATAGAAAAGATCTAACTTCTATCCATCTGAGTCTGAAACAAGTCTCACACTTGCAAATAATTGCGAGTCATTCGAAAATGAGTTTCAGCTGTTGTTAAAGGTAAATCAGCTTCGTTTAATGATGAAAACCTCTAAAATATTAGATAAAAGTCTCTAAAATTTCACTTATCATGTAAAAACCAGATAAATATTGATTTGTCAATTGGATGGGAACATTCTATTTCCATTTGTATTGTTTTTAACCAATTTGGTGCAACTTTCCTTTTTCATTTACATTGCTTTATGTTTTAAATTTGTATGCAAATATTTCAAAATCAGATATACCTAATTTCTTTAAGCAAAAAATCTAAAAATCTAGATTTGTCAAAGTTTATTTAATTCCATTTTTTAGCACTTATTATTAATTATTTAATCCAGCCATATGCAATTAGAACTTGCAGCACATTACATCCCTACACACCCATACACAAACACATACTCTCTAATATATTAGCATACATATAATTTTCTATCGGTGTAATCTTTGAACCTCGTTAGATGCAAGTCAAGTGCTAGTAATTAGCAGATAGACTACATATAATGTGATGAGCCTGAAACAAGTCTCATGCCTTGCCATTTAATGGTATAAACCTAAATCTCACTTATCACATAAAAGCCAAACAAATATTGATTTGACAACTGGATGGGAACAGTCTATTTCTATTTATAATGTTTTTTTGTCAATTGATTGCAACTTTCTTTTTTCATTTGCATTGTTTTCTATTTTAAATCTGTATGTTAATATTTCATAATCAATAATACTCAATTTCTTTAAGAAAAAAAATAGATTTGTTGAAGTTTATTTCATTTCATTATTTAACACTTATTATTAATTGTTTAATCCAATCACATACAACTAGAATTTATAGCGCATTCATAACAAATACATTCTCTTAACATATTAAATTAATAAGAATATAATTTCTTACAGTAGAACTAATGCGAATAGATATTATATTCAAAATATTCAGGTGATGGGATATGCGACTCCACAACGGAATCTTCGGAACCAGTAGGTAAATTAGACAAAATTTTAAACGGCTGTAGTTGAGTTACGAGTATAATCAAAAGTATAGCCAGACTTTATCTGACTCCCCTGATATAATCCTACTTAACCGAAGAAAGCAACACAATACCAAATGTGAAATTCTGGAAAACGATTTTACTTTTTCGTCTTGATAGGTGTGGACTGTAGATCACAAATTTTATTCTATCTTTTTCTTTCTTTGTACTTATCGCAACTGCTTATGAATGGCCGGCTTGTACGGGATTTTGACGGACAAGACCATGGAAGAGTGCCTCCCATGTCTAGTACTCCTCATATTTGACAGGTGGATGTCATTTCACATCCAAAATATATCCGTCGCAACTGCCCAATTTTTTTAGTAATGTGCATTTAAGTAGGGGTAAGAGAGGGGCTTGATTAAACTATTTTCAATTGTAGATCCTGCAGTACAATATTTTTAGATTTTTGTCTCACTCGTATTTTTTAAATAAATGTGTTTAATATATGGATTTTAATTATGTATTTAAGATATTTTAGAGGTTAGAAATTTAGGTTAAAGTTTGATATATGGCAAGTTATAAGGAGAATGGTATAAAAAGAATGAGTAACTCAATCAATTATTATAAAAGCTGCAAAGAGAGTTAGTACAAATCGTTTTATTAAGACAATCAAATTGGCAAATATGGACACCCTTTAGTAGGTTAACAAGGTCAAGGGTAGTCTCTATGATAGTTGGGTTAGAGAAGAAGCTAATATAAGGCTTACAAAAATGCTTAGAGTTCTCAATACAGTCTACCATAAAGGAACCTATTGGATTCTTGAAGCTAGGGCATAAGGAAGTCTAAGGGTTGATGAGCATAATGGGTTATTTCTAATCCAAACATTATCCAAAAAATAAACATTGAACCTATCACTTAAATTCCATTTGGAGTCTTCTCAGTAAAGGCTTGCATTTGATCACATTGCTCTAGACTCACAAACTATGAGGAACCAAATCTAAATAGATGAAATGTGAAGCATTTCCATTTGAAAGATAAAGGCCTTTATTAAGGGGCCTTAATTTCCTTAGGCCAAGATCACATTGGAACTTAGGCGAACAAACCTTATCATAGGAAATACGATCCATTCTTTTTTAATCCTGAACACTAGACCAAAGGAATGTGAATTGAATCTACTTAGTTTTGCTAGCCATGATGTGAGAAATCTTGAACAAAGAGGGTAGATTGGAATAATTTTAAGAGAGTTTTTAAGGAGTTGTAATTTCCCTAAATGGCTTAGCACACAACCTTTCTAACCCACTAATTTCCCTTAGAAGCTATCCAACATGGAGTTCCATAAATTAATAATAATTCTTTCTTTAAAAAGGAGTATTCCAAGATAAACACAAGCTAGTTATTTTATAAGGAAATTAAGGATATTCACAATTCTTTCTTAGCTCTCCTAGGGAGTATTGAGGAAAAATAAAATGCTCTTCTCAAAGTTGACACATTATCCCAAAGATTTATGATAATTATTTAGAAGGAAGATAGAACATTTGTCTTTGCTAATCAAAGCCTCACCTAGAAAGAAGGTGTCCTCCATGAATTTTTGATGTGAGACTATCAATGTAAAAGAAAAGGTTTTAAATCCTTTTAAGAAACCACCCCTAAGAGCCTTGGAGCATGATAATAAAGAGATAAGGTTAAAAGGGGTTCCCTATCTTATACCTCTCTTACTAGAAAAAAATAATGTTATAAAAACTATTAATTAACATATAAAACATAAGGGTGGAAATGCAAGAAATCATTAGCTCTCTTATTTTATGTTGGAAGAAAAAATTCCCGTGAACTTTATTTAGGAAATCCCAATAAATATGATTATTAAATTTATTGATGTTTAGTTTGAGCAACATTCCTACATTTTTACTTTTATCCATTGAATGTAGAATTTCATGAACGGAAATAATAGAGTGAATAATTAATATTTTAAAATCAATTCTACTGTATTTGATAGAAATAAGAGAAGGAAGTATAGGTTGGATATAATTGCAAAGGGTTATTTGCAATGGAAGCCCTTTAACTCATTAGGCTTTGTTTTTCTTAAAACAAAACCAAGAAAGTGTTGTTAATTTACCTAAGTGGCTTATATGAAAATATTCTTGCACAACATCCATGACTTTCTTGTGGATGATATCCTAGAAACATCAAAAGAAAATTGGGAGAAATTCATATGGTACAATCACTTTTCCAACATTTAAGGACAAAACCACCCTCTTAAGTTCATCTTTAGTAACCCCCCCAATGAAGAACTCATTATCAACAATGAAAAAATAGATAGGAGTGTTTAAAATAAAAAAGAGGGCTCATTACAAATCTCTAGATTGTAAGTGATTATACTCCCATTAACTCTAGAAATCTTCTTAATCTAGTTAGCCTTTATATGTTTGAGAATAGTGACATGAAATTATTTAGTGTTCTTATCACCCTCATAAAACCATAAAGATCTTGATCTCTACCTCCAAAATATTACCTCTTCAAGACAACTAGGTAGTGAAGAAAACTTAATAGGGTTTTTTCTTTGTTATAAAGGTTTTGGTTTTTGTAATTGCTCCAAACTTCTTTGTCTAATTCCTCAATATCATATTTAATTGCACTCTTTTGGGGAAAAATATTTCTAAATGTTTCCTTGTTCTATTTTTTGAGATTAGTCTACACAAATTTTAATTTATTTGAGATTATGAGCTTACTTAATTGTTATATTCTATCTCCCACTATTCAAATTAATCCTATCCTTTAGTTATAGGTGAAGGAACAACATATTCTCAAATTTGAAAGGATATCTCCCCATTCTATGATCAAATCTAGGTTTAAGATTAGGGGTTTATGATTATAATGTGTCTTAGGGAGAAAATATGTGAACAAAATCATAAAGAATAGCTAATAAATGGAGGGGTAGGTGCAAGAAGTTGGGTTCACTTTTTGGCTAAAAAGTGGAAGTGTTTTCCTAAAAATTAAAGTTTGTCAAAGTTGGACTAAAAATTTGAAGCACTTACACATAGAATCTTTAAAAATTCCAATAATATAAAATGTAGAATTTTAATTCTAGATTTCAAGTATGTAATTGTGTCTAATACTCAAATGATACAAATAATATTTTTATAGGTTTGTACAAAGACCAATTTTTAATGATTACCTTTTTAGGAGCATACCATGCATGTGACCTAAATTTTGATATACCTAAATTTTACCAATTGTTTGGACAAGAATGAGAACATAGGGCTCATGATCTAAAGAGAAGTTCCTGGTAGTTTACCACTTCTATAGAAAAAATAATCCATTTGATATTCCAAGAGACAATGAGTTTAGCTCCAAATTATTTTGATTACTATTGGTGACATCTTCAATGTTCTTTTGGCTTGAGTTTTCCTTGATCTTGTGTGTCTCCTCCTTGGTTCCAAACCAACATCAATATTATTCTTAGGGATTCTACTTGAGGCTTAGTTTTAGAAGATTAACTAATGTTTGTCAAGGGCAGAGAAGGGGGGGATGTGAAATCCACTTCATAAACCAATAATCATATAACAATATCTACATCCTTCTCTAAACTATGTAAAGTAGATACATCATATAAAACATTCTTTTTTATGATCAAGGTTTCCTTAGGAGACCTTCTAGTTAAAAAAGGAGAGGGTTTACATTGACAAAGATAAATAGCCATGTAAGTAGAGGAGGGAGACTAAATAATTAGAAAAGAGACACTAGGATTAAGAATGTGATCACTAGGATCACCTTAAATAGATGAAACATGTTCTTCAATAGGAGCTCTCCTAGAAAAGTATGGAGATAAAATCAACTTCTCCTAGATAAAATTATGATTTTCTTCAAAAAATAGACATTTGATGAAACCATTGATACTATTCATATATTTATTGAGGTTGATCCCACAATAGTGGTTTATAATTTTTGGCCAAACTAGACATTGAAATTATTATTTTTAACTAAATCTTCACATTCAGGCACCCATAGCGGCTAAACCGTGAGGAATTTGAAGATGATGCAAACTAGAGTCTTGTCTTATCTGTAGATTCTAAAGAAAAAATAAAATAAAATTGGAATCAGATTGCACTTCTTTTTCCATCTCCCTCGAAATTTAATTTTTTTCTTCAGAAAACAACATTTTAAAAAAGTGACACACACCATATAACGTATAACTTTTTTTCATGAAGGATAAAATTCTAATTCTTTTGAATTTAGATTTTTAACTCTGATATCTAGTGATTCCACTTGGTTAGATAGTTTTTTATTGAATATTTTTTCTTTAATCAATTTTTGAAGTCAAACCAATTACAATTCAGACATAGCATGACCGTATAACACAACTTTTTTGTATATCAAAATGTATTTTTCATTGGATCAAGGACTTCAATATCTGCACTCATATTTTTCAATTTTTTTGATAATCTATTATTTTTCCACATGCGCAAAAGAGACCTTCATTTTCGATGAAAAACCTATATGTTTAATAAAACAAAAAAAACAACATAATAAAACAAAACATATTAAAATTATATTCATGGATAGCTCGTTTCAAGGACTACCTAATTCTAGTTGGGTTTGTGAAGACTCCTCCATTTTCATCCTCAACCTAAGCTTCGCGTAAAAATTTAGGTTTTTTTTTGTTTCAAGGGGAGAATGAGGAATAAGGGGGGTTCGTACAAACCCCTAGGGGTTCAAGAGAACCACCCTCAATATGCATTTCCTTTTTTTATTTTGGGTAGGAAATGTGGGCCAAGTAATTAGTGGGTTCGGTCAAACCCTGGTTCAGGTGAACCCCTTTTGGGTTCGGTCAAACTTGTAGGTTCATTCAAACCCCTCAAAACCCAAATTGTAAACCACTATTGTGGCTTCATCCTTGAGGAAAGAATATATAACCCATTCCTTTTAGGATAAATTTTCACTTATAACAGTGGAGATAGGAGCTCCATAATTTTTCCCCATCTAGATCTTATTACTTTTTGGTTTTTGGGCAATGGTTAGAGAGGTGACCATATTTTTGATGGGTTTGGTAGAAAGGAGATGCATTTTCATAATTGATTGACTTCGTGCCTGATTTATATATAGAAGATATGACCGAATAAGAAGGTTTTTCTATGAATATATGTCTTGCACCTAGTGATCTACCTTAGTAGGGACTTAGGAAACTTATTCACATGTTAAGTTTACTTAGGATATAAGACTCTTTCTAGAAGTCTTAGTTGTCATTTCTAGAAATTATCTTATTAGCTTTTAATTCATGATTCTTAGGTAGTTAGGTTGTTAGTTGGCACATTCCATAGGATTAAGACACATGTCATGATCATGTTCAATCCTATTCCTCACCTTGCCTATATAATGAAGCTCATTGTACTCAGATGTAACATACTTCATATCTCATCATCATTTTCATAGGTCTTAATATCAAGCAAGCTCATATCCTTGCATACCCTCTTGTAAAAGGTTTTCATTGTCTTTGCAAGTGGTCTTGGGTATAGAGCTAATCTTTAGCTCTTACATGGTATGACAGCCAAGCCTTACAAAACCCTTCTTAGATCTAAGGGTTGAGCTATTACTAGTGAGACATATAAGTTATTTTTAGTCTTGCTTGAGTATCCTCTTCCTTTGAACCATAGGATGAACCTGAAAATTCTAAAAAACATGAAAAATAGTAGAATTGGAGATTTTCTCTATGTGGGTTTTCATGATAGGTCACTTTTGGCTCATATTAGAGGAAATTTGAGCTCAGATTCGAGTTCAAGGCAGTTGAGAAAGTCAAGATCAGCTTTTGTTTCACCTAAATTTGACATTTTTTGCAAAAGTTATGAGGGTTCGAAGAAATTCAAGATTTGGAGGTAGTAGAGCTTCTAGTGCACTTTGAGCCCAAATCAACTTCACCATCATCTTCAGAAGACCCAAGAGACAAAATTTGATATAAAATTTTCCTATATTCAGCATCAGTTGCTTTTGAGGATTCTTTTTTATATGGGTAGGGTGTATGACCCTCTAGGTATAGGGTACAAATTATTTATTTTGGAGAAAGAAATTTAAAAATATTTTCTACATATTTGATTTCTAGGCTAAAGTTTTTTTTTTTTAAATCATCAAGCAATTTTTTAATAAATTTCAGGGTTTATAAATATTTTCGGTAGTTGAAATATATTTTTTGGAATTTATTAAAGGTCTATGATGACATTTATATTTTCTATAGGGTCGACTGCAACCCTTGTAAGCCTTGTTGAATTGTCACACCAATCCAAATTTGTTGGAATTTTTGGTAGGGTAATGTTTTAACACTAAAAATATTGGTTTTAATTTTTTTTAAATCAGCAATTTTGGTTTTATTGCCCCCACGATTCCTTGGAAAGTGTTGAGCACTTATTACTCGGTAGGCGGCACATTTACTTTTGCCATTTACCTCCTCTAGTCCATCGCCCCATCGCCTACCTGGAAACAAGATTTTTCATCTCCTTGCAGTGCCTGTGGTAACATTAGTAACTGACTACTAGCCCTGGAGGGTTAGAAAATTTACCTTTTTTAGCCTACAATTGTCCTAAAACAAACCTTTTTTCTCTAGAGCATAACTTTTTTCTAGAATATCGAAACTCTCCAAGCTCATAAATTTTTCCTTGAATCCCTTTTTTTCATGATTTTTGTTCCATCAAAAAGGTATTAAGGAGAACTATCATTATGCACATGCACTTTTTCAAATTTAGCCCCAAGTATTATTTATTTAGTGTTTTGTAGATTTGGCATTGTGACTGATTACTTGGACATCCTTACTCCTTGAGAGGTTTTGTCAGTTTGGGAAGACTTCATTTGTAGTACACATCATATTTGGGGGTCTCTAATTGTTGTTGAAGGTTAACATCTTTGTAATTTTTGTTAATCGCGATAGGTTTTTTTGTTGGCTTTTCTGCTAGCTTTTTTTATTTGATCCTCTTGGGCTTTTGCAGATGGCTACTGCTTGTTCTGGTTTTTACCTTTTGTGTAGCTAGTTGTGTCTATTGGAATTTTCTATCCTTTCTTTTCTATTGTAAACTTTGTGGTTTCAGATCCCTGTAAAACCCTTTTTACCCTTTATCAAAAACATCTTTGTAATTTTAGAGATTTATCATAATTCATTATTGGGTTTTCATTTCATCCTTCTTTGATTATGTTGAAAAGGGGAAACTATAAAGAATAGAGATATAGCATCATAAAAAATCTCTATTGGCTTCATTTTTTTCCCCATTTGTATGATCTTTTTCCCTCTCTAGGTACACCTAGTAGGAAAATTTCTCGGAATTGCAAAAGGGATCATGTCTTAGGAGTTGTTACATTTCATATTGATGATGGTCAACATTTTGAATTCTATTGATCATTTTGAGTGTCCTCGTACTCTTTGGACTAAAATTTGGGAGATATATGGAAATCTTGATACTCAACCATTCCCAGATGATCCTATTTCAAACCCTCTTTTGCCTCTTCATTTTTCAGATAGGACTATGACTATGCTACTTTGCTAGAGTTTGAAACTTTGGAATACTTTGAATCTTTGTATGAGGATGACAAGGTTTCTCAGATGCTCTTTCTTCTCCTTTAGAGACAATTGTTGTACCTTCACCTTCAATGATTCCTTGTGTAGAGTCATTGATTAAGGCTCCCATCATTCTTGTTCATGAGGACTATACATCTCTTGTTTATGATTCATTTATAATTTCTAGTGATTATTACAACATGTATCTCATTGTCTTCCGAATTGGGATTTCTATTTATCAAACATTGCATCCTTATTTGTGGAGTCTCACATTTCAGATTTGAAGGACACATTTGAGGGGTTATCTCTCCTCTTTGACAAGAATCATTGTACAACTGTTTTCAAACCATATTTATCTTTGGATCTTGTTCAGCAAAAGTTTCCACATAGTCCCAATTTGTCACCTTCTTCATTGAATGGGCATGTACTTGATTGGATTGTAGTATCCGAATCTTCATTAGACAAGGCGACACAAGCAAATTTTAGAGACAACATCATACATATTCATGCTTCTTTCTTTAAATTCCTATCTACAATGAGAGGTATTCCTACATTTGTACTTGGTTTTATTTCTTTCGAAAGGGCGACAAGTTATTTGTTGATATTGGATCATGTTTTGTCTTCAAGAACCTACCATTTTTGTAGGTGATTATACATTGTGAGGGGCCTACATAGTCTCTTTGTTTCCCTCTTATGGGGGGCTATTGATTGTAATATATGCATGATGGATGGTGTACTTAAGGTTTATCATGAATTCCACCATCTCTCATTACTGGATTGTTTTTTTTATCTCTTTTGTGGAGGAGTTTTGTCCCGCTGGGTTTCCTCCTTTTCTCCATTTGTGAGGGATTTCATTTGCATTTGTACATGGGTACCTAAAATGGCCTAGTAGTCAGGACCCATCCTTGTATATTTTCATCACTTGCATAATAATCTTCTCCCTAAGTTTCACTTAAGGGGGGATGTTGGTGTGAATATATGTCTTGTACCTCATAATTTACCTTAGTAGGGACTTAGGGGGCTTATTCACATGTTATTTTTACTTAGGATATAAGATTCTTTCTAGAAGTATTAGTTATCTTTTCTAGAACTTATCTTCTTAGCTTTTAATCCATGATTCCTATGTATTTAGGTTGTTAGTTGTCACATGTTATAGGATTAAGACACATGTCACAATCATGTTCAATCCTATTCCTCACCTTGCCTATATAAGGAAGGTCTTTGTACTCATATATAACATACTTCATGCCTCAGTATCATTTTGATAGGTCTTAATATCAAGGAAGTTCATATTCTTGCATACCTTATTGTAAAAGGTTTTCATTTAGTTTGTAGGTGGTCTTGGGTATAGAGCTAGTCTCTAGCTCTTATGAAAGGAAGTTCCTTGTAAATTTCCACATTCATATATAATCTAGTAATAACAAGAATTTTCCTCAATCTAGTGACCCCATGAATGGGTAGAGATGGCTAAAATATTTTTCTATCCACTCTTTGATCTATTCCTCCTAATACTTAAGGAAGACACTAGGGTGCTTAACTCAAATAGAGGTCATATTTATTAATTCCTAAATAGGATCAATTATTGGTATCCATCTAGGGCTTAGTTAGATTTGATAAGAAACCAAGGGCCCTTATAAATATTTTAAGCATAGTTGTCCTAACATGTGAAATAAAAGAGAAAAACCCTTCAACATAGTAGATATTTCTAGATGACTAGATTACATCTATTCATCTCCCCTTTAAAAATGATTTCTTATTATTTTCCTTTTGTAGTTTGGTGGTAGTAGTGGCTATATTAGATTACATCTCAATAATTTCTTTCTCCCTACTATAATGTCCTATATTTAGTATAGAAATTTGATAATCTCTTGGCCTTGTTTCATTTTCATCTTTTCCTATTACTAGAGTAGCAATTTGTGAAATTCTTGATCCATAGGCATCTCTTGTAACTGATGAAAATATTTTAGCTTTTATCTTCAAGTTGGGAGTGCCTATTTATTACAAAATATTTTACAGATCAATAGACACAACCTCCACTTGTGTCTACCATATTTGTGTTTTACCTTCATACCATGAGTGAGTGGTGGTTTTTATTTCTATTTCTTATAGACATTGTTTCTCATAGGATATTAAATGTGAGAAGTTACAAATTGATTAGAAGTATCTACTTGACTTAGATTTATTAGTTCTCCTTGCTTGTTCTCCTTAAATTTCTCTTTTTCTTCAATAACTCCTTCACTTTGTTGAGGTGGCATTATTTCTTTAATTTCTAGTTGAGAGAACACAACTACCTCAATTTTCAATGCCACTTCCTTTTTTGACACCCTTATTTATTTTTGTTCCAGTATAGCTATAGCTAATTTCTCTATAATATTTTTTGTACGAACGTTTATTTGGACCTATTAATCAATTACATATGGTCATTTGGTAACTTCATCAATGATGGGTTAATTTGAATGAATTCCACTATCTCCTCTTTCTAACTCTTCTATCATTTGGTGGGTCTCATACATGCCTGTTTCATGGATGCCAAATTTTTTTATTCCTCTCTTATTACCTATTCAACTTGTACCTCTTCATTGATAACTTCCTTTCCCTTGGAATTGACTCTTCTCTCATGACTTACCTCTCCTTAGGCTAGCTCATTTTCCTCCATCTTTTTATCTATTATATAAATACTTGATAGGGATGGTGGTGACAAAAAATGAATTTTATAAGTGGAAGAAGTAGTAGGGATAATTATAATAGGCTTCTTTTTATCATTGCAAAATTGGTTGTGTAGTTAGGATTCTTGATATGATTGTAGATGGAATAATTTTTCGTATAGTAGGGCTTGGTTGCAATGGTATAAGGCTATAGCTACCTCAAGAGTGATGGGGATCACCTCTACCATTTTTACTGATGGTGTGCCACTTGGCCCCTCCTTTGGTGTAACTATGGCGGTTTCATGTATTCTTGTTTTCTTAGCCAAGAGGGTTTCAATTTCATGATCCTCATTTTCTTAACTCTTCTTAGACACATATTTGTTAAAATCTAGAGTATCTTCTTTATGCCTTAATAATTTAACACATTCAACAAACCAAGTTCCACTACTATCCAAAATATGTTAAGTAACATCCTTCATAAAATTTACCTCTAACTCAGACTAATTAGGATCAAGAATTTTTTCCTTAAGAACTCCTTGTATCTCATAGATACTATAAATTACTATGAAATCATATTTAAATTGATTTAGAATCTCATGAGTATTGATGACCTTCATTCACTTTGTAGTGAATCTACAATAGTCCCTCTTTCCAACTTCATGATCATCACTACAATATGTCCATAAGTCTTCTAGACGAGGGATATGCTTTAATATAGGAGACACCCATTTCTACATTCTAGAAAAGGGGTCAAAAATTAGCCTAACCTCATATGGGTGTTGTATAGAGGATGTTTTGGATGGCTTGTTGACTATTGCATTGATTGGTTATACCTCTCTGTGTTTTGGTTTGAGATATTTGAGACTTCTAAACTACATCCTAGCAAGGTTTCCATATGTCAGGTGTGAACAAGAATACTCCTATCTATTTGTCGAGTGAAAGTCCATCACACTAAGTACAATTCCATCCTAGTCCTTCATACCTTGATGCATCATACTTAGGCGTGTTATCAAATATAAAGTAAGTGACCCTTTGAAAATCCCAAGCCTTGATAAGAAAATCATCCATTTCTCATCATCATCTCTCATTATGTTGGCTTGTTGGATCCTCTTGTCATCATCTCATTTTTTCACTAACATAATAGCATGAATAGTTAATCAGCACCACCAATACATCCATCATGCATCCATCCCGCATCCAGAAAACTGTCAACATAACACATATCATTCATATCATACATGATAGGAAACATCGATCATTTCACATGCATTTCATAATCATCATCATAATATAGATCTGTTAGTCTAAGCATCTGCATAAATCATCTATTGCATAATCTCAACATATCACATCATCCATCATCACATCATATCATCATTTAAGTTGTTTAAAATAATATAGATTTCTTATTTTAAGCATCTTAAAACCACCTCATCATAACCATCCATTTTGAACCTCTTTATCACGAGATCGACCCTAAAATCGAATCTTTTTGTTCGATCTCTCGAGGGGGCAATGTACGAGTGTACTTCTTTCCGCTGAGTTATTCAAAAAATCATAAAAAATTTAAATTTCGAGCGCGAAAAGTTTATTCTTTGAACCAATGCAACAAGTACATTGCTTCAAAGAGGGGCAAAATGTAGACACATCAGATTGACATAATGCATTCAACTAGGTCATATTCATCCATTCAGCAAATAAATCAAGTTTATTTATCAATCTCCAAAATTCATTAGTTTAAATCAAATAAATCAACTTGATCCCATCACCCTCATTTTAATTAAATAAATCAGGACTTTATTCAAATCATACTTCATCCTTTTCTGATTTAAATAAATCAAATATTTAAGGACCCTAAAAGTCAAAATCATCTAAGCACCATTAAATCAGCATAATCATCATCTATTTAATCCAACCATAATTAAATACTAATCTCACCCACTTGCATTCTCTAGATTTGGCCACTTGCACATGAAATTGCATTTAATTGATTTATCAAAATCTTTATTTTCAACTTGGCATAAAGGGAGAATATTCTCCAAGTTTGAATCTCCCCCCAAGTGGACATGTACACCCAACAGAGCATTTATGAGGCCTTACATGTCTCTTACATGTCCCCTTCCAAAGGTCAAACTCAGCATTTATTGCAAAATTTGAATTCAAATTTTCCCTCTCATGGGCACTCTTCCCAAATCTTGCACATACATCAACCAATCATCACTTGACAAGTGGCCTTATCTTATTGGCTTGATCTTTCTCACACATTGGTCCCTCTTCAACACTTAGCATTTTGAAAATATTTAAATGAGAAGCTTCATCCTCAAGCAAATCCTCCACAATCTTTATGCAAAGTCACTCTCTTGGTTTGAGAATTGATTTTGTTCATCCACTCCACAATCTTAGCATTTTCATCTCCAATCTCATACAAGGTTACTCTCTTCAATGGAGAGCTAATCTTGTCCATATTATCATCATCATCTAAGCTTATTAATCAAGGGTTGGGAAAGGGTTACTAGCACATGTAACACCAATCCAATATGAGGTATTATTTTCTTCATGTTTTGTTGTATGCTTTCAACTAGTTTATCTAATCTTTTGTTGTTTTGATTATATCATAAAACATGTTGATTTATTTCATATGGATGTTGAAGGTTTGCTTTGCTTGAATACTAATCATACATGTTTATGTTAGTTTTAAACCAAAATGTAGATTTTGACTTCCACATAATGACATCCACATAATGCAGATTTGCTCGACCATTTCCCATGGATATAGAATGGCCTTTTCTCATGAGACCTCTGTAACAATATGACTTTCATCAGACATATATATACAGTATCTAGTCTTGCTTATTTCTAGGAATGTGAGCCTCTTCACATCTGTTTCGTATCTCTATCAATTATATCATGAAATTTTCCTTCATCAATTCAATGAATTAACATTCTTCGCTTTTGCATTTTCAAAGCTCCTTTTTTAGCACGTAGGCAGGTAGGCTGTGGAAAAGGTTGGGGTCTTCTAGCTTTTACACCTACCGAATACATTGGCTTGACATCTATTGATGTTATTTTGGACTTTATCTCATGCCGTTTCAATTGCTCCTCAACAAGGCTGCGCCTTTCATTAATAAGAGGAATTCAACTATTCCCTCTAGGCCATTCCAGAGGAAGCAACATGTGCATTTCCTACGCCTAGACTTGCAAGTCAAATACACTATCGGAATTTTAAGCTTTCATATCTATTTGGGCCATCATTGCATTTCACGAGACTACAGTTCTTTAATGCATTTAAGGGAGTAGCTGGCTTTCAATAAGACAACAGTTTTCTGATGCCTTGTTTTCACCTTAACTTTTTTAAACATCAATCTATAAATACAATTCCCGCCTCTCATTTTGGTGCAGGTTGCGAGGATGCTACACGTAGGTTGTGGAATTCGGCTAGTCACCTACTAAACACATTTGTTTGAAAGTCTTTTGATGCACCTTATTTAAATCTGCTAGAATTGAATCTATCTTCTTTTTAAATCACATCATGTTTTGTGCATTATGATTATTGTGTTTATTCAATGACTCTCAGTAAAGCAAAATTTAATTGATTTGAATTGTGTGGCGGGGATGGTGGAATTCAGCTTTACATCTGCCATTACTCAGTCTGCGTGGCCCACTTGAATTCAGTCTAAGACTTTCCAATTACATCAATTTGAAAGTTTTGGTTGTGTGCAAGTTTGAAAGCTCCCAACTGCATGCTTTAAATGCTTTTTCTTTTTTTTGGATTAAGATTTTTTATCAATGTTTTTGAACAACCTGAAATGTTGGTTTTGAATTTCACCTAGCTGCTCTGTTTTGACCTTGGGAGTAGGCATTGTATGAATGAAAACTAATTGAATTAATTGTTCTAGAAATCATTGAAATATAAATTTAGATGAATCTTGGGTTTGGAGCTGCAATCTTGTGATGACTGAGAATTATAGATCAGATAAGTGATCGGCATTCATACCCAATTCCAACGTGCCATTATTTACTCTGAACAACGAAAATCACTGACACATGATCTTGGTGCATGATAGAGCTTTATTTATTCTAGATTTATATTTTGATCTCTCTATTTACGATGGTAAGGGTGGTTATGTTATTTTCAATTTATTATTGCTTGTTGAGAGGAGTTCAAAATTTTTGATTTTTAGATGTTGACTTTGCCTATGGCTTTTATGACTTGAGTAGGTATGGTATGCAAGAAAGCTTTATCATGGACTGAAGTTATTATCAAATTTTTGAAGGAATCAACATAACATCTGCACCAAGAATTCCCAAAGGACAACTTTCTCTTTATTTGATGAATGCATTCGTTATGTTTGAAATTATATTCATTATATTATTGAAATATCACACTTCTTATTTGTGATAACTTTGTATTGTTTTGTAGGTTGGCATCAAAATCAAACATTGAGATCAAGCAGAAAATGAGAGCTAGAGTAGAGTGAAATTGAACATTGAAAAATTGAAGTTAACAAAGCATTTTTTAATGCTTGGAGGATCCGTTATACGTCTTAATTTTCTGTTATAGGCTAACTCATCTTTGGTTTTGGGCTTTAAAATGAACACTTCAAAAGATTTCAATTTTCATTGCAAAGACGATAAAATGAACCTTAGAAACTGACTAAACATTGTTTCTTGGACTAAAATTGAACAAGCAATCTTCATATTTCATTTGGTGCTTAAAACAAATCACACAATTACTTTGAAGGCTATAAAACAAACAAGTGCTTGAATTGTGTGATTTTTTCTTTGGTGCATTTTGAGTGCGTATCCTCTCCCCTTGCGCTTCGTGCAATCTAGGGTGCAAGAGAAACACTCCAAATGCATTTTATTGCCTTTAAGAAACACTTCGATTTGGGCTTAAAAATTGAACATCTTGTGTGAGTGTGAGTAGGGGCATTTTCGCGTACATTCTCTTTCTTTGTGCCATCAAAGATCGATCGAGTTACAGATTGTGTCTTTTCTTGCTTTTGTTTATCTTAGAGGGCCTGCCTTAGGGAAGAAGTACTCACCCAAGGGAACGAGTCAACCGGTAACACTCTAAAGCCAAGAGTATTTCCAGTTGGGATATAAATGTGGGTATTGGTTAAACGCCATTATCACATGGTTGGCTCCGACAAGATGGATCTGAAAGTGGACTCTTGCTGTATGGGTCAATCTCCATGAACAAAAAGTCGTTAATAGAACCCATGTACTAGAATTTTCCAAAATCCTTGATCTATTTGTTGGTGCAAGAACGGTCATTCTGAAGCTGCCCCACACTTTTACAATCTTTAGTAGAAATGGAAAACATGCCATGGGAGTTTCATGGGTGTTGATGCTTTGCTGCCCTGTATAAGTGAGTGTCTTGGAGGGGAGCCAGTGGGGTCAAGCATCTAACCATTCGCTAAAGATAGGCATAGTTGGACTTGTCCAAGTGGGGATTCAACAAATATTGTCTTTCACATCCATAGGGTTTGTACTTGCTTGTTTGAAAACACAGTATGTTTATCGAAAACATTGGAAAACCATCATTCAACACCATCATCAAAATTTCAAACCCCTTAGTTAGAGAAAATACTTTTGACAAAACCCAAGAACTATTGCTTACCCAAGTTGGGATTATGTCCTTAGAGGTTTCTAAGTAATTGGGTTTACATCTTAATTTTCTCTTACAAAGGTCAACATTAGGCAACCCTTGTCCTAATTTCTTGGAATTTCCACATAGCACTTTGTGGGATGAAAAGAAGTTGTGACATTGGACATTCACTTTGAAACCTAATCAAGAAAAGTGTATTTGTGGTAAAAATAACTCATTAAGCAAAGATAACAAATTGGACCCCACACATGTGCTTGATATCTTTTGGTCATATGATTTTCATGCAAACATTGGTCTTTTGATTGCTCTTAGAGAAAAGAACGTTCTTCAATACCTTGTCCTAGTAAACAAAGTCTCTCTAAGTCTCTTAGGATCAAAACAAACACTTCATCCATCTCAAACATTTATCAAAATCCATCCCACCAAACAACTTTAGAACTTTGGAAACATCATTCTAGACTTTGGTGAATCATCCTTAAATCAAATCAAAGCCATTTGTTTAATTAGGTGTGTGAGAATGTATCCTTTCTCATACATTTAATTAAATCAACCATCCTTTGAACAAGTTCATCTTAAGATCACATCCAACATCCTAGGGTTTACAAGTTCATCATCCAAATCAAACAATCAAAATCAAGTCCTAAGTCTAGCATTGATCCAAAGTCCCTAAACATTCAACACTCTCATCATTCACCACATTTCATCCTCCATCTCGTCATTGGTCCTAAGAACCTTAGAGGTCACTTTTGCAACAAGGTCAAAACATAATAAGAACATGGAATATAAACTTGATCCATACATCTTGGGTAATCCAAATCAGTTGAATCTTCAAAGACTTGCAATGCCTATCAATTATCAAAGTCCATGCATAGGATCATTTCCTTCGACAAATGTCAATGGTACAACAAGTGTGAGTATGCCCAAGTCAAAGTTTGGAACACACTTCCCAATGATAGATCTAAGTCCAAACCTACAAATCCACCAACTGAACAATCTATGCATGAGTCTTCAAATGAGCAACATCATCCCACCAAATCCCTACAAACCAAATGAGAAGGCACCAAGTACAAGTTTTCAAAACATGAATCTAGCAAACTTTGGGATGGATACATTTGAAAATTATCTGAATGTTCCCAACATGAACAATGGTCAATTCCAACCTATCCTAGCAAATCTAAGCATCATCCCAAATCAGAACATTATCCAAGATCAGTTTGTCCATCCTCCCATTCAAACACCACAAGGGCACACTCCAAATCTACTTAAACAAGAGCCAAATCAACTATATCAAGGGATTCAAGATCAAAATCAAGAACAAATTTGGCAAGATCAAATTGCGACACTTTCCAAAATAGTTGAGGCATTGCGCCAAGGGAAATCTCCACCACTATTACCAACATCATTCCTTGGTTTAGGGCTTCCACCTTTACCTAGCACTAATCACTCCACCCAAATCAATCTAACTAACGTCAATCAAACCATCACGTCAAATCCTTCAAATATACCATCGACATTGTGCCAACATATGGTGTCTAATCAAATAGCAACATTGATCCCAAATCAAAATACGGTCTCCCAAGGACCTATCACCTCAGTCATTACAACCATCACTATCCCTTCAATCATTCCAAACACCACTATCATACCCATCACATCTCAACCCCTCACTACCATGATCGCTCCAAGCATATGTCAAACACTTGTCACCACATCCAACATGATTCCAAATCCACCACCACTACCACCAAAACCAAATGTGGCAAGACAATATGACATTGCGCTAAAAGCTCACCAGGCCTACCAAAAGGCCATCCAACAATATCTAGCCAAGCAACAAGCACGACGAGTTCAACAAGTGCAACAATCCTCTCAAGCTTCCCAAGCCTCTCAAGCTACCCAACCAACACGAGCACAAACACAAAAGATGACAACTATTGAAAACAAGGATCAAGATCAATCCATCATTGAGCACACGTTTACTTCATCCAATGATCAAATCGACATATGTCGAGAGTGACTTTTGAATCACGATCAAAATCCACCAACAAAACTCAACAATGAGCCAATTCAAGAAATATCGACATCACTTGACTCTATGGTCGAAGAAATTCACAGTCTCTCCATCGCAATTATTGAAAACAATGATCAAAACCTCTCCATTGAGGAGCACATTGAGGATGTATCTATACAATCCGATGATCAACTCACCATACATCAAGAGCCACTTTTTAGTGATCTCTTTCAAGGAGCGTTAGGATTATTTAATCGAATTGACATAATGCACAATCAGTTCACCTATGATCTTGTTGAAAATGTCTCTATATTTCCTTACGAGTTAGAGGACATATCTCAAGAATTTATTCCAAAGCATGATCAAAATATTTCACTAAAGTCTAGCAATGGTCCTTTTCAAAACATGTTGATCCCCTTTGACCGCATGATTACAGATACTAAAAGAACCCTGAACTTGACACTTGAGGATATTGAACCACTTACCATGTACAATGATGACATCCAAGAACCATTTATAAGCAATCCATCCTTTGGAACTGATCCATGTCAGGAACTTGATGTAAAGCATGTCAAAAGCAACTCTGAAATCATTCAAGATCAAGAATTTGTATCTTCAAGATACTACAATCATCTAATGGACACTCTCTTATCTATGCAAGATGATCATATCCATGTAGCACATACTCCTCCATCTACCCATGAGATGCTTTCTATAGATGGGCACATAGATGATCTTCATCTAGAACAAGATTTTTCTACACAAAAAGAGCAGATTCTTAGCTCTTCTAGTCAAACTAAGTTATCAAAATCAAAATTAGATATATCCCAAATTCAGATTAAGGACATCATGAATAAAGATATCCATCATTATCCGCTCAAGGAAACAAGTCAGATAGAATATGGACAGAGTTAGTGGAGTAGCAAATTGAAAGAACGTCAACAACAGTGGTCATCTATCATAGAACACTTATTGAACAAGAGCTCTTGGAATAGGAGAAATCAAAGCATGAAGGTACCACTTCCACCATACTGGGGGTAACTTCATCTCAAGCAAACGTCAACATAGGGAGCATGAAAAGTCCTTATGATGAAGCTAGTGTCAATACTACAACCAACCACATCACGAATTTTCATCCACCCATCACCCCATCCATGAATTGGGACCAACACCAAAGGAAAGTGTTAAATCAAAGTATGAAGAATGTTATCAAATCAAAAGAAATTGAGAAGCATAATGGACAAATAAAATACAAATGGATACCAAAGAATACAAAGAAAGATCATCCCTATCAAACTCCATTAGTCAAAGATACTATGGGGCAAAATAAAAGAGGGAAAAGTATCCATCAAGAATGTCTGCAAAAGCAAAAGAAGGCTTTTCAAGTGACGTATAAAGTGTATCAAGCAGTTGGTCCTAATTCCACGCACACTTCCGTATCCACCCATCATTGCTCATCTTCCCAAGTTTGGAGAGTCAAAGGTTCCAAACTATCAACTGATCCATCTCTTATCCCTAAGCACACTCTATCCACACCTCCACGCATAATATCCAATTCTTACATTGACCGTGTATTGGCAACAACCCTTCATCATAAGGATTCAGAAGGAAATCTATCACGATGTGTGCACAAAGACAAAGTCAACCCTGGTATCGAAAAAGCAGATTGAGAATCCCAGAAGTGGCATTCAAGTGCACGTATCTTAGCAAATCAGCTTCTTCAAGTAGGATATCGATGGCACATTATGACAGGGGCATCTACGTCAACACCACCAGGTGGTTCCACATGAATCTTTCAGAAAAATCCAAAAAAAAAATAGAAAAAGGATTGAAAACAGTAAAGATAAAAATCATCCTCTAGTGAAAATCGCATGGGCGACACTTTGGGCAAGACCATGACAAAAACCTGGCAAACAAGCATCATGTGTAGAATCGAGCATCTACATGCACCACTTCAGGTGAAAGCATCTCATCCCATCCATAATAAATTGAGCATTACATCCATCTTATCCATAATAAATCCACTCATCCACACACCATTTATCCAATCCATTTTCATCCATCTTCATGATCCATAGTCCAAGTTATCTTGATCTTGATGAAATTTTGGGGCACGCTTTACACTTGCTTATGGTAAACATCTTGACATGGGCCATTTTCATTAAATCCTATCCTATGCAACATTATCTGAGCCATGAAGCATTATCCAAATGAGCATTCTTTATCTGAACACCTTATCTTATCGCAAGATAATCCTTGGCATCCTTTGCGTGCTTATCCATATCCATCCATCCATTCACCTATCCGAGCATCCATCCCATCACATTCCATACATTGCTAGACAATGGGGGCAAATATGTACATCTTGCTTAGAGAATAAATCTTGATATGTATCCTCCGACTTATGTGGTGATCTGAACATTGGCAAACATGAAACCAAATTGGTCAAAACATTTGTGATCCAAAATCCGAGTCACTAGCGCATGGCACATTTTGACGAGAAGACATTCCTTATCACACTTCATCTTTCATCAAACATCAATCCAAACAATCACTATCAGTTGCATCTAATTCACACATCAAATGTCAGATCAAATCATTCAAACATATTTTGTTCCAAATCAAGCTTCATCAATCATGATCAATCGAATCCAATAAAAAAAATCATCATCTCAGGATATAATTGTGTTGCTTAACACTATCCTTGCATTGTTGTGCATCCTTGACAATGTTATCATCATCAATCCTAATCATCTCCATCCTTGCATTGTTGTGCATCCTCAACAATGTTATCATCATCAATCCTAATCAATCCTCATCAATCCAATCCTTGCATTGTTGTGTATTCTCAACAATGTGATCATCATCATCAATCCATCGATCGGATCAATCAACCTTAGCTTGGTTTTCAAAAAAAATCCCAAATAGAGCACTGACATAATCATACACATCCATATCGAAATCATCAAAATCATGCAAAAATCCAAAAACATTCAAAACATATCAAAATCCAAAAACACTCAAAACATTCATAAAAAATATCAAAAACATTGGAATCCAAACTACGTCGTCTCTGAGCTTAAAGATAGGCAATGCTCATCTTTGATTAGCCCCCGAGACACCAAAATTGAAAAACAATGGAAAAACATCAAAATCCAAAAACATTTGAAAAACATCAAAATCAAAAAAACATTCAAAAAACATCAAAATCCAAAAACATTTGAAAAATATCAAAATCCAAAAACAGCCTCAAAACATTTCAAAACATCAAAAACATCCAAATATTTGAAAAATCCATCTGCCTCATCTTGCTTGCACCCACAATAATCAATCATCCATAATAAACTGATCATGTCACCTTCATCCTTTGGCAAAACAAACAAAAACAATCATAGCAGTCAGCAAAAGTAAAGCTTCAATTGTAAAATCAAAATCGAAACAACAAATCTTTAAAACAAAATCAAAGTCTTGATCATTTTCAAACATGTCAATCAACCTTATATCAATAGCCTATCAATCAACTTATCAAACCATCATCATCCTATACAATGCATGTCCTAGGATATATCGTTCTGACAATGGGCATCATTTTGGATATCACCCTGGATTCTTATCCTATCAAAACACATCCATTTGGCTAGAGGTATGAAGAACATTGGCTTGTTTGCGTACTTGATGTTTTCGTTTGATTTATCTTATTGCGCTCATTCCAAGGACCTCTCGATGATATCCGAATGAAGGATTTAGAAAGATAGGAATGGGACAATGATCATTATCTTTTGTCTGTTGTGCTTGTTGGACGTTCTTGTAAAATAACTTGGCGAATACTTTCTTTGTTAGATATGTATAGAGGATGTTTTGGATGGCTTGTTGACTATTGCATTGATTGGTTATACCCCTCCGTGTTTTGGTTCGAGATGTTTGAGACTTCTAAAGTGCAACCTAGCAAGGTTTTTGTATGTCAGGTGTGAACAAGAATACTCCTATCTATTTGTCGAGTAAAAGTCCATCACACTAAGTACAACACCATCCTAGTCCTTCATACCTTGATGCATCGTACTTAGGCGTGTTATCAAATATAAAGTAAGTGACCCTTTGAAAATCCCAATCCTTGATAAGAAAATCATTCATTTCTCATCATCATTTCTCATCATCATCTCTCATTATGTTGGCTTGTTGGATCCTCTTGTCATCATCTCATTTCCGCACTAGCATCATAGCATGAATAGTTAATCAGCATCACCAATACATCCATCATGCATCCATCCCACATCCAGAAAACTGTCAGCATACCACAAATCATTCATATCATACATGATAGGAAACATCGATCATTTCACATGCATTGCATAATCATCATCATAATATAGATCTATTAGTCTAAGCATCTGCATAAATCATTTGTTGCATAATCACAACATATCACATCATCCATGTCATCCATCATCACATCATATCATCATTTAAGTTGTTTAAAATAATTAGATTTGTTATTCTAAGCATCTTAAAATCACCTCATCATAACCATCCATTTTGAACCTCTTTATCATGAGATCGACCCTCAAATTGAATCTTTTCATTCGATCTCTCGAGGGGGCAATGTACAGTGTACTTATTTCTACTGAGGCATCCGAAAAATCAGAAAATTTTTAAATTTCAAGCGCGGCAAGTTTATTCTTTGAACCAATGCAACAAGTACATTGCTTCAAAGAGGGGAAAATTGTAGACACATCAGATTGACATAATGCATTCAACTAGGTCATATTCATCCATTCGGAAAATAAATCAAATTTATTTATCAATCTCCTAAAGTCATCAGTTTAAATCAAATAAATCAACTTGATCCCATCACCCTCATTTTAATTAAATAAATCAGGACTTTATCCAAATCATACTTCATCCTTTTCTAATTTAAATAAATCAAATATTTAAGTCCTAGAAGTCAAAATCATCTAAGCACCATTAAATCAGCATAATCATCATCTATTTAATCTAACCTTGATTAAATACTAATCTCACCCACTTGCATTCTCTAGATTTGTCGAGTTGCACATGAAATTGCATTTAATTGATTTATGAAAATCTTTATTTTCAACTTGGCGTAAAGGGAGAATATTCTCCAAGTTTGAATCTCCCCCCAAGTGGACATGTACACCCAACATAGCATTTATGAGGCCTTACATGTCTCTTACCTATCCCCTTCCAAAGGTCAGACTCAACATTTATTGCAAAATTTGAATTCAAATTTTCCCTCTCATGGGCACTCTTCCCAAATCTTGCACATACATCAACCAATCATCACTTGAAAAGTGGCCTTATCTGATTAGCTTGATCTTTGTCCCACATTGGTCCCTCTTCAACACTTATCATTTTAAAAATCTTTAAATGAGAAGCTTCATCCTCAAGCAAATCCTCCACAATCTTTATGCAAAGTCACTCTCTTGGTTTGAGAACTGATTTTGTTCATCCACTCCACAATCTTAGCATTTTAATCTCCAATCTCATACAAGGTTACTCTCTTCAATGGAGAGCTAATCTTGTCCATCTTATCATCATCATCTAAGCTTATTAATCAAGGGTTGGGAAAGGGTTACTAGCACATGTAACACCAATCCAATATGAGATATTATTTTCTTCATGTTTTGTTGTATGCTTTCAACTAGTTTATCTAATCTTTTGTTGTTTTGATTATATCAAACATGTTGATTTATTTCATATGGATGTTGAAGGTTTGCTTTGCTTGATTACTAATCATACATGTTTATGTTAGTTTTTAAGCAAAATGCAGATTATTTGGTTAAAAACTAACATAAACATGTATGATTAGTATTCAAGCAAAGCAAACCTTCAACATCCATATGAAATAAATCAACATGTTTTATGATATAATGAAAACAACAAAAGATTAGATAAACTAGTTGAAAGAATACAATAAAACATGAAGAAAATAATATCTCATATTGGATTGGTGTTACATGTGCTAGTAACCCTTTCCCAACCCTTGATTAATAAGCTTAGATGATGATGATAAGATGGACAAGATTAGCTCTCCATTGGAGAGAGTGACCTTGTGTGAGATTGGAGATGAAAATGCTAAGATTGTGGAGTGGATGAACAAAATCAGTTCTCAAACCAAGAGAGTGACTTTGCATAAAGATTGTGGAGTATTTGCTTGAGGATGAAGCTTCTCATTTAAAGATTTTCAAAATGCTAAGTGTTGAAGGGGGACCAATGTGGGACAAAGATCAAGCCAATAAGATAAGGCCACTTGTCAAGTGATGATTGGTTGATGTATGTGCAAGATTTGGGAGGAGTGCCCATGAGAGGGAAAATTTGAATTCAAATTTTGCAATAAATGTTGAGTTTGGCCTTTGGAAGGGGACATGTAAGAGACATGTAAGGCCTCATAAATGCTCTGTTTGGTGTACATGTCCACTTGGGGGGAGATTCAAACTTGGAGAATATTCTCCCTTTATGCCAAGTTGAAAATAAAGATTTTCATAAATCAATTAAATGCAATTTCATGTGCAAGTGGGTGAGATTAGTATTTAATCAGGGTTAGATTAAATAGATGATGATTATGCTAATTTAATGGTGCTTAGATGATTTTGACTTTTAGGACTTAAATATTTAATTTATTTAAATCAGAAAAGGATGAAGTATGATTTGGATAAAGTCCTGATTTATTTAATTAAAATGAGGGTGATGGGATCATGTTGATTTATTTGATTTAAACTGATGACTTTAGGAGATTGATAAATAAGCTTGAGTTATTTGCCGAATGGATGAATATGACCTAGTTGAATGCATTATGTCAATCTGACGTGTCTACAGGTGTAAGTTATGTAATTATAATTTTGCACTAGAGGTTTGGGAATTTGTCAACATATCACAAGCATACCACCTAATTATGATTGAAAATCACACTCTAGATCTATGCTCTGGTTCTAGGAGCTTAAGTGACTCAACTGTAATTATAATTTTTCACTAGAGGTTTGGGAATTTGTCAACATATCACAAGCATACCACCTAATTATGAATGAAAATCACACTCTAGATCTATGTTTTGGTTCTAGGAGCTTATGTGACTCAACTAGTTGCCTGGTTAACTCTAATAGGACAATTTTATAAGTGAGATATCTTGAGAGCTTGTATGGAGTATTATAAAATCCTTCAACTTTGATATATAAAAATTTAGGAAACTAAATGAACTAGATACCATGTTTGTCCACTTTAGTAGTAGCATCAACTAATAGTCTCTTATATTTATCTCATTCCATTGTTACTATTGACCACATATAATTGGTGTAGTTTAACCTTCTATAATATTTCATAGACTCCTTAATTTATAGTTGGTGGTAAAGTTCATAAACCAACACCAATCTCACCTTTAACCCTATTGTTCTTTTTATCTCTAGCCCTAGGAAGGTTGTCTTGCTGGCTAATTCATAAACAAAATATAAGTTCATATACATAATCCTTGTATTTTTAAATAAGGTCAACTTCTCATGTAGATTATTGGTGATTACTTCAACCCAATATATCAAATTATCTCCATTGTGGATGGTAGTAATATAATAGTACATTTGAAATTTAAATGTTGCAATAGTGGGGAGTACAATAAATCTACTTAGTAGGGTGATGATGTCACCAATTTCTTGTTAGAAATCATTCTTGTATAGAGTCTTTGATAGCTTGACCATGGTCTTCTCTAGATTCTCCATCCATTGGAACTTCACATTCTTCTTATATTTCTCCACATCACAATTCAATTTTATTTCAACTTTAGACTTATTGATGGAGCCAACTTGCTATAAAAGGAATGTTAAAGATATCTATGATGACATCTATTGAAAAATTGGCCCATATTCTCCTTTTGGTTACTATTAATATCCTTTTGGAATCATAATGCTTTATGCACTCCATGACTAGCTTTGGATATTGTACTAAAATAGGGAATCTAGAAGCTTTGTCTAGTCCATTTAGGACTATCTTCTTCATTCATTCAATTGCATCTAGACCTAACATTCTCTATCTAATGTCTATTACGTTTGTGTTGCCTAATTGATGTTTGAGATGTTTCCCCATCGTATATTAATTTGAGAAGTTAGGGTAACAAATTTGAATTAATACTTCATGTTCTTCTCCTAGGAAGTCATTTAATTCTTGCAACATGGTATGAAATATATGCATTACTTCTTGAAAAAGAAAAAGCATTAGAGATATTACAAATTTTAAACAATAATTGAAAATCCAATCTTAATTTTGAAATCTTAAAGCATACAATAGTCATTTGGTTTGACATTAAGATGTAATGATGTAAGGGTTTTTCTTTTAATATTACATTTTTGTGATGTTTTATGCCTCAACTCTATCATTGTCCTAATTGTAGCTTTTTCACTTGAAAACTATAATATTTAATGATTTTTCCATGTGAGGGGAAATTAAATTTCAATTTCCAATTGAGAATCAAGTGCTAAAGGGGTTAGTTACTATTTTTCTTAGATTTCTCAAACCTCTCCTTGCTAGAATTGCTGATGGAGCTATTAATTTTGTTTTTTAATTTGATCCTTTCACTTCCAACTGTAATGACAAGTGATTGAATGCTCAAACTCTGTTCTCTCAATCCCTAAGCTCTTCATACTATTTAAATGACTTCGTATAAAATTCACTTTATAGTTGATATATCAACGATTAATTTGTATTCAATTCATAGAGGATTTACATGAGCGTTTAAGGACCTAAAGGGCTCATATTGCATTGAACAACTTTAATCACCATTGTTTATGATTTCCAACCTAGGATATCATTCTTTCCAATACAAATGGACTCTCTTTCTAATGATGGGTTCGTCGTATCCTTCATCTGTGAAAGTAGATAAGGTCCAAGAGGAACCTTCGAGTGCTCGTGGTCCACAATTGTATCACCCCACGGGATAAGTGCTAAATAAATAAATCCAACAATGAGACGACCGCAGTAATTTCTTTAATTACTGTACTATCCTTTCTAAGTACAGATACGAACGAATAAAGGTGTGCCCACATTGCGACTTGGACACCGATTGGCGAAGAATCTGTCCCTTCCCAACAAATAAATCGTGGCCAGCTTCTGCTCCCCATATGTTGCCATTCCAATTATTTAGCGGAAAAAACAGGTTCTCATTCACGTCAATACTTTTCTTGTGGTGTATACGTGGAGTAAATCTATGGTGTTAAGGGCAACCGACACAAACATAACGTCAATAAAGCCTCGCTTCAACCTGCACTGTATTTGCCCTTCTGTAAGCCATTGCAATAGCGTGGACGAATGCTGTAACTGTTGAAGGTTCCCTGAGTTCTCCCAAACACTTCGGTGAAATTCGTATGAATATCAATTCTTCAGTTCACAGAAGTGTTTGGGAGAACTCCGGGACTTGTTCAACTTTTCCCCTTTCCCTTCCAGATCTGGGGAGATGATTATATGAGAAAGGGTCTGATCGACTGAATGAAAATCTGTGTGAACATTGGGACTTATTTAACACGTGGCATTGATTGGATGGGGATCTGTTGTGTTGATTGTCTGAAAATCTGTGATTTCTATTAGATAAGTTTGTTATTTTAATGTTTCAGCTATGATTAAAATCTAGGACGTTGTGTATGCATGTTATGGTGATTTCCTACCGTGTTACTAATCTTCTGGTCACAATTTGGACTAAAGATTATGCATGTTGAGGTGATATGCTAATCTTAATCTTCTTTGTGACCAGTTAGAATTTTGACTAAAGATTATACATGTTTAGGTGATATGCTAATCTTAATCTTCCTTGTGGTCAGTTAGAATTTGAACTTAAGATTATACATGTTGAAGTGATATGCTAATCTTCTTTCTCACCAGTTAGATCTTCTTTGTGACCAGTTAGATCTTTTTGTGTTCAGTTAACTTAAGATTATGCATGTTGAGGTGATATCCTAATCTTCTTTGTTACCAGTTAGATCTTCTTTGTGACCAGTTAGAACTTGAACTTAAGATTATTCATGTTGAGGTGATATCCTAATCTTCTTTGTCACCAGTTGAATTTGAACAAGATTATACATGTTGAGGTGATACCAGTTAGAACTTCAACTTAAGATTTTGTATGTTGAGGTGATCTGCTATTTGAGTTAAGGTTGATCTACTGCTCAATCTTTTCTGTGAGTAGTTAAGATTGGAACTTGTGTATGCATGTTAAGGTGATCAGCCATGAGTTAAGGTTAATAGACTGCTGAACTACCAATCCTTTTTATAATCAGTGAAGACTCTTATGAAGCTCCTCTTGTATGTATGTTGAAGTGATTTACTAGTTGATCTACTACAGAACTTCAAACCCTACTTGTGATTGGGTTTCGGTTATGGCCCTTTTTTTCTATTGAAGTCACCGTTGAACTACAAATCCTCTTTGTGATTATACTTCAGGTATGATTCAATTTCTCTAACAGAGCTTCTTAACTCATCAGATTATTTAATTTATATTATTCATTCAAGATTTTGAATTTTTTTGTTTCATCCCTATTATATTTACAATAAATAGGAGAATTGGTATACCGAATGTAAAAGAATTTATATTTACTTTATAAGTTATTAGATTTTTTTTTTCATATTTATGTTCGATGCATTTGACTGGTTTGATTTATAACAGCTATACATGCCATGCAGGTTTATAACAACGTATGATTCGCTGCTGTATTAGACAGAATGGACTAGGGAATCATTAAGTACTGTAGTTTGGGAAAGTCATTATCTTCTCAACAAAAAAATCTTGGATAAACGAATTTGCAAGTTCTGTTCAGTAGGCTGATGAGCTGCACGTAGAATTAAAGACTTTAATCCAAAGTCTTTGAAAGCCTGGATACGATCTATGTGTCACCGTTATCCTTTTGCAAGCATAGTTGTATATTGTACCCTATTGTACTATCACTAATATGACTCAAAGTTACATCATATACAGAAGCATATTTTCTGTTCTTTGCTCAGCTTTAGTATTAATTCCTAGCAGACAGTATTTCTCTGTTCATTAGCTCACTACTCTTTAGTGCTTCATACAATGTTTATTTTCTATTTTCATGGTTGAATATTTAAAACTTCTATTCATTTTCTTATTTGATAAATGCTGAATAAGATCAAATTCGATTCTCTATAATATAGATTAAGAAAATCTAAGTGAATGAAGTCAGCGAGCTGTGTCGGTCTCCTCCCTTCTATAGTCTACAAATATTTTTCATCTTCATATCTTCTGTTTTCTATGCTATTTATAGTGGATATTTTTATAACAATCGTTGAACTAATAGTGTTCATCTAAGTTTTCATGACTTCTAGTTTAGCCAGAAATTTTGATTCATTCAACATAAAATATTAGGTAGGTTGATTGCACCTTATGTATACTAATTTGTTGTTATTCATAATTATTGTGAAAAATATATTTTTCTCTTAATTTTGATTCAATTGATTACGCATAAATTAGTGTAATTAAATAATGTAGAGCAATTTTTCCATTAATCTTTTTTCGGTTTTCGGTTTTTATACATTTTTGGCTTTGGGATGAATCTGCGCTTAAAGAAAAAAGTTGTTTGGAAAGGTGCACAATGCGCCACATGGTGGATGTGGGGCTTTTGTTTATCATTTTCCTTTCGAGAGAAAGCCGGGGCACATGTCAGCTTGGCGGGGATTTTCTCTAGGGCTATTTTCATAAATATGAGATTCTCCACCCTCTTGACATATCATCTCTTTGCTTTGGGAAAGTTGCACTTTTAAGGAGCGATCTCTTTATGGAGTTTATCGGAGTATGCTAGATCTTTCTTGTTTTAGGTTGGAACTTTCGAGTCGGTGCTCTCAATCTATATGATTGGTCGATCATATTTTGCCAGCTTGTTTTCTAGGATCCGTTTGCTTTCAGATGACAATCTTTGCTAATTATCTAAGGGATATTAATGAGGTAGTTGGGAATTAATGAGCAAGGATTGTTGGGATCTAGTCAAGATCTAAGATCGAATTGTGATCTATCAAATAGGAGGAGGAAACAGAAAGGAGAAAAACTCTCCCAAAAGTTCTTTTAGTTTTCCTTAGTTTTTAGGATATTTTTCAAAAGTTGAAAGTTTGCAGAACATTTCTTTTCTCTCATGTAACTATATTGTTTTAACTCAAACAATTATTGAATTGGCATTCAACATTTGTTTTTAAGTTCATTTGATATTTAAGTATGATCTATTTGGAAAAAATCTTTTAAACTACGCATATTATGGCCTTTGTCAAGTTCCTTCTTTATATTTTTGTTCAGAATAAAAACAATATGTTAAGCTTAATTCGATAGTTTGAGTAGTTGATTTCCATGTTGTAGGATTTTTTGATATAATAATAACTTGTGAAAATTGGATTATATCTTTGAACTTCTCCATTTTCTTTAACGGTTGTTTTTTCATACTATACTGTAAAAAGAGAAAGAGTTTTTTGCAATTACTGAATGTTTATGTTAATCTTTTGGAGATTTTATGCTTGATTAGACCTTGATGAGTGCTTCCTATGGGGAGATTTGAAAGACTACACTATGCTTGTATCTAGCCTTTGTTGCTAGTTCTCTTCCCAATAATGAAGGTTTGTGGTATTATATGTCTACTAAATCATTCATAGGAGAAGAATTGAGTTTGAAATGTTGTAAAAGCTTTGGCGTGTCACCATTTTTAATGTTTTATATTTACATTTCCTTCTGCCTTTCTCCCAACTCAAAAGAAGAGTTGGCTTTCTATAAAATTCTTAGAGGTATTTAGTGAGGCACAAATTGGTACCCCACTCGCTAAATTTCCCATAACATTATTAAAGAGGTGAAAGCTTTGATGATCAATAGTTCTTTTTTTTGGCACACCCAGTGGGAACGAAAAAGCCTCACCTAATTAGAAGATAAAAATATTGCTAAAATTAGGCCAAGGAAAGAAGCTGGAAATTTCATGCCTCGAATCCAAACAAGATTATCCTCAAGGGGTCATTTCCAATACTCCCAGTTACCTACCTCGGTATCCAGGAGAACAAAACTTATAGGTTCTATATTACCTATAAGGAGTAATAGGGCGAGAAGTGAAAGCCCAAGATCTAGAGCCTTCTCTACTCCACCTAGGGGCCGAACTTTTCAAATTAGAATACCAGTATACTTGATTCATAGGAATCTATTCTCCATGGTTCACGTAGCTACCCCTACTCCTAGAAATTTGTAACCTAGGATAGTGGTATCTGCTACAACCTCCTACACCCCAAGACATATGTCTTGCTATATGCGCTAATGCCCTCAAGGATATTCAAATTTTTTTTGGATAAGACTTCAAAACCCCTTCAAACATCTCCAAGATATAGCAGATGTATGTAGAGTACATAACATAGTAGAGGAAAATATTGCTTTGAGGCTATTGGATGCTTCGTTCAAAGGAAAAGCTCAAGATTGGTATCAATATTTGGCTTTTGGTTCTATCCGCTCTTGGGATCAACTTTGAGAGAGGTTGTTTGAATGATTTTCTAAAGAGGGAGATCTCTCCTCATTGCTGCATGAATTAATCACCATCAAAAGAGCCCCACAAGAGGCCATGAGCGACTTCAACACCAAGTTTCACAAAACCTAGCAAAGAATCCTTATATCTACTTGACCTCTTGCTGTGATGGAGTTCATGTTTTACCTACAGGGTTTCAATTGAAACATTGTGGTTATGATAACCTCTATGGGAGGGGATATCTTTCCTAACACATTTGATATGGTTGTGCTTGCAGAAAATAGTTTGATCGACACTAGCAAGATTCCACCACAACCTTCAATGTCAATATTCACAGAAATCTCTGGTGGTCCTCAAGAAGAAGCTACTCCAAGCACTTCCATTCCACAAGACACAACATCAACTACACCATAATCTATGTACACATACCCCTTTGGGAAACTTCTCTCTAGCAACATACATCAATGATATGAAGAGTCTCACTTGGTCTATTGATAATGAGTTAGTCCTCATGAAATGAAAACAAGTGGCACCTCCGTAGTAGGCCACTTAGACCTATCTTGGGGAACGCCATCCTATAAAAAAAACACATACCACAGACCCTCAAAAGGACGAGTTCAAATAACGATGTCTGTAAACTAGATAGTTCTGGTCATTATGTTGCTACATATAGTCAAGGACAACCAAAATAAAGAATTAATCCCAAGCCCGAACAACTTGGTGGAAGATGAGAACATATGGTGCTTCCCATGCAGTGATAGTCACATGCCCCAAAATTTTCTAAGGGGAAATCTATAGTCGAAGATAGAAAATGAGAGAAACAAGGGCTTGCTCCTGAATACGAAAGAATATCAGTCTCTTAAAATGGAAAATGCCTGCATTAGAGTGAAAATGCAAGCAATGTCTTTAGAACAAGAGTTGGATATTGCACCAGACCAAGTGCTATTTTCATGGATGGAGGAAGAGGATGTAGTATTCATGAACAAGGCTCTAATGACTACTGCTCCACAAGTACAATTAGACTACAACATAAGGTTGAAAAAAAGGTTCATGGGAGAATACGTACAACAAGCTCTATCATGTCCACATCTACGTCAATTGTAGCCACAAGAAAAGCAGGCTCTGTAGGCCACTACTTGACCTATTCAACAATCATGAACTCTATCATTTCCAGAGAAGATGGACAAGATACCAAGCCCGTTCATGATGGATCATTTTCCCTCAAAGATGAGAGAAATACCATCATTTAAACCCAAGGTCCCACCGGTTGAAACTCTCAATGTGGTGGAACAATTGAAGAAGGTGCCTACTAATGTATCTTTATGGGACATCATATCCATTCTTGAACAAAAGACATTTCTCTTGGAAGAATAGAAGAAAGAAGAAAATATATTGCAAATGGACGCAACTCCGCCATGCGATCAAGATAAAGATAAAGAGACCACGTTGGACCCTCAGTCTTTGAAAGTTGCAGGTTATGTGAACAATGTGGGAAATGCAAAAGAGAGAGAGGTAAGCAAGCCAAAGACCATGTCTTTCCTTTTAACACTTATTGTGGGACATAAGATTTTGCATAATAACAAGATTGATTTGGGAGCTAGTACAATAGTCAAGCTAAAACAAGTGGTTGATGTCTTAAAACTTAAGTATGAGCCCCTTGAGAATGGAAACATGTAGTTAGATGGAAAGAAGGTTCTGACCATCAGTTGTATTAAAGATTTATCTTTAACCCTCTTCTCATGTCCAAGCCAAATGGTCACACAAGAAATAGTGTTGATAGACATTCCCCTGGTATTAAGAATGTGGCTTTCAAGAGATTTCACTACAAAGCTTGGTGGATATTTAGTGCTTGATTGGTATCACCTAATATTACAGACCAAGCATGGGGAAAAGATGAAAATCTTGTCCAAATATTTGCATCTAGAACATAATAGAAAATGCAGTCCTATGCTTTGAAGCAACACATACCTCCTTCTTACAAGGGGAAAGGTACAATGTGGAGATTCTAGAAGGTGAAGAAGACACGAGTGATCAGGCCCCCAAAGAGAAGGTCTTAAACCAATTTATCAATTCTATCCCATTCATAAACTTTCATGTGACATGACTAGGCACCTATGTGATCTTTGATGATGATCAAGTCTTTCCAAAATTGATACAAGAATGGGAGGAATATAATGATCCGATTGACAACTGTCTATGGACATTATATTTTGATGGAACCAAATACAAGGTCCATTCTAGAGTAGGTGTCTGACTAGTGTCCCTAAAAGGGTGAGAGACCCTCAAGGCCTTTCATTTCCAATTCCCATGTTTGAACACTGATGCAAAATATCAAGCCTTGGTTCATGGCCTTATTCTTGCCAATCAGATGGGTTTCAAGAGGATACAAGCATTCGAAGATTCAGATTGTGAGCTGGGTCCATGGAAAAATGACTATGAAGAATGTAAGAATGAAGTCATATAGACATCAGCTATGGGATGTGATTGAAATATTTGAAGCTTCTAATATACAAGTCATAACTCAATCTCAAAATAGTGTTCCCAATCAGATGGCTTTAATTGGTTCCAAATTTGAACTAGTTTTTGACTCAACAATGAAGTAGAATGTAGTACAGATCATCGTTTGACCAAAAATTCCTAACAATGATCAAAACTAAGAAGAATTTGAGGATGATATATAGCTCACCAAACTTTTATAGAAATCGGGAAAAGCTTCTGACCATTCACAACCTAAAATAGAATCTCTCGAAGGAAAGTGATTTAGTTGAAGGGAGACAAGATTCGTCGAGGTTTAATCTCTCTTGAAAATATTTTTAACTACGAGGATGCAAGAAATAGCAAGAAAAGGTTCACTATGGATGTGAGATATTATGAAGAGCTTGATGTCATAAGCGGGAGAAAGTTGAGGGTAAGAAGGGACATTCCATGGAAGGATAAGGAAAAAACTAAAGGATCTATGTTCTAGATATGACAGGGTCATAGCTTGGACCTATGATGATCTTAGAGGGTATGATCCAAGCATAATTCAACATACTATTGACTTGGCCAAAGGATCAAAGCCCATCTGACGAAAAAAAAAGTTGATCAATCCAAAGGTCAAACCATTGATGGCACAAGAGCTCACCAAATTAATCAAATCAAGGATCATGTATCTGATTAAGCATTCCACTTGGGTGTCTAATATGGTACTAGTTTGGAAAAAAATCATGGTATTAGGCTCTATGTGGATTTCAGAGATTTGAATAAGGCCTCACTAAAAGAAACTACCCTTTTCCATCAATTGAGCAGATATTACAGACTATGGCCAGATTAGAGATGTTTTCATTGCTTAATGGTTTCTTGGGTTATAACTAGGTATATGTAAAGGAAAGTGACCAACATAAAACAACATTTACTACTAAGTGGGGAACATTTGCATAATCAAAATTGTCATTTGGACTTTCAAATGCTAGTGTTACTTTTCAGCCAAAAATGGATATTACTTTCAGATCATTAATTAATCAGATTATTTTAATATATCTAGATGACCTAGCAGTCTTTTGAAAATCATAGGATGATCACTTTGATCATCTAGAAAAGGTTTTCAAGAAGTGTCAATAGTTTGGGATTTCCTTAAATTAAAAGAAATTTGTTTTCAGAGTGGCCTAAGGAAAGCTACTCAGTTTTGTGGTATCGAAGAAGGGAATAGTGATAGACCTCGAAAGGGTGAGATCTATAATGGAGTTTCCCCTACCAATAAATCAAAATTGATTGTAGGCTTTTCTAGGGAAGATCAATTTTGTTAGCCGGTTCATTTTAGACTTTGCATGCATCATGAGACCTATCACGTTGATACTAAAAAAGAACCTAATGTTCAAATGGACCCCCGAAGGAAAAAAAAAAATTCAAGTGGATAAAGGTAGCCATCTCTGCCACCCCAGTGTTGGCTAACCTAGAATTTTTCAAGGATTTTCTACTCTATGTATACAATGAACAATATAGCATAGCTTCGGTACTCACTCAAAAGGATGAAGGAAATAATAGATAGCATCCCATTTCATTACACTCAAGAACTCTTAAAGGTTATGAAGATAGGTATAACTTTACTAAAAGGTAGACTTTTGTTATTGTTAAAATCGTAAAGAAGTTTTAACACCTAGTGTTGACCAACAGAATCACCATTCTCGTCACACATCCTAGTGTGCAGGAGTATATCACTGAGGGAAAAATTATTGAAAAGAGGGCTAACTAGATCACTAAGACCTTGGAATATGATTTGGATATTAAACCAACCAAGCTGGTTCAAATAAGAGGTATTTGCAAATATCTTGCACAAGAATCAAGTTCCTTAGTTGAGAAGGAGACTGATCAGGTCTACACAAACTAGTTTGAGTCTGACGAGTCCTAGGTGATGGATCAAACACAATATATGCAAAAGGGGTTGTACCCTACTAACCTTCCACCTCACAAAAGGTGATACTATCAACTGCAAGGAACCAGGTATGTATTAATTGAAGGTATCTTATTCAAAAGGAGTTATGATGGTGTCCTACTCTTATGTTTGAATAAGCCACAAGTGGAAAGAGTTCTTAATAATTTCATAGTAGTCCTGAGGGTGGAAATTTTTCCAGCAAGACTACTGCTTTAAAGATAATGTGAGTAGGATATTATTGGCTCTCCATGTTTTTCGAAGCACACCATTTGGTGTAAAAGTGTACTCAATGCAAAGATTTTGTTGGCAAAAGAAAGAATTTCACCTTGCCCTTGAAACCAGTTGTAACTAATGAGCCCTTTGCTTAATGGGGTTTGGATTTTTTTGGGATGATAAATCTTATTTCCAACGCTGGCCATGAGTGAATCCCTATGGCAACCAACTACTGCACAAGGTGAATAGAGGATGTCACCATAAAAACTACTACAAAAGGCAAGATCATCAACTTCCTTGATGAGCTGGTAACAAGATTTGGTTTTCCAAAAACCATCATATCTAACAATGCACAGGATTTTTTTGGTTTATGGTTGTCAGACTTCACTTTCAAACTTGGGATTTACCTAAATACTTCATCAAATTACTACCCACAATGAAATGGGTTAATAGAGTCAACCAACAAAAACCTAATTAGTTTAATCAAGCACATTGGGTTAGAATGGAAAAGGGATTGGAATAGGCATTTGTGAGCTGCTTTTTTGGCTGACTAGATTATGCCTAAGAAGATCTTGAAGGCCTCCCCTTATGAACTAGCATATAGGAAAGAGGTATTTTTACCTATTTCCATAGAGATCCCTGCCTTGCAACTATTAAAAGCTTTAGAAATTGAAGAAAGTGGTGGAATGGAAGTAATTTTGGTGGAACACCTGAATGTTGAGGAAGATACAAAATCTTACGAAGCCATGATTGATCTCCAATAGAGAGTAAAATGGTGGTTTGACAAAAGGACCTCCAACCTAGATTTTTGGGAAGGAATTCTAGTACTAAAGTATGATGAGTGGACTATGAAACCAAGGCAACATAAAAATTTGAAGCCCTATGGAAGGGAACCTTTCATATCAATGTATGCAAGGAAAAGAATGTGTATGAGCTAGAAGATATGGAAGGTAACGTTCTGGATATACCAATGAATGGTATTTATCTAAAAAAAATTCCATTAAGATGCACAAGTTATTTAAAAAAATTCATATTATGTAGCATATGTATATATTTTTTAAAAATATGATTTAATTTTGGGAACAATCCATAAGAATAACACTGAAAGAAACATAAAGGGTACTATATTATATTCATCAAAAATTTACATTATAGTACTAGCTCGAGGCTTTGAGATAATCTAAAGCTTCTTTTGAAAACCCAAAAAGAGTTATACTACAAAAAGGAAGAAAAGAGAGGCAACAAGCAAAACATAGTAAGATTCATAAGCCTCTAAGCAGTCAAAAGTGGCTCTTCATCAATTTATTCTTCTTCTTCTTCTTCTTCTTCTTCTTCTTCTTCTTCTTCTTCTTATTCTTCTTTTCTTTATTTTTCTTCTTCTTTGACAAGGTGAAAAGGGGGTCAAAACAACACATGAAAGCAGAACACACGAGTAACCTTAGTCCTCATTCATGCAGTTGTACACCAAGAATTTAAAGTTCTTTTTACAATCAAGCCCACCAATGCACTCCATGCCAAACTCCCTCAAAAGAAAAGTGGCCACACAACCAGGCAGTGAGTGATGCCTGTCAACGTCCATGGTGCAAAAGTCAGTAAAGAAGGGTATCCAGACCACGTACTGCCCGTAATCAATGCACCTGTGGAGGTCCATGGTGTTTGGAATACAAACATTAGGGGTGGCAACTTTGTAAGTGAATAAATGGAGCACATCTCATAGAAACTCCAAACAGTAGTGCCTTCGGTAACTTTAATTTCAATTAGGTTGCCTCAAAGACATGTACTACTATGTCCTAAAGTGACACAATTTATTTCCCACATTGATCCTTATGAGAAAAAAACATGTAAACTAAACAACAAGCAACAACACAAATGAAAGATACTAAAGAAAATATAACACAAAGATTTTATGCGGGGACAACCCTTTTGGGTAAAAAACCCCCACTCTCCAAAGTTCGAGCCATTGTATTATTCAGCAACAAAAAGTTTAAATACAGTTTTAGGCTCTTAGCCTTTCAGAGATTACATCCTGTTCAGTCTAGATACAACTAATATCAAACTCTCTCTCTGTATATTTCCTGATCAACCTCTCAAACATAACAACCTTCGTACTATTGTAATACCCTCACACAATATATAGTACAGATCAACATGAGAGATCAACCATGGCATTCAATTTTTGATCAGGAGAGAATTCAGTAGCATAACCCTGTCTCTCACTTCCTCTGTTTCGGCCTCAAGGCCTCGGCCATCCAACCAGCCTCTCAACCCTCTTTGTAATGCTCTCTTTTTTCTCTCTAGAATGTCTAACACATACATTTATACATTCATTCTCAACAAGCTTTGTGAATTGGTTTGTTTCCAACTTTTAGATCATAACTATCGAATCATCCAGCTCAGCATCGTAGATGTTTCCACTTCCGTGCATAGAAGATAATACGTCCAGGTCACACCACGTAGGAAAGTCATCCAAATTGTCAAGGGTGTTCAACCTATGTTGTCATGTCGGTGAGACACTAACCGTGTCTTCCCGATGCCAACATAGTGAGCATTTAATATTGCCAATAGTCATCCCTATCGACAAGAGGTTACATCGAGTCTATAGAGCTATAGCTAAGAATTCGCCATGTCACCAAGACCTCACACCAAAGATCACAAGGTATTTTGAAGAGTTCATCAGTCGGCAAGACTATCACTCTTCGCCCAAAAATTACACCGAAGTCTTCAAGTCACATCAACCTTAGCATTCTCATCGGCGAGACAATCGCCATTCGATGAGACATCATATTGATGTTCAAAGGTCACTCTAAAATGCCCAATAGTCGGCAAGACTTACCATCTTCGTTGAGAGATCATCCCAAGCCTTTATGTTATACCAAACACTAAGTAGTCACCAAGATTCATACTGACATCAGGTTTCCCATCGGCAAGACAATCGCTCTTCCCCAAGACATCACACCGATGTTCACATTTCACCCCGAAGACTTCTATCGGCTAGACATTCCACATTCGTTGAGACTTCATACCGAAGCCTTTGTGTTTCTCTGATGACTCCATTTGCTAGGAGTCTCACCAAAAACACCTGATCACATGTTGCTTTGTTGGCTAGACATGCCGATGTCACCAAGAGGTTACACTGAGCCTCTTATGTTACACTAAAGTCACGCAGCCATTGGCGAGACCAACACCTATCACTAAGACTTCACACTGAAGTCTCCAGGTTACCCCGAGGCCACCTCTCGCTAGGAGTCATGCTAAACACATCCCACACCGTCGGTGAGACAAATGCATGTAGCCAAGACTTCATAGCGATGCCTCCGTGTTACCTCGAAGACTCCAAGTGAAAGCTTATCGGTGTGACTTCTCCCTGTCGCCAAGAGTTCATAGCAAACCCTTATGTCACTCTGAAGACTCCAAGTGGATACTCATCAGAAAGACTTGTCCATGTCTCTAGGACAACATACTGACACACTTGAGTTACCTCGATGATCTAGTTGCCATGAATCTCCCCGACATACTCTAGGAACCTGATAAAAAACCCTTCTATTGGTGAAACATTTTGTATCGGTAAGAGATCTCACCGAATCTCCATGTTATAGCGATAGGTCCATTCTACAAGATAGAAGTATTGTCTCAGTGACATGAGCAATACAAAAGGTTAAACTGTTAGTCAGTTAGACAACAGGAATGTCACACTGACTTTTCTCTTCCAAAGGTTACAGCCTGTGAGATTGAGGAACATGATTTGAACAATCTCCCACTTGACAAAGATCACATAGGCACCTCCAAAACAACCAGAAACTAAGATCACACTAGCTCAACTAATTCAGAGCCTATAATACTCAAGACACCCAATCAACAAGATTCCAAAGATACTATCCACCAGATAATCTACAACAAAGACTAGGCATCCAACTGCAACTCACTGTTAACAAGGCAACTAATCATATCCCTCCAAGAAACCACATAGATCTCAACATGCTCTCATGCTCCATCAAGAATTCTGCTCCAACATCCAAGATGTTCACCATTCAGGCAACAATCCTGTCATCTTCCAACATGCCACCTATGGAAGAAGGATACAAAGCCAAGGTGTATAAGCACCATTCCAACAAACACAAGTAAAAGATCCCAGTGATATCATCAACAAGATACTGTTACCACTTCACTGTGCTCAAAACGCTATAGAGAAGCAATATCAACTTCAAAGCTTCAAACAAAACACAATAGTGAAGTCATTCTCTAAAAACAAGATAAACAACACCAGTTAGAACAACAATTAGACTGACTGCTTCCATCCAGCTGATAAACCCACGTGACTAAAAATAGCGCCCACAACTCGTGCTATACCATCCAATATCACATACCTCAAAAAGTATCAACATTAGTAAACTTATGCCAGATCAGAACCAACTCATCAACAACAAATAAAATCTCCAAGTGCCAACCAGTCTAAGACAACAAGACACATACATAAACTCCCACTGCCTAAGTAATCCAGATCTGAAAGATCAAAAGGCATCGCAAGTCTACCAATAACAAGACATAGAAAATGTAGCCATGTAGTACCAAGGAAATATCCACAATGACATGCACAACCTGTAGCAAACTACTACAAGAAACATTTCTCTCACCACAAACCTTCACGACCATAGAGAGAAACTTTGCACATCATCTTCCTGTAGAACATCCTCCTACATACACATCTAATAGCCAGATGTGTCAAGAATGATCTTCTTCACATCCCAAAAGAAAAACCTTAACAACATCCATTCGTTCAATCACCAAGATCAAACCGACTTTAAAAAACATGGATGTAAGCTTCTCGAAGAAGATCAAGCTACTTCATTCCCCATTTCAGGAAACCAGCCCATACAACATCTCCTACCAATTCTCATTAGTAAATGACATAACACAAAAGCTCAAGGAGATTAAACAAACTATACAATGTCCACTATGAATCCTCCAGAACCAAATGTTAAACAGTAATTCAAGATCCATATCATGAAAGTGAATTTAATAAAACACATCTGAAAAATATAATGCCCAGGCCAAATACCTTTTAGATAAACTACCGAGTAGACCAAGAGTGGGAATGAGAATACTCCTTCAAGATAAAAAAGTCATCATGACCAATCCAAGAGCAATCTCCTCATAGGTCTCTTATCTAACTCATGTTCAACCAAGGTGTAGCCTTCTCGGACTTTCAGACCACTGTTAAAGCTCCAATCATCTGAATCAGGAACTTATCATGACCCCATGATCTACACATCCCCTTAGGAGATACCATGCTTCAAGTTACTTCTCCATTGTCTCAAGTACAATGCACAATGCCAAAAATCTAGTGCACAAACAAGAGTATACCATGAAATACAACAAATAGACTCAAAACCAACATCACCTGTCAAGCATCACCAACACCTTAGCCAAAGACTCCAAGCATCCTTAATGGTTCCAATATGTTGGAAATCTTCAAATGATGTCCATGCAAATGTGAAAGAACCCTTATGTAGCAACAGGATCTAAAATCTCTCCCTAGAAACATCTACAACACCAGAGAAGACCATTCACCACCATGTGATGAATCCACAGTCACTACTAGAGCTCCCACTAAAACATGACATCCGAGCTCTCCAAGCATCATTACCACCTACTTCAGGTTCCCATAACTGACTATTTAGTTACTCTATAGTATCCATCTTCTTATCTCAAAACAATCACATCAAAGCACAAGTGACCAATGAAAAGGCCAACTAACAAGTCTACACCAACAATGAATCAATCCTTGTGGATAAAGGCAGTCCACATCCAATTAATCTCACTTTATCCAATGGGTAGCTAATCCATCAACCACATAACTCGTAGATCACAATCATTGAACATGCAAACCCATCATCACATTGGAAAACTACAACACTGAGATTTTAAAGAGAATATCCATGTAGACAACATGACTCAAACACCAGATCATGCCAAACCTGATTTTCTAGTCATGTCCAGAATGAGCACCATAATCAAGGAACCCACAAGCACCACCACAGGAATGCTAAGTGAAAAATCACATACCAACACTCCCATGCAGAGAAGAAAACACACCTCCTCAAACCATGCACCAAGCATGAATGCAAAACTGCAACTATCTCATCCAGCACCATCCCAAAAAGTTAGTGTCTAGAAAATAGATTAACAACAACTCCACAAGACCACAAGTTTTTCTTAACCATGTAAAACCTACAAAATCACAAAGCCATGCAAGTACAAAACATCCTTCAAAAGAAAAAAAAAGTTTAGGAAATCCAAGCCCCTTATAGGACAAATCTGAAACACCAACATGTACATGCATCCGAGAAAGAGAGAAAGGCTATTTTAGAAGCTTGTAAATCATCTAATGATTAACTCTGTAGCCTTTATGTTTTCGAGGTTAACAGGAAATAGTTCCTTCCAACACTAGGAAACACCACCTAGCATATGCACTCTCTTCCATAGCTGAGAAACAACCTAGGCTTCTCCATATCACCCAAGAGCCTGTCAGACAGACACCCAATATGAAAGCTTTACTGCTACATAGCCACAAAGTAAGAAAATATACCTCATACACTAAGGTTATATCGCTACCAACCAGGAGACATGGATCACAACATGATCAACTCACTTTACCATCTTGACCATCCTTCAAGCTGCATGCTGTCGTAGAATACCACAAGGCTTCCACTCAACAAAGGATCAATACATCAGTCCATTCCTCCATATTTCTTCTAGCCTATCAAGCTAAGAAATATTCATAGGAGAAATATCCAAAACCAACAACCAAAAGAAGGCTCTGATACCACTTGTAAGGGAATAAATGGAGCACATCTCATAGAAACTCCAAATAGTAGTGCCTTCGGTAACTTTAATTTTGATTAGGTTGCCTCAAAGACACGTACTACTATGTCCTAAAGCAAAAACAGACACAATTTATTTTTCACATTGATCCTTCTGAGAAAAACACATGTAAATTCAACAACAAGCAACAACACAAATGAAAGATACTAAAGAAAATAGAACACAAAGATTTTACGTGGGGAAAACCCTTTTGGGTAAAAAACCCCACTCTCCAAAGTTTGAGCCATTGTATTATTCAGCAACAAAAATTTACAATACAGTTTTAGGCTCTTAGCCTTTTAGAGATTACATCTTGTTCATTCTGGATACAATTGATAGCAAACTCTCTCTTTGTATATTTCCTTATCAAGCTCTCAAACCAAACAACCTTTGTACTGTTGCAATACCCTCACATAGTATATAGTATAGATCAACATGAGAGATCAACCATGGCATTCAATTATTGATCAGGAGAGAATTCGGCAGCATAACCTTGCCTCTAACTTCCTCTCTTTCAACCATCCAACCAGCCTCTCAGCCTTCTCTGTAACGCTCTCTTTTTTCTCTCTAGAACATCCAACATATATGTGTATACATTCATTCCCAACAGGCTCTATAAATCGGTTTGTTTCCAACTGTCGGATCATAACTATCGAATCATCTAGCTCAACATAATAGATGTTTCCACTTCCTTGCATAGAAGATAATACGTCCAGGTCACACCATGTAGGACAGTCATCCAAATGGTTAAGGGTGTTCAACCTGTGTTGTCATGTCAGTGAGACACTAACCATGTCTCTCCAATGCCAACACAACTAGCATTCGATAACGCCAAGAGTCATCCCTATCGGCAAGAGGTTACATTGAGTCCAGAGAGCTACCGCTAAGACTTCACCATGTTGCCAAGACCTCATACCGAAGATCACAAGGTATTCTGAAGAGTTCATCAGTTGGAAAGACTATTGCTCTTCACCCAGACATTACACCGAAGTCTTCAAGTCACATCGACCTCAACATTCTCATTAGCAAGACAATTTCCATTCGATGAGACATCATACCGATGTTCAAAGGTCACTCCGAAATTCCCAACAATCAACAAGACTTACTGCCTTCGTTGAGAGATCATACCAAGCCTTTATGTTATACTGAACACTAAGCAGTTGCCAAGAGTCATACCGACATCAGGTTTCCCATCGGCAAGACAATCACTCTTTGCCAAAACATCACATCGATGTTCACATTTCACCCCGAAGACTTCTGTTGGCCAGACATACCAAAGCCTTTGTGTTTCTCCGATGACTCCATTCACTAGGATTCTCACCAAAAACACCCGATCACATGTTGCTTTGATGGCCATACATAGCGCTATCGCCAAGAGGTTACACCAAGCCTCTTATGTTACACCAAAGTCACATAGCCATTGGCAAGACCAACACCTATCGCCAAGACTTCACGTCGAAGTCTCTAGGTTACCCCGAGCCCACCTTTTGCCAAGAGTCATGTCGAACACATCCCACACCATCAGTGAGACAAATTCCTATTGCCAAGACTTCATAGCGATGCCTCTATGTTACCCCAAAGAATCGAAGTGAAAGCTTATCGGTGTGACTTATCCCTGTCCCCAAGAGTTCATAGTGAACCCTTATGTCACTTTGAAGACTCCAAGTGGATACTCATCAACAAGACTTCTCTATGTCGCCAGGACAACATACCGACACACTTGAGTTACCTCGATGATCCAGTCACCATGAATCTCCCTGACATACACTAGAGGCACCCGATAACAAACCCTTCTATTGGCTAGACATTCTGTATCAGTAAGAGATCCCACCAATTCTCCATGTCATAGCAATAGCTCCATTCTGCAAAGTAAAAGTATTGTCTTAGCGACATGAGCAATACTCAAGGTTAAACTACTAGTCGGCTAGACAACAGGAATGTCACATAGACTTTGCTCTTCCAAAGGTTACAACCTATGAGATTGAGGCACATGATTCCAACACACTTGAACAATTTGACCAAGCTCGTTCAAGTATAGAGAGTTGAATATGACGTGACTCAATGCAATTTATCTAGACGTTAGCAATGTCCAAGGAAAAATGTGAGGCCAAAAAATGGGAGATGACATTGGAGTTGCACAACTACTAGTTTTCATCCTTCACATAGTCCTTCCCAAGGACCCCACTTGAATGCAATGACAACAAGGCAATCATTCTTCTTCACCAAATCCTTAATTTTCTTGCTTGTAATTTCACCTATGAAAGAGTATTACGACCTTCATGGAAGTAGTCAAATGGGAGTGCCTAGAATAGATGACATGATGGTAGTAAAAGCTAAGGCTAATGGAATGGGAGATAGTAAGAAAATATTGGTAAACTTAACAAGCTATTTTTTGAATAAATAATGTAATAAGGTGGCATAGCTATTTATAGAAAACACATGCTGATGAACCCAACCAATGAAAAAATTATTTTTGGTTGGATGACAATGGATAAAATATCAAAGCAGCTGGAGGGCAAGAGGTGAATCATAAAAAAAATATGACAGAGGCCTTGAGAAATAAATTTGGGTGTTAGGAGTAAATGCTCACATAGGCTAATCATCATTATGCATCCTTTGCCATCATTAGCACTAGCTAGCTTGCTTATATGAAAAGATGTTGATTAATGCATTCATTTTTGCATTAAGCTTTGATAAATTAAATAGGCCCATCTTTTCAAAGTACCTTGTACTACTTAAGCACACTTCTCATTGGTAAAAGCATGATTTCTAATGTGTTTGGCTTATTTGTGAAAGTGGCAGTAGGAAGAATGTACTAATTCTATTCTCGCAGTGAATTTGGAATTCTTGAGGGATACGAATCCCAAATCTACATGTATTTCTTCGGTGGTAGCGTTTAGTGGACCAATGAACCTTAACTGCATGTATGTGCAAAGGAAAAAATTGCACCCAAAAGAAAAAATTTCTAAGTTGTAAAGCAAAAATTGACTGTTTCATTGAAGAAACTCTCTGCAACTTCTTGACACAACAATGGTGCAAGCATCAACATTTGGTAGAAAAGCTAGAGCCTTGTCCAAAAGCTTGGGTTACACAAATATTTTTGGGAGGAATTAATTTTCCAATGCCCTAGCACTAGAAGAATGATAGTTTGAATATACCAAATGAGTGCAAGTAGATGATCATGTCATAAGAGAGGCGGTGTAGGACTTAACAGAGAACATTTTTGACCCAAAATTGAAAACTAACCCTAAATACCTTAGGGAAGGGGCATTGCAAAGAATTATTAAGCATGGGTTGGCCAAAAGTTTCACATCACAGCTTTGGAATTGTGGTTTTCCATAGTTCATGTTGCTCACTATACACCCATGCCTAGAGCTAGTAGAAACATGTGCTAAAAGATTTAAAAAAGAGACATGGGTTATTGTTGGGACCAAGATTCATGAAGTTTACAATCACTACAGTGGCCATATGAGATATGTTGTGTATCCCTACAACCTAGGGAACTAAGTGCTTTGATGAGGAAGAGATGGAAGGGTTATGGAAAACTACAATGAAGAAGGGGAAATTTTGTGAGGATGAAACAAAGGAAAGGCCAAAGAGAGATCAATTTTGTTTTCCTCTTGTGCGCAAAAAATTCAAGAAAGGTATGTAGTCTTTTTGTCAATGTTGGCCTAGGTTTATGGTCTTGATGATGATGAAGAGGTCCATCCTTTTCAGATGGGCTTATCTTTCATGCTTAAGAAGGAGAAAAGTCAGAAGTATTATTATTTTTCTGATGCAATAGGCGAAGGAATGTTGGAATAATTGAGGACCTATGACATTGAGTATAAATCCAGGTATTCTTCTTTCTTGGTTCACTTGATCTTCCATCAAAATTCTTAGATTCTAGAGAGCAGTTTATCATTATTTAGGTTTGATGTAAAAAGTTCCTACCAGCCGATTTTGGTATGGACTCATGTGCTTTCAAGGACATGGGATTACTACTGGTTTGTGGATTACTTTATGAGGCCAATGCTTCTTGACTTGTTCCCATGCCCTATGGGCCCCTTCTCCCTTGAGGTATTGCAATTGATGTAGTCTTCACATACCCCAATAGATTATTTCCTGGGTGATGATTTCACTTTTATCAAATTCCATGATTTCATCAAGGAGCCTTTCAAACTCCCCAAATTTGTAACAAACAAAGTTTTTGCTTTGGAGGAATGTCATTAGGAAACTATTACTGATAATGTCTATGGTGTTGAAAGGTACAAGAAAAGGATTTACCTTACTCCCCTTAACATTTCCAATATTCAGGTAACACTAGTGAGGAGGAAGGCAGAGGGTGAGCATACAAGAAAACTAGTGTTGGTAGGCTTGGTTCTTATTTGTGACACATGGGAATACAATCCAACAAGGCACCTCCCAACTTTGAAACATGAGAGTTGGGAATATTTTGAGTTGAGGAAGAATCTTACCTAAGAAAGGCCAAAAGTATACGTTGAATTGGCCCACATATCATTCAAATGTCCACCATGGTTGAACTTCTATGTTCGGTCTACGAAGTATCGAAAGAACCTTCCAATGGGTAAATCCCCCAACACACAATTGAAACACTTGGGGTAGTCAAAGAGTAAGAATACACATTTTTGGAGATTCTAACAAGAAATGAGATGCCCCACTGCCCTAGTCAGAGATATTCAACCACATGATGAAAGGTTTGACGAGGCTTAAGATGGAGAAGCCGATACTGACAATAGTAACCCTAAGACCAATCATGAGATTGAATAAGAGGAGATTCTAAGCCATGCTTCCTTGCCTCAGGAATTAGATAAAAGAAAAATATCAAGTCAAAAGGACTCACAAGTCATGTCCTCCATCAGTGCTTGAAGCAAAGGGAAAAGAACCAGGCGGTCCCCAAGAAGATCTGTTGTGGTTACTGAAGCCCAGGTTTCAATGGGATCAACCGCCAAAGGATCATAATGTACAAGTTTTGGTCATACAAAGAGGAGATGAGTCCAAGATCTAGGTAGACCTGGTGCATTCGTTAGAGGAGAAGAAGAAGTGAAGTCTACTCTACAAGATTTTTTTGGCAACCACGAGCCAGGTAATTTTCTCTCCCTCTCTTGTTTTTACCTCTGCATCTCTATTTACTCCTCTTCCCCCTTCTATGGAGAAAATTCCTCCATCCATGGACCTCCATGTTTTGGTCTTGAATGAACTTCCAACCATTTTCAACAATGAACCTTGTGAAGTAACCTCGCTTGGCGAACAAGCATCGTCTGCTTTAGCCACTATTGATTCTTTGATCACCCTATCAAGGGTCCCCATTGAAGAGCTGAAACATCCATGTTTCCCATTACTCCAAGTCCATATGCTTTTGAGCAAACATAACTCCTTCTACTTGCTTCTCTTTTCACCTCAATAGGTTTTCCCCTTGCTTAATCTCAATTTGGTATCCCACCATTTTCTATGATAACGCTCTCATTTTCCTCTCCCCAGTCTCATACATCTAAGGTTTCTCCTTCCATCACCCTATTTGGTCTTCCTCTAGGTGCTTCCATTTCAAAATAAAGCATTGATACCCCACAGAGCCTCCAAGGAAATTTCAATGCAAACAAGTTGTCCCATTAGGCAAGAAAGTAGAAACTATAGATAAAAGCCATTACATAGCTAGCTACTAAGAATATTGAAGCTTGCTTCAAGGAGGAGCAGAATTATTTGTTGATCGCTACCATGAAGCCACTTGTATCCAAGCCCATAGGAAAAATTTAGATGGAAGATTATGACATTAGAGCCATGGGTCTAGATTTAAGTGAAACTCGTTCGCATGATAAGGTGGTTCTAGCTAAGGCCACCTATAAAGTGTTGTAAACTAATTATGAGAGGTTGGATAAGAGGTTGAAGAAGCTTGACGTAGAATTGATAAATGTGAGAGATATAGTGAGCAAGATACAAATGGAGATCAAGACTAGAGATGGCTCACATAAGATAGATACAAGATCAACAAGGAGAGGCAACTATGTTGCTTGAGAAGGCCCAAAGTGAATAGATTCAATTGTATGTTGAAATTGAAAAGTTAAGAGTTGGTATTTCTATTGAGTGCTAGAAAAACATAGAGTATCGACATACTCAAGAAAACATACAGAAAGAGCTAGATGGCATCTGATCTCAGACCTTTGATAATCTACAAAAGGCACAAGAAAAAGAAAAGAGCTTAAGGAAAGAGAAACAAGAGATCGAGTACACTCTGTAGGCTCATGACCAAGAGGTTGGAAGGTTGAGCTCAAAACTAATGAATGCCCTCTGAGAGAAGAATCAAATGGAGGAGGATATAAGAGCAAGAGAGGCTTGGTTCCACCGGGAGTTAACTAATGCACAAGGGTCTAGGACCCTTTCGATATTCAAAAGGTTAATATCTATGCACTGGGAAAGGATCATAGTTGTGGTTTCCATTCTTAGGCCAATCCTACAATTCTTAAAGGGCGCTTAGGAATTAAATGAAAAGGTTGGCCTAGTGGCCGACCAAATTTTGTAGATATATGCTCCTCAAATCATTAAATCACAAAATATGGTTTCCATATTATGTATGGCCACTAATGAGGCTCTAAGAAGTGTAGGGGTTCTAGATTAGAGGGCTGCCTTAAGAAAAGCAAGTGAATTCATCAACTACCACAAAGTCATAGCGAAGAAGAAGGAATTCCAAGCAGTTTGAACAGAAAGGTTGATGAAATCAAAATGGATTTCAATGTTCTTCTTAGCTATGGTTGTCCTCCTCTTTCTCACTAGATGGAGAGGTACTATTGGTTGAATAGTTCATGAAGGAAATTAGAGAGAAGGTCTAGACTTCTACAAAACTCTCAGGTTTAGGCTTGATGCCCACCATAGATAAAATCGAGAACAAGATCTTTGAGTTAGATCAAGCATACGAGCTCTTTCATGCTCTTGTTTGATCCACTGATTTTGACTAAGAGGTACAACATTTTTTACTTCGTCAAACTCCAAAAATTTCCAGAGCTCTAGGTTTGCGCCTCCATAGGCAAAGGCCCCCTATGAGTCACCATAATTGTAGATCAATTTTTCCTTTAATCTTCTTTTGGTTTTTGAATTTTATACATTTTTGGCTTTAGGATGAATCCATGCTTAAAGTAAAAAGTTGATTTGAAAGACGCACAATGTGCCACATGGTGGTTGTGTAGTTTTTGTTTATTTTCTTTCTTTTGGGAGAAATCTGGGGCATGTATTAGCTTGGTAGGGATTTTTTATAGGGATACTTTCAAAATTATGAGATTCTCTACCTGTTCGACACATCATCTCTTCACTTTGGGAAATTTGCACTTTTAAGGAGTGGTCTCTTTATGGATTTTATTGGTGCATGCTAGATATTTCTTATTTTAGGTTGGAACCTTTGAGTCGACACTTTCAATCTATATGATTGGTCGATTAGATTTTTCCAACCTATTTTCTAGGATTTGATTGTTTTTAGATGGCAGTGTTTGCTAAATATCTAAAGGAAATTAATGAGCTAGTTGGGAATTAATGAGCCAGGATTGTCACGATCTCATAAATATCTACAATCATAATGTGAGCTATTAGATTTAGACATCTAGAAATATTTGCTTCTAGAATGTGGCGACAATTTTCTCTTTTTCAGCTATAAATTATAGGAGGCAACAACATAAAGGAAAAGAGCTCTCCCAAAAGTTCTTTAAATTGTCCTTAGTTTTTAGGATATTTTTAGAAGTTGAAAGTTTGTAGAACATTGCTTTTCTCTGGCATGTTATATTGTTTTAACTTAAACAATTATTGAATTAGCACATCTCAAGGGATCAAAATGCACCCATGTTGGAAAGATGATACAACAACAGTCAAGAGGGGTGATCAAACCCCTAGGATAAAGATCCCATGGAAAACCAAACATAAGTGCAAGGGAACACACATGAAAATGTTATAAATAATGAAAAGGAGAAAATGAAAGAGACAATTATATCAAGCTTCGATCATTTTTCCATCCTGATGTGAATCAGATCTAGGTTGTTTGTTTGGAAAATGCATACTTACTCTAAGGAAATGAAACTCATGGTTGTCCACTGGGTAAGAAGTCCTTGAAGGTGAGAAACATACACTCATCACTGGTATGCACTCACACACACAAGTAGCTATGGGGAAATTCATTCCTTAGAATGGGCTTCTCGCTCAACCATACCAAAGTTATACTTCCTAATAACTCTAATAAGGTGCCACAAAAGAAAATGACTTTTTGAGCTTCATGAGAGAAGAAAAACTTTGTATGCTTGGAGCTCATAAACAAATGTGATGGGAACATAGGCATGCAAGTTGTGTTATGCAAGGTGGCCATATAATAAATGTAAAATACAACATGAAAAGAATGTTCAAAGGAATCTTGCTTAGTTCATGTGAGGTTTTTAACTTAGGGAACATTTTCCCTAATGTCTCCAAGAGAGGACCGATCAAAGAATAGAAAATTCACAACTTAGGGGATGTAGTTTGTCACATCAAGCCACCAAGAGGAATGTAATATGCTAAGATAGACCACACTCATGTAGGAAACTATACCCAATGTCATCCACAAAGCGACAAATGCATCGTATGAAGTAAGGAGGCTGCACTAAGAACCATGTAAAAGGAAAAATGAAAAAGAATAATGCCAATGTATGCCTCCACTTTAAAGAAACTACTAACACCATGCTATGGGAAATTACTTTAAAGTAGAAAATAATAAATTCAAACAAGAAAGAAGATATGAGAGCCAAATTGGAAAGCCCTATCCCAAGTCATATGTTTCCAAGTAAGGCTATGTCATGTGAAGGAAGGGAAAAAAGGAAAATAAAAGGAAGGGGTTGCCCCCAAAATGAAAACACAAAACACGTAAGGGATCTATGGATTTGGAGTTAGTATGTTCTTTGTTGCAATGTTTGTTAGAGAGCTTGGAATTTTCATCATCCCCCAAATACATAGAATTGGAAGAATGACACAAAGAGAGAGAAAGCAAAGAAAAATATTTTGGGTCAACATGGAAGAGACATAGCATGTATCAACGCTTTGTGTCATCCCAAAAGGAAAACGCAATAAAATGAAATGAAAAAGGAAAATAAAAGGAAATACATTTGGATCAACATGAAAGAGACATGAATGTATCAATGCCTTGCATCATCCTCAAAAGGAAAACACAAGAAAAAGATAGAAGAAAAAGGAAAAGAAAAAAAGAAATCCTTTTGGGTCAACATGAAAGAGACATGGATGTCTCAATTCCTTTCATCATCCCCAAAAGGAAAACACAAGAAAAAATACAAATAAAAAAGAAAAGGAAAAATAAAGCCTTTTGGGTCAACATGAAAGAGACATGGATGTCTCAATGCATTGTGTCATCCCCAAAAGGAAAACAAAGATAAAAAGGTGAAATCAAAGCATGACATAGAGAATAATGAAGATACAAGTAGAGGAATGTCACAAAGAGAGAGAGAGGAGATCAAATAGAACAACACAAGGGATTATAGTATGCACATGCAAAAGAAAAGGAAAAAGAAAATACAAAAGACTAGTAAGGAAAATGCAAGTAAACCTTCAAGCAAATCATTTGCCTCCCAATAATGTTCATTATATGCCTAGGGTGGAAAAATGGCCAAAGGGACAAGGTCAAGTTCCGAACTAGGAGAAGTACTAGGTTCATTACTCTATATAGTCTAGATTTCTTGTTTAAGTTCATGGAAGAGGAAAACAATGTGTTCACATCATTATGCACTTGTTCATCAATTTTAGCGATCTCGTCATTGTCATACAAATTAATCATAACAAGAGGGAAAATGATAATGTGCATTGCTTTAGTCAAGTTTAGATTTAGATTTTTTGTATTTACCTCTTCATGTAACTTGTGAGCAAAGTCACAACTTCTGTATCTATGCTCTCTAGCACCTTTATATCTTTTGGTTCTTTTGTCGAGTTGCATTTGTGAAGGAGTGGTTTGATCAACCATAGGTTTATTTTCTTCTGTAAGGGGAGGAATGGAAGGAACCATAGGAGGTGTGTCATCCAATTTGTCTTTTACTTTGTAAAGTTATTTTATTCGAGGAAGCATGACTGAGTTACTTTCATTGTCTCTTAGTCTTTTGGAATATTTAGGGGAAATTTTTGGTGTTGGTTGATCTTGGTTGTTTGGTTCTTATTCAAGTTGAAGCATGGTTTCATCTATGATGGGGGTGTCAGAGGTAGATAGGGATATGTGTCAGAGGGACATTTCTACTATTTTCTTTACTTTGAATTTTTGGTATGCCATGAAAAAGAAGTCTTGTCACAGTGTTATAAGTTCTATGGGCTTGGGCCAAATGGTTTCTAAGGAAAAGTTTCCTTTGGAAGACAAGGGGTTAAAATTGCTATGGTGGACAACAAATATTTCATTGTAAAATGGAAACTTTAAGCATTTGTGTATAACTAAAGGGACAACTTTCATTGAGTGAAGCCATGGTTGGCCTAGCCTCAAACAAAATTGGTCTGACTGTAGGATGATCAAGAATGTGACATCTAATTTTTTTGGTCCTATTTGTAATGGAAGAATGATCAATCCTATCATAGGGTGAGAAAAACCATTGTGTCTCTTGATCCATGCTTTTGGTTTATCATAGTCATCTTGATAGTGTTCATGTTACAATACTAAGAATTCCTCAGTGATCACATTCTCTCCATAGGCGAGATCTATTAATATCCCATTAGTGGGATTACCATAGATACGATCAGCTATGTAAAGAGGACCATTGGGTAGATGTTTAATTATGTATTTTGAGGAGAAAGAAATATCAAGATAGCTCTTAGGTTGGCCCTTACAAGGGATAATGTCTATCACACCTACCATTTCATCAAAAGGATTAACATGGGTAACATCTGGGATAGGACCATGATGTTCATCATCTGTATGAACATTCATCACATCATTCTTGGTAGTTTCAATAGCTTTGATAGATGAAATATTATGTTTGGGCATTGGATCATTCAAAATATGAGAACCATTCCAAGGTTGTGTCTTTTAAAGACATAGGGAAGAGTTTTTCCAACAATTTATCATCAAGGAAAAAATCATTGCACAAAGCGGTATAGGAATTGACATGGTTAGAAGGATCTCTCTTCCCTCCATATTTCTCAAATTTAGGCACCTCTATACCTTGTGACATCAGTATTCACAATATCTCCAAGGACAATGGAATAATTTTAACATACTATGTGGGTGGGCCAATCTGATTTTGGTTTATGGTGGTGATTTGTTTTTGCATGGACAAAACAATTTGGAAAAGTTGTGTTATGAGAGGATTAGTACAAGTGGTATGAGGTGGATGTGAAAGTGGTGATGGGATATATGTACTAGGAGAGAAAGTGAATGGAATGATTATATGTGGTAATGTGGTAGAAGAGAGAACATGTGATGCCACATAGGAACTAGGGACATTAGCAGGAATACCCACAAAAGGAATCACATTACTAACTTGTTGCATTGTTGTTATGATTTGAGGAGTGGTATAGGTAGGTATTGATGCTGTGGTTTAGGGGGGAGGAATTTGATTTCTTCCTTGGTTTGTGACATTGTTTGTTGAGATAGGAGCACTATATGTTGAAGGAAGATATTTTCCAAAGATTTGAACTATATTTTTCACAAGGAAAAGGCCTTCATCACTTCAAGCATATGGTGAATGTTTTCTATTGTAGGAATTGTAGTAGTAGAATTTTTTTCAAGGCTAACTTGGTGTTGCAAGTGTACTAAGTCCTCATGGATTTAAATGATTTTCTCTTGCAGGATATCATTATTTCTAGGTTCAACATGCACGCTACCTAAAAGAAAAGAGTAGCTAAGGCTATTATCCATGCCTAGTGTACTAGTGCCAATATTAGGGGTGGAAGCTCTAGATAACCCAAGGTCCACAATGATTGTGTTATCATGAGAATGTGAGTCTCAAACTTCTTCTCACTAAGGTATTAGCAACAGGATATCAAAAGTTCATGCAAAGGCTACTAAATTAGGGTGAATACAAATGCAATGTAAACTAATAGCAAGGGAATGCTAATAACTGAAATTCTAGAAACTAAAATAGAAATGTAGAAACAACAAAGAAAAAATTAGAAAATGAACTATAGATGATAGAAAATGTAGTGCAAAATATGCAACTAGACTAATTTTCCCAGGGTGGCGAATGAGTCCAAGGAGTGATTTTTGTGAAATTTTTTAGAATTTATAAAATGATTGTTGTGATTTTTATGTTTTCTTATGCAAAATTTTTACTGTTTTTCAATAAAATTAAGAGCAATAATGCAAGCTAAATGAACTTTTCACTAATACAAATTTGAAAACCCTAGAGTGCAAATGAAACAATGAAAAGTACAATGTAAGCTATTCCTAGGATGTAAATGCACTCTAAATCAGAAGTATGATGCTCTTAATGCAGGTTCATCAAAGTGAACCAAAATAATTTTGGGGATGTGGGGGTTTCTTACACTTCTAGGGTTTTGCACCTAAAAGGAGAGAGGTACCAAAAATCTTAATGGCTCACTCAAGAATAAGCCCTTGAGACTCCAATGCAAATGATATTGAAATATATTAAAGGGGAATGTCCTAGACATTGAAAACTGATAAAAGAAATTAACTTCTAATGCAAAACTAATAAAATGCAAGATGTTTGAAAACATGTGATATGCAAAATGCCCTAGAAATGCAAGTAAATTGTAAGCAAAATTTGTGAAATTGAAAGTGTGCACCTAGATACTGGAAAAGGATGGAATGGAGCTCAAAATCCTAGAAAACTCACTGTTGAAGCTAACTAGGACTCATACGCCAATTTTGTGACTTAGTTCTATTTCGAGAAGATTCTACTAGAATAGGTTTCAGATAACTGGGTACTTAGAACTGCAAAAATCACTATTTTGTGCCTAGTAGTGGGACTCATTTTCCATTGATGGAATATCAGTCCACATCCAGATTTCAAGAAATTCAAAAGTGGAATATGTAGCTCCTAGTCTGTACTTCTTCTCCTCACAAGTTTGTGGATCCCAAATAGTAGAATTTGACCTATAGGTGTTCTCTAAGCTTCTTTTAGGGCTTTGAAAATTTTGAATGGCTTTGACAACTTGTTGAAAAAAATTCCAATCTTTTCCCATGAAAAATTTGCAAACTAGACCAAACCCTTGAAGTAGAAATATGAAGACATGCAAGTAATAGCTCGATGGATGTAGACTTGAAGATGCTTGAAAATGCTTAGGATGCCCAAGTGAATGATTGATTAATTTCTTGAATGGTTGGAGATTAGGGAGGTGAAAGTATAGGAAAACCCTATATATACATAATTATACAATAATTCCCAAAGATACTACACACATGTTGACCTTAGGTCTTAGAAATAAAAACTTGTTTGAATTTTGAATTTATATTTATTTTTTAGCCAAATGGGATTCAATCATGCCTAATGGCGAAAGGGTCTTCCTTAAGGAATTTTAAGTGGGTGTTGAAGTGTAATTTTAAATGGTGTTTGTCAGGTTTATTCTAAAAATTACACTTAAGTAAGGCGTAGATGTAAAATGGGTTGAATTAAAGCATAATAAAGGTATAATTATTAATTACAAGCCTAGAAAAGTGTGAAATTTTGTTACAAAACTTTACAACACTTTGAAATAAGGCTTGGTAACTGATAAAAATAGGTTATTTAGGTGAAATATATTGATAAGATCCTAGAAAAGTGTGAAGATGTGTTACAACACTTCACAACACTTTTACAAGGCATCATAAATTTTTTAATGATTCACACGGGTCCAAGACCTAATGTGAATGTTTCAACCACATTACAACACTAAATCAAGGTAAAACTAAGCCAACATCCACAATAAGGAACCAAATGAGCATGAAAATTTCCAAAGATCTAGTTTTCTACGCTACAAATGTTTTCCTTTTCATTTCTCCTTTGATGCCCTAGGATGAGAGATTACTTGGATGATTAAAATGAATGCAATGACTACCTTTAAATTCTAGGAAATATTATTATTTTTTAAAGATATGTACTTACTTGGTTCAAGGTCTTGGTATTATTTTCTGTACTAACCCTTGACCCCAAGGTTCTTACCAAGATAGAAATGAGCTAATTCATTTATCAAATAGTATGGTATTGTTCCTTAAACTATGAGTTGAAAAGACTGGTATACAATAGGATTATGAACCTCTTCTACACTTTGAGCCTTCCCTAGATTTGGAAGGTAATCCTAAATATGTTTTAAAGGATGAAATAATTACGAAAAATTAGATGAACCCACATGCAAGATGACTTTTTATTTAGCTATGATTTCTATTTTTTGTTGAGAATTGTGTAAATTTGATCATAGATCTCTTGCTTTAAAGGTAGCTAGGTTATACAACACAACTGGGATAACTCTTGGTCATAAATCCATTCAATATTTTTAATTCTTTCTATTCACAACACCATTAACCTAGTAACATACATTATGGAACAATCCTCTAGGGATTTTATCATTTAGTAGCTCACAAAATTTAAAGTAGAAATTTATAACAATGGTCTATACAATGGTTAGGAGAATTAAATTTAATAAAAAAATTAAAAATAATTTATCTTGATTTATGTTGAATATGGGTGGTTAGCCTTCACCGTTAGATTAATGCCTAATCTTCAATAAATAGTCTAATCTAAATGAGACTCTAATGGTGTTGTAAACCCAGCTTCTAGATGAGTTTGATTTGCATTGATTTTTCATGTAGATATCAAACCCTCAAGTTCCCTTTAACTCAATAATAAAATATCTACTTATCAATCACTATATTATTTTAAAGCTAGATTTTGAAATATTTGCATATGGCATATATATGCACATACTACATGCCTTAGATGAAAACCAATAAATATTTCATATAAAATATAACACATGTGTACCTAGGGTTTCCTTGAATCCTCTAAAACTATAAAAAAATATATACAAATTTTTTTCACAAATAAATAGAAGTAATGTCTTATATCAATTTTCTAAAAATAAATTTTATTACTTGTAGCAAAGAAAAATGGATCTTTGAACATTTTCATGCTCATTTTGGGTCCTTCTTGTGGATGTTGGCTTAGTTTTTTCTTGATTTAGTGTTGTAATGTGGTCAACACATTCAGATTAGGTCTTGGTCCCTTGTGAATAATAGGAATTTTATGATGCCTTGCAAAAGTGTTGTGAAGTTTTGTAACACACTTTCACACTTTTCTAGGATCTTATTATTATATTTCAACTTAGAAATAACCTCTTTTCAGCACTTAACAAGCCTTATTTCAAAGTGTTGTAAGTGGTGTAACAAAATTTCACACTTTTCTAGGATTTTCATTAATAATTGGACCTTTCTTATGCTTCAATTGGCTCCATTTCATGTCTAAAGGCCTTATTTAAGTGTATTTTGAGAATAAACCTAATAAACATGATTTAAAATGCTTAATTTTTGACACCCACTTAAAATGCCTTAAGTGGGACCCATTCTCCATTAGGGGTGAATGAGTCTCCTTTCACAAAAATAAAAATAAATTCAAACTTTTGGCAAGTTTTTATTTTCTAAGATCTAAGTTCGGCCTATGATGTTGTATTTTCCATAATTATTGCATAATTATGTATAAATATGGGGTTTTTCCACTCATTTCCATCTCCCTAATCTCCCAATCATTCAAGCAATTAATCATTCATTCACTTAAGAATTCTAGGCATTTCAAGCATTCTTAAGTCTACATCCATCCAAGTTATTAAGTTTGTATGTCTTTATATTTCTACTTCAAGTATTTGGTGAGCTATAGCATTGCTTGTGTTCATTCATCATTCTATTTTCATATTAAATTTCATTTTCAAGGGTTTAATTACCAAACCAGGGTTTGACCAAGGAAAATCCTTATTCACTAACCCTCAATAATTTCTCCCTCTCTTTGCATGTGTTTTATAGGTCTAGTTTGCAAATTTGTCAAAAAGCAAGATTGGAAAAATTGTCAACAAATTTTCAAAGACATTTAAAGTTGTCAAAGCCCTAAAAGAATATTGGAGAACACCTTTGGGTAAAATTTACCAATTTTGGATCCAAAAAATTGTGAGCAGAAGTGTAGACCGAGAGCTACATATTCCACTTTTGAATTTCTAGAAATCTTGAAGTGGACTGATTCACCACTAGTGGTGAATGAGTCCCACTACTACGCCCAAAACAACATTTTTTGTAGTTCTGACCTAGTTGTCTGAAACTTGTTCTACCAGAATCTTCCTCAAATAGTATTAAGTCATCTAGCTTCAATAGTGAATTCTTCAAGATTCCAGAGCTCCATTGCATCCTTCTCCAATTTCCAGGTGTAGACTGTAAATCTCACAATTTTTTGTTACATTCTACTTGCATTTCTAGGTCATTTTTATATCATAGCGTGGTTTCCAACATTTTTCATTCTCTAAGTTTTATATTAGTAGTTAATCTCTTTTATTAATTTTCAATATCAAGGGAATTCCCCTTTGATAGCTTTCAATTTCACTTGCATTGGAATCTCAATGGATTAATCTTGAGTGACTCATTAAGATTTTTTGCACCTCTCCCCTTTTAACTGTCCCCTTTAAACTGCAAAACTACAGAAGTGTAAGAGATCCCACATCCCTAAAAATCTTTGGTTTATTTTGGTGAACTCAACTTTAGAGCATCATATTTATTACTTAAAGTGCATTTACATCCTATGAATAGCTTACATTAACATTGCATTGCATTTTGCATTGTTCAAATTGCATTCTAGGGTTTCAAAATTTGCATTAGTGAAAAATTCATTTAGCTTGCATTATTGCATTTAATTCCAGTAAAATTCTACATTTCCATATTATATTTGCATCAAAAAATTTAAAAAGCATTAAAAAAATTCAAAATTCTACAAATTTTCAAAAACATCACTCCCTGGACTCATTCGTCACCCTAGGCGAATCAGTCTAGTTGCATATTTTGGACTACATTTTATGAGTTTTTGTTTTCTTTTTTTTCATTTCTATTTTACTTTCCATAATTTGAGTTATAATAATTTCCTTTCTCTTATTTTACATTGCATTCATCCTACATTTAGTAGCTTTTGCATGAGTCTTTGTTGCCCTATTGCTAATACCTTAGTGAGAAGAAGGTCAAGACTCATGTAATCTTGCAATAACACAATCATTGTGGATCTTGGGTTATCTAGAGCTTCCAATCCTAGTATTGACACTAGTACATTATGCCTAGATAATACACTTAATAACTCTCTTCCTTTCTATACCATGCATGTTGAACCAAGAACTAATGATATCTCACAAGAGAAAATCATTCAAATCCATGAGGAATTAGTACACCTACAACACCAAGCCAGCCTTGAAAACATTTCTACTACTGTAATTCCTACCATTGAAAACATTCACCATATGCTTGAAAGTGATGAAGGCCTTGACCTTGTGAAAAACATAGTTCAAATCTTTGGAAAACATCTTCCTTCAACATCTAGTGATCCTATATCAACAAAAAATGACATAAACCAAGAAGGAACTCAAATTCCTCCTTACATATGCATCAATACATACCTATACCACTCCTCAAATCACAACAACAATGCAACAAGTTAGTAATGTGATTCCTTCTATGGGTATTCCTACTAGCATCCCTAGTTCCTATGTGGTATCACATGTTCTCTCTTATACCACATTACCACCTATAAGAATTCCATTCACTTTCTCTCCTAGTACATATATCCCATCACCACTTTCACTTCCATCTCATACCACTTGTACTAATCCTCTCATAACACAAATTTTCCAAAAAAAATTATCCAAGCAAAAAATGTTCTCCACAATAAATCAAAATCAAAATTTCCCACCCACATACTATGTTAAAAGCAACCCATTTTTCTTTGAGATATTGTGAACACTGATTCCAAAAGGTGTAGAGGTTCCTAGATTTGAGAAATATGGAGGGAAGGGTGATCCTTCTAACCATGTCAATTCCTATACCACTCTATGTAGTGATTTTGTCCTTAATGATAAATTGTTGGAAAAACTCTTCCCTAACTATTTAAAAGATACATCCATGGAATGGTTCTGATCTTTACCAAACAATTCAAATTGTTCATTTAATGAAATTTTTGATGGAAAAACTTTTCTGATTTGATGAGATGTAACTAATTGCTTTATTCCCAAATTGATGTCAAGGTCCCTAACCCACAACTTTCAAAGATGTTCATAGATAACCTACAAAGTAAGCTTCAGGACAACCTCACTATGATGAAATTCCCCTCCTTCATGCACTTGTGTATTTCCATTTGTGATTATCAAAATTTGGTTAGTAGTCAAGATACAAGGTCCACTTCTAGCGGCATTGAGAGATTTGAGCTTGCACACCAAAACAATTCCCAAACTTTTAGAAAACAAAACAAAGGGTTTTGGCAATTCAACCCCCCTAAAAAACCAACAAAAACTATCAACATCCAAGTAGTTGTTGTTAAAATCATGGTACCCTTTAGTTAAGGAGATTTGAAAAGATAATTCACACCCTTCATAACACAATGTCCCAACTTTTACAACAAATGATTAACTTTCCCATTGTAAAAACACCCGATCCTACTAAGCCTTTACCCATGAGATTTAAATCAAATGCTTATTGCCACTATCATCGAAAAAATGGACATGACACATAACATTGTAACCTTATTAAACATCTTGTGCAAGACCTCATTGATTATTGTCGTCTATCCATTATAGGTGTTAATGATCAAGGAAATAAGTTTGTTGCCCCTCCAAATAAAAACTTTCAAATTTTCACTAATTCAATGCCCAAAAATAATATTTCATTTCAAACTATAAAGAATGATGTGATGAATGTTGATACAAATGATGAACATCACAATCCTGTCCCACATGTTACCCATGTTAATGCTATAGATGAAATGGTAGGCGCAATAGACATTATCCCTCATAAGGGCCAACCTAAGATCTCTCTTGATATTGCTTTCTCCTCTAAGGACATAATTAAACATCTACCTGATGGTCCTCTTTACATAGTCATCCATATCTATGATATGCCCACTAATGGGATATTAATAGATACCTCATGTCGAGAGAATGTGATCACCGAGGAATTCTTAGTATTGTACATGAACTTTATCAAGATGACTATGATAAACTAAAAGCATGGATCAAGATGCATAGTTATTTTGCTTGCCCTACAATAGGATCAATCATCCTTTCATTACAAATAGGAACAAAAGCATTTGATTTCACATTATCCATCATCTCGTAGTTGGACCAATTTCATTTGAGGCTAGGCCATCCATGGTTTCGGTCAATGAAAGAAGTCCCTTTGGATATTCACAAATGCTTAAAGTTTCCATTTGAAAATGAAATACTCACTATCCACCATAGTAGATTTAACCCCTTTTCTTCCAAAGGAAACATTTCCTTATAATCCTTTTGGCCTGAGCCCATTGAACCTATAATGCCATGACAAGACTTCTTTTCAATTGTTTACCAAAAATTCAAAGCAAAGAAAATAGTAGAATTGTCTCTCCAACACATGTCCCTATCTACCTCTGACACTCCTATCATAGATAAAACCATTCTTTAACTTTAACAAGAACCAAATAATCAAGATCAACCAACACCAAAAACTTCACCCACATTGCCCAAAAGACAAAGATATTATAAAAGCAACTCTTCCATGCCTTCTAGAATAAAACAAGTTTACAAAGAAAAAGAGAAAGTGGATGACCAACCTCCTATGGTTCATTTTGTTCCTTCCCTTAGGGAACAAAACAAACCTATGGTTGATCAACCTACTCCTTCACAAATGCAACTTGACAAAAAAACCAAAAGAAACAGAGGTTCTAGAGAGTGTAGACATAGATGTCATGCCCTTGCTCACAAGTTACATGAAGAGTTAAATACAAAAAATAAAAATATGAACATGACTGAAGCAATGCAGGATGACCCTCCTCAACCAAAACAAAATGATCCAATACAACAATCACAAGAGTTACACTCTTCATTGGAAATTATCATTCGTCCTCCTATTGCAATTACTTTGTATGATGATGACAAGATCGCTAAAATTGACAAAGATTTTCATAATGATTTGAAAACATTATTTTCCTCTTTGATGAGATTAAACGAGAAATGTCCTATCCAGAGTGATGAACCTAGCACTTCTCCTGGTTCAACACTTTCTATTGTCCAGCTATCCATACACCTTTCAAATATCATGAACATGATTGGGAGGCCAATGAATTGCTTGATGGTTGACTCACATTTTCCTTACTACTCTTTTACACTTTTATTTTCCTTCATTTTCTTCTATGTGTTTGCATTCTCATTCTGATCTTTTTGTTTTCCTTGTATTTTCCTATTGGAGATGACGCAAAGGGTTGAGACATCCATGTCTCTTTCATGTTGACCCAAAAGGATTTCTTTTTCTTTTCCTTTTTCTTGTGCTTTGCTTTTGGGGATGAAACAAGGTATTGAGACATCCATGTCTCTTTCATGTTGACCCAAAAGACTCTCTTTTTCTTTGTCTTTTCTTTTGTCTTTTACTTGTGTTTTCCTATCGAGGATGACGCAAGGAATTGAGACATCCATGTCTCTTTCATGTTTCAACAAAAAATAATTTCTTTTTCTTTTCCTTTTCTTTTGTCTTTTTTCTTTTGTTTTCTTTTTGGGGATGACACAAGGAATTGACACACCCATGTCTTGTTCATGCTGAACCAAAAGGATTTTTTCTTTTCTTTTCCTTTTCTTTTGTATTTTTCTTGTATTTTTCTTTTCGGGATGACACAAGGAATTGAGATATCCATTTCTCTTTCATGTTGACTTGTTGATGTAATTTTTAATGCACTTCTCAACATAGTTAATGCATAGGTGTATCACCTCTCCTAAAAGAAATCTTCCACAATCAAATTGCAGAACACTATCCTAGGGTCTCTAATGTTAGATCTTGATAGTGCTTGGAATACCTTAGTCGATTCATGTGATTTGCTGGAATCACAAGGTAAACTTATGGATGAGTTACAAAGTGTGGGAAGTTGGGTTTGCAAATGGAGTTCTTAAAGTGCAGAGATGGTTGTTCAGTTGCTACAGGTTCAAACAATAGTCTAGAACTCCTATTTAAGCTTTAGATTTGGCTTTACAATGTGCAATGAACCTTGCCTAAGGTCATTATTAAAATAAAAAGAAAAAGGGAAGGGGAAGGGAGAAGTTCCTAGACCTGAAGCCACAAATGAACAGTGATCATGGAGGCTCCTACAATAGACAAACTTCCTAAACTACATTTTACTTGGCCAAGAGGAACCTGCAATTACACAGAACCAGTGCAATCCTCTACAGAGTGTAGATTTTGATAATTGCACACACACATCATGAACATGCAATTGAACTAAGTTTCAACAATGAAATAAAGAAGCTCAGACCAACTTTACAAAGTAATTCACCATCAACAAACCACAAAAAGCATGAGCTAGTAATTTATCAAATACTGTAACAACACCATTATCAGTTCCACTCAAGAAACTAACAACTAAAACTAAGATGGAAGCAGAACCATGCATGCATAATGAAAAAACTCAAGAGAAACCCCCATAAATCATGTAATGTAGCTCTCTATTGCTAGAAAATTCCTTTACACCAACTCTCCAACCATTTACAAATGAGGGGCAAGCCCCTATTTATAGTTTTCCAAATCCCAAATGAATGGCTAGGATTGATTTCCAATGAGTGGCTCAGATTTTTTTTGCATTAGGGTTTCACCTACCCCCCATTATTTCACAATTTAAAATACAACTTTTGTCTTTTCTCTATTTTTTCTTGTAGTGCCTTGAGTGTTGTAGCAGTTTTGTCATTTAGCTAATTTCCCTTTAGTTGAAACTGCCTAAAGACTACCTTTTGTTTGATGAAGTCCCAACATTTTCTTTAGTCAGTCATACAATCCTTTCTTGTATATCAGCATCACTATGAAATAGATTAATTTCCCTTGATTTGATGGGACATCCCCTAACAGACCATGATCAATTGGAAAAGAGGAGAGAACTCCCAAAAACTATTGATTTTGGTAAGTAGCCATCTGGCCCTTTGGCACCAATTTCCTATATCATGCAACCACCTATCTATTAGTCCATTTAGTGAGATAATCATCGTTCAAATGGACATCCTTATATTGACAATCCCTATCAACATTGGTACATTCTCATCGATGGTCATGCGAAAGTGAGCCCTTAGAAAACCCATCATGCACAATCTCCCACTGTAACAGGCTCCTTCAATGATTTTGAAAATAAATTCCTACACAAATAATAAATCAAGTTAGGTCCATAAAATATAATTTTGTAATAGCCACTTGATTTCTTTAGTCACTCACTTCACCAAGCTCCAAAACTAAGGGAATAGTAATATTCTTGCAACCACACAATTCTCAAATCCTTAGCAATTGTTCACTCATGGCCCAAATACTCCTAGACATTAGCCATGTACATTGATTTGAACCATTGAATACCCCCCCATCATAACTTGAGATACATATACCGGTTAAGCTCTATCATAGAGATCATTATTTTACCTGCACCTTTGTAGGCATACATGATTAATACCTATAAAATATGAGCTTGACCATTCCATTATTATGAGAACCACAAACTAAATATACTGACATATCCCTCTTAAAATAGTGCAATGGGAACCACTAATTTTTATAAATTGTTAGTTACTTAGTACCTTGAAAACTATCCTCGTCCATGTAGGGTAGTACTTAGTTTTGCACCCAATGCCACGTGCTCTTGTATGATGATTTTCTAAAATCTCCTTGTTATTTATAATCTTTCCCTCTCATATTAGCAATAATTATTCTTGAACATGTCTCCATTTAATATATTACCTTTTAATGTTCATTTATGCATCCCTCCAATTTCCCTAGTTGTAATTTAAGTCTACTAGATTCATTACACCTCATGTGAATAATGAACATGCGTAGGTGCATCATGAAGAATAGAAGTTCGGGGTGGCAGTGGAGATGACAGCTGCGATGGGGCAAGGTGCCATAGGTCATGTAGGTGAATGAGTGTGGGAAGATGTCATTTGAAATTCATTGCAACTACGGTGGAGGTGGGCAGTGACACTGGTTGTGGAGTCCACAAGCCCCAATTCTGCCAAAGGAAGGATGTTTGACCATCACCCCTGCTTCTTGCTTCTAAATACACTATCCTTAGCCTCCCATCATCTCCAGGTTCATCTTCCTTTATGAAAATAGGTTTGGTCGATCGACACTTTGATCGAAATAATCATGTAAACTAGATTTCTTTCAGGCCTCAAGAATTTCTTAGTCAATTGTGTCAGCAGTGAACACCATTCATTGTCATTATTTCTCGCGGGATGCAAAGAAATGCCTCATGCATTCAATTTAGTGTGTTAATGCATTTGATGATAGTGATGCATGCCCAAAGATTAGTATGAAAATGCAAATGGAAGCTGTGAGTATGTCATGATAACACCCTCTCTCAAAATCTGCTCCTTCATCTTGCACACTCCCTCATAACCAGAGGCGATGGATGGATAGTAACTTGGGGGCACTTAAAACATGCCTGTAATGACCTGTTTTAAAATCATCCATAGTGGGATGTCACTCCCCTTCAAAATTTCCTCTTTGCTAGGTCTTATTGGTAGTAACATGTTTAACTAGTAGTGGCGATGCCTAAGACCATGAAGAGAGGGAAGTGGAACTCAACCACATGGTCGAAAGCTCAAATGGTGCTTCAAAGGTTGGCTTCAGCGGAAGTGGACACTGCACGTGAGCATGCTGGCAAGGATATAAGCATGGAAAGTCGCCACTGGACTGTTGTTTGGAAAATGATGAAGTATTTGAAGCACCCTGCCCGTCAGCACCCACTAAAAGCATCTTCAAGATATTTATGTGGGTGGGAAAAAGGATCGATATCTCAATATCTTCCCTACCACCATCTTGTATTACCACTCCATCATGGTTTTATTCGTTTAGTGTACTACCAGCTTGATTCTACCTAGGTGTAAAAAACTACCATTTTAATGCATCTCCCTCTTGCTCATGGGCCCCCCATCGCGAGGTGGATGTGGGCGTCATTTATCCAAGAGCCACTCATGCAGTGCCATAAACTGTAGATTCCAAACGGATGGCAGATGTCGACAGAAAACTGATTGAACATGCCCATTGTCATTACCACTAGGCACCCATTCAAATGTAAACCAACCATTCCTTTGGAAAATAATTCCATCATTCTTTTTAATTCACCAAGAACCTTCCCCCTCAACACTTTTGATTACCTAGTTTTCAAGCTTGCTCTTCTATGCCTTGTCTAGACTCATAAGAGTCCATTCAATTGGCCTTCAATTCTTATCACTATTAATGAAAAGGAAGTGATGCACCCACAACAGCTTGTCCTCAACAATTATCATCCTTTGTTTCAGTGTTGTGCATGATTTCCATTTAGATCCAGTCCTTCACTCGTTTAGCTCATCCATTTGTTATTGTAGGCCCCATGGCTTTCCTGAGGAGATTAATTTATAGATCACTTGAGGTCTACTTCTTAAAATAGTTCCCATGATTTTATCTTGTGTCTTCCTATCAAAGAATATCCCATAGTTTGCAAATGCTTCTTAAGATACATCCTAACCACCCCGTGTGGACCTTGAAGTGTCTCATGCCATCAACAACAGTTGTCCCCATTGTTGAGCCTAGGTGGCTGCCAACAAACATCCAGAGCCCATACTATTGAAGTCTGCGGGTAAAAAGATGTGAAATACGGTGGTGAGAATGTTGCTTAAGTAATGACATCGAAGAAGATGTAATCCGCATTAGGGCAATGCAAAATAGAACATTCCTTCAAAGGAGATGCCCACCCACACTGCAGAGTCCATAGATCAAAACTCCGCTCTTCCAAGGCAATCACACAGGCCCCAAAATGGAGTTCCTCTGATCTAACACCAAGAGTTTTGAATGCTTAGTCTATTGCTAGTCATGGTTGCAACCAACGTTCTGTTGTGGGTTGGTAAGATACCTCCCTACATAAATCATCATTATGAATCACCTCTTCGAGATGCTGCTAAATGTGGGCAGCAGTGGAGATTTCATTATTCAGCGGAAGATGTTGTCCCTACGTCTTGGAGCACGCCTCACATAATTCAAAATTTATGCCATGAACCAAGCATTCATTCAAACATCAATCAATTCTTTTATTATTCTTTCATCCTGAGCCTCATTAACTATAAAGCTATGGTTGGTGAAGTGGGAATTTGAGCACTGTTTTTACTAGAGTACAACATTCCTCCTTTTATCTCTGCTTGATTGGAACATTCTTGTTTGTTTTGACAAATTTTGTTTGATATCTTATGCACTTTTTAACCATGCAAAACATTTTGTGAAAATATGTTGGAATGATGCATCAAAGTAGAGTTCATACGACGTCAAGTTCACACTGTAGCTAAAAAATAGTGACTGAAACACACCACCCATAATGATTACCCATACTAAACAAAACACCTTAGAAGAGTATGTCGATGCTTGGTGGAGGTGCGTGATCGACGGGCTGTGTCAACAAAGGGTAGTGAGAGGGAACTCAAGGAAAGCCATCGAAATAAAATTATAAATTTTGGCCCTCGGGTGGAAGAACTCCTAGGAAGGAGCTACGGGGAAGAGGCTACGATAGGACACTGTGAGGAGGCCATTAGAATGTCGGTGGGGAAATGACCAATGTCAATGTAGAACCCACAAGTCTCATGACCATTTATGAACATGCTTAACAATTCGTCACTCACCCTTCTAATTGAGTGGAGACAATGATGTTTAATACTTACCCGAGGTGATGGTCACATCAAATTATTAATCTTCCTACATAGTTTGAATAGATTTTTCTATGAGAGTTTCATCATTTAGGGCATATAAAGTCCCACCTTGAGTGCCTACAAATGCACCCCTACGCCATATATATTAAACGTCGATTGGCCTTGCCTTTAAAATTAAGGCATTCAAATGGCATGAGGTTAAGAATGCAACCATGATTATCATCTATTTAAAACTATCCTCCCATAGTTGGATGTCGTAAAGAGTTTCTGTAAAGTATAGTCCAAGTGGGTACGCAAGGTGCAAAATACGTAAACAAAATTTTTACCAAGGGAAGGTGGGAGTGATAGGGAGGGAGGCAACATGCAACCAATCATTTAAGAAAATAATGAATGACAACAAGAAATATGCATAGCGGGTCCCACAATTGTGACTACCATTTTGGAATCCTTGGGTAGGGAAGTGGAGGGAGTCAAGATGGAAAAGCCATTAGAGAGATGACGAGGAAGGAATGGAGACCCGAAATACGGGTTTTCCCAAACAATAGCCTCCGATGCTAATTTTAAATGTTACCACCTGTGCCACACAAAGCTCTGTCATGCAAAGCTGAGATCATCACCTAGGATTTCAACATCTTTATCCATAAAATGATCATGGAATTTAGGACAACACATGTGAATGGCATGAGAAGGCAACACGAGAGCTAAGTAACCATTTAGGTAGTAGTGGTAGGACTAGGACCAACTATGTAGAAGGATTTGTGATCACCTTGGACTTAAGTAATTTTGAAGCATATTGGGTTAGGTTTACCTTGGTGATGACAATGACAAGGACTACAAGATGTAATGTGGGGCCTGCCAAGCAGGCGGGGTGGTGGTCAAGGGTTATCCACTGTCAAAGCAAGGAAATGGGGATGTCAGGGCAATGATAGACATGGGTACAGGGTACGCACATTGGGAAAATGTCAAAACTTGGTTGTCAATGAACAATGAAGCACAATGATGAATGAAAAAAGGTAACCCTCAAATGCAGGTCTGCTAAGAGTAACAAATGCCAAGCGAAAAGAAAATGGAAGCCCATAAGCCTAAGCCTCCAGGGGGAAATGGATTAGTGAGACCTAGCTGGGTGATTTTGGCCAATATAAAATTGATCATTTTGGGACTCATGACTAATTTGGGCTAGGAAATGGGGTGGAAAAAATGAGGCGAGAGCAAAGCAGTTCATCAGGAGCAAAAAGAGGGGGTCTCTGCCTATGGTGGGGCATGTGTGCAAAATATACACAACAAATGGTGACTCGCTAGGGAAATGCTCAAGAGCATTTCGATGAAAAACTTGAATCACGAACCCAAAATATTTTGTTCTAATCTTCACACTAGGGAAAACAAAACCACTAGCTAATCCAACCTTTAGCAAACTAAAAATCCAAGTGAGTGCATATGCATTAAATCCCATCTTTTAGTTGCTACAATAACCCAAGCTCCATCAAGTTAAGCTACGTAGTTTATTCTAACTCCAAAAGCATTTGGGACATTGCCTCGCTACCAGTTAAGCATCTATACCCTTGATGAGGTTGTCACTATGATTCTCCTAAACATTGCTCTACCATCAGTTGGGTGTCCATAGCCCCGATAGAGTTTTTCTGATCCCTCTAAAAGGTTGAATTTTCTTGTTTCTTTTGATTTTCAATTTTTTTCTTTTCTATCTTTTCTCTTTTTTTCTCTTTTCAATTCTTTTCATTTCAACCCACAATCAATGAAGCTTGTGCTTAGGGCTGAGAGCCATAGTGGCGTTGAGGAAAAATTTTAGATTTCACTTAACTAGAACCTGTAAAGGACCTACAACAACCTCCAAACTCTTAAAGTTTGTAAAAGATATAATATTTCATAATACATCAGAGTCAGAATGAACCAATGACTTATCTTCTTTGAGTTGAACACCTAGATCACTTGACACTAATAGAAGACCATCATCCACTCTAAAAACCTAATTAGAGTTTAACAAATAAATACATAGAACAACCCCAAGTGATAAGTATGGTTGTTGTGTGCACATATGTGCCCAGCTAAAAGTAGAGGGACCCTAAACAAAGCAACAACAAAGCAAAATAAAACAAAAAGAAAACACCTAAACTAACCAAAGCAAGAAAGTGGAAGCAAACAAAAGGGAAACTAATACAAATAAAACCTAACCTATAGAAAACACTGAACCAAAAAGGTGATGTATATACATGAACCGTACACTACCTAAAATGAACTATGTACAAAGATATTTACAAAGCACTATGTTTAGGGAAGGAAAACCAACATTCATTCCCACAGGATTTTGGAATGCATACACAAGTAGAAGGGAAAATGTTACAATTCTTAACCATGTAGATTTATCCTTATATTTAGAAAAAATAAATTCAATGCTCAAATTAAATTGCATGTTCAAGAAAAATAAGCAATTCAAGCAGTTCGTTAAATCCATGGTTAATCCATAAACATGCCTATTTGAACCCTCATTCCCATAATCAAAATGATAAATGTAGCTATGAAAATTAACAGGGGAAAGGAAGGATAGAACCTAAACATTGTCATATGAAGGTGGCAGTGCTTGACAGTTAAGAGTGAGCATGACATTGTCAGTTGTTGCATTGGTAGCTTCTAGTGGAGGGAGGACAAGGAAAAAAAAAATTCTCTTGATTTTTGTGTGGAATCCATACCTCCTACCAGATGTTCCTCGAGGAGAAACACTTCATCATGTTTACCATCCATAGTGCACGACTCCACTTGATTGCTTCCTTTAGAAGGAAACATGTTGTCCCATTTCCTATCCCAGGTGTTGACCTTATTTTTATGATATTCAATGTCATGGGACAATGACATGCACAAATCTTTCCTCTTATAGCTATAGAAATGTGAGAGAGAATCAACAACTATCAAGGTGGTAGGACCCCTCATTGCCCCTTGTAGTTGGTTAGGTTTGTCATACTCGTTGGTAGCTATCAAAACACCCCTTCCTTTGTCTTCTTGTTTTTTCGTTTCATGTGTCTCATCATGGTGTTCACTTGTCTTTTCTCATTCACTATTCTTGTAGATGGAGAAGGAGTTCCTCTCCCATTTTAGAAACTCCAACACTTCGTTGTTTGAAGATTCAGGTAGCGGGTCTTCATCACTCCCATCTTCTAAAATGTACTCATTCTCAACATCGATATACTTCTAAAGTGTTTCTCCAAATGGAATGAAGAAATCCATTGACTACACCTCCCCAAGGGGACTGAAATCCCATGCATTATCTATCTCCAAGGATTCCCCATAGATCCTGTCATGCATGGTGTATGAATGCTCTTCAAGAGGGAAAAATTCTTCGTGGTCAATGGACAATGTTCCTATTTGTTATGCTCCATCATAGGAGGTTTGAGAATGCATTTTCATTTTATTTTTTTCCTAGAATCTTGTTGAAGGTTGTCCCCAGTAGAGTTGTTACTGGGCTCTGATTCTTGGTCCTCTAATTCAATTCTTGCAACAGTTGTACAAGGTAGTGTATTAGGTTGTCCCATTTGTTCTTTAACTTCTTCAATTGCCTCTTGACATAGTTAACATGTGAATTCTAAATGTGGAAAATCATGGATATAACACCATCCTAATAACAACACTTCAAAATCTAGTTGATGTCCTAGCTCAGACCAATCCCTTGTTAGTTTTGACACAAAATCTTCATACCTTTTCGATATCGGGTCATCGTTATCACTTGAGAAAGAAGTTGGATAGTAAACAACCGAGGCCTGTGGTTGTTCCCAATCCTCAAAATATTCATTTTTAGATGCTTGGTCATTGTCATTCTTGACAAAGAGAACTTCTAATCTGATTTCATTTAGGCCCTCATCACCATTTGTTGTTGGTACAAGGGTGTCACCTTCTTCTTCCTTCCGCTCTTCAATAGCTCTGTTAGTTATCCCAACACATGTTGCTACAAACTTTGCTAATCTATCTTCAATCACCAATGGTTCCCCTGATGAAGTGGAGGGTTTCTCTTTATTGATGGAGGAAAAACTATCTAATTCCTTTCTAGTCGGGTTTTCATCAAGACTATTTTCTACCTCAAGGAACTCAACTCCTTCATCTTTCTAATTTTTAGTATCCTCATCTATTGCCCCAGCATGTATTGATATAGACTTTGCTGATCAATTCTCAATTATCAACGTTTCTTCTTCCTGAGTGGAGGGCTACCTTTTTTCAAGGGAGGAAGGGCCTTTTGGTTCGTCCCTAGTTGAAATTGTTTCAAGTCCTCTTGCTGCCCATAGGACATCAACCTCTTCTACTTGATTTTTAGCTTGAGTATTTTCTGTCCCAGCATATGTGTTTTTAAAGCTTCTTGGTTCAATTTCATCATGTTGTCCTCTAGATTTTGGAAGCTCTCCTGCCTCATGGGATGACTCCCCTTCATTGAGAGTTGGTTGCTTTGACTTGTTCAAATTTCCCTTGACTTGGGTGATTATATTTTCACATGATGGGCAAGTGAATTATGAGTGGGGTGCATTGTGAAATCTGAACCAACTTGACATCAGTACCTCCTCCAATCCTAATCCATCCTTACTGCCAAAATGTTCTTGGATCATCTCCTTGAATGCCTTGGATGCCATGTTAGTAAGCTCCTCTTCTAGATCCAATGGACCCAAGGGTTGGTATATTTCCCAAAGGGAATTTCTCCTTGAAAGACTCTTTCAACTTTGCCCAAGAATGTTGAACATCCCAACTAGTTGTTTCTACGAGTGCCATAGATCATACACTTGTCTTCCAATGCAAATTGTTGCAGTGGTCTCATCAATCTCCAATTTAAATCTACATATAGCTAATTGATGTTGGTTTTCCCATGTTTCTCCATCTCATCTCAACTTTTTTTTCCTTCAAATATTTTCTCATTTCAAATTTCAAGCGAATAGTGAGATCTCCTTATCTCATATTTTCACCTAAAAGTTCTCTTTTTAATTTCCAATTTTCAGCCTTTTAGCCTCAACATTCGTCCCTCCCTCTAGCACCAACTCTATTGATTTATTTTTAATTCACTTCTCAATATAGGTAATTCATAGATGCTTTACCTCTCTCGAAATACAATCTTCCACAATTAAATTGTAGAACACTAGCCCAATGTCTCTAATGTCAGGTCTTGATAGTGCTTGGAATACCTTAGTTAATTCATATGATTTGCTGGAGTCACAAGGAGGACTTACAGATGAGTTACAAAGTGTGGGAAGTTGGGTTTGAAAATGGAGTTGTGAAAGTGTAGAGATGGTTGTTCAGTTGCTATAGGTTCAAACAATAGTACATAACTCATATTTCAGCTTTAAATTTGACTTTACAATGTGCAATGAAACTTTCCTAAGACCACTATTCACAACAAGGAAAAAGGGTAGGGGAAGGGAAAAGTTCCTAGACCTAAAGCCATGAATGAATAGTGATCATGGACATGGATATAGTAGAAAAAATTCCTAAATTGAGTTTTGCTTGGCCAAGAGGAACATATAGTTACATAAAACTAGTGCAATCCTCTAAGGACTGCAAATTTTCTGATTGCACACACACATCATGAACATGCAATTGAACTAAGTTGCAACAATGAAGTAAAAAAGCTCAAACTAGCTTTACAAAGTGATTCATCATTAAAAAACCATAAAAAGCATGAGCTAGAAATTCATCAAATACTATAACAACAAACACCATTGTCACTTCCACTCAAGAAACTAACATGGAAGTAGAACCATGCATGCATAATGAACAAAATCAAGAGAAACACCCATAAATACTGCAATGTAGCTCTCTATTGTTGCAAAATACCTTTATACCATCTCTCCAACCATTTAAAAATTAGGGGAAAGCCCCTATTTATATTTTTCCAGAGCCTAAATGAATGGCTAGGATTGATTTACAATGAGTGGCTTAGATTTTTTTTACATTAGGGTTTAAACTACCCCCATTATTTCACAATTTAAAATACAAGTAATGTATTTTCTTTATTTTTTCCTGTAGTGCCTTGAGTGTTGTAGTAGTTTTCTCATTTAGCTAATTACCCTTTAGCTCAAATTTCCTAAAGACTGCCTTTTGTTTGATGAACTCCCAACATTTTCTTTAGTTAGTCAGACCATCCTTGCTTGTAGATTCGCATCACTGTGAAGTAGATTAATTGCCATTAATTTGATGGGATAGCCCTTGACAAACCATGATCAATTGGAAAATATGAGACAAATCCCAAAATTTCCTAATTTTCGTAAGCAACCATCTAGCCCTTTGGCACCTATTTTCTCTATCATGCAGCCACCTATCTATTAGTCCATTTAGTGAGTTAATCATCATTCAAACGAACATTCTTCTGCTAAGAATCCCTATCAACACTAGGAAATTCGCATAGATGGACATGTGGAAGTGGGCCCTTCGACAAACCAATCTTGCACAATCTCCCACTATAGCAGGCTCCTTCAATTATTTCCAAAATAAATCCCTCGACAAAAAATAAATCAATTTAGGTCCATAAAATATAATTTTGTAATAGCCACTTGATTTCTTTAGTCACTCACTTTGGCAAGCTATAAAACTAAGGGAACAATAGTATTCTTGTAACCACACAATTCTCAACTCCTTAGAAATTGTTCACTCATGGCCCAAATACTCCTAGACCTTGGCCATGTACATTGATTTGAGCCATTAAATACCCCCCCATCATAACTCGGGATACATATACCAGTTATAATCCAAGATACAGATCATTATTTTACCCGCACCCACCCTTGCATGCATATAGGATTAATGCCTATATCATAAGAGCTTGACCATTCCATTATTATGAGAACCATGAACTGAATTTACCAACATATCCCTCCAAAAGTAATGCAATGGGAACCACTAATTGAACGACATTTTTTTCTAACTCGTCAGTTAGTTAGTCTCTTGAAAGCTATCCTCATCCATGGAGGGCCATACTTAGTTTTCCACCCCATGCTGCATGCTCTTGGATGGCCATTGAATGAAATCTCCTTTTTAATAATCTTTCCATCTTATATTACTGTAGCATAGATTTTTGGCATCCACTTGCTTTCTATTGTTTAAAGGTTTTTTCACATAGAAGGAGAAAGATGGGCCAAAGATGCTTATGTTACATTCAAATTCAATGCAATATGGATGGAAAATGCCAAAATTCCTAGATGCAATACTTCAATGTGAGAAACTAATAATATTGATTGATAAATGAACAAAAACTAAAGGAGAAGAACTTGTTTGAAAACACATTGTGTATTGAAAAATCACCTACAAATGAATAGAAATGAGTTAGACTAAAAGTGTACACCTAGAATGTGTATGGATACTAAAAACTACTTTTGAAATGTTGCTGATGCTAAAATTTATGCCTAGTGGGAATCATTTTCCATTTTGGGAAAATCAGTCCCAGTTCTACCAAAATGTATTAGAACTCGTTTATGATAAAAGGGTACTGAAAAATGTAAAAATCCAAAAAATGACCTTGGGGCAGGACTCATTCACCACCCATGGAAAATGAGTACACTTTTAAATTTTTGGATTTTCAAAGGTGGATTTCGAAGCTTCCAATCTGCATTTTGATGCCCTATAGGTGTCTGCTTTTGAAACTCTGATTTATAGGTCTAAAAATGGATTTTTGTTCATATTTTGACTTAATGAATGAGGAGAAGACTTTAGAAACCTTGTAACTTTATCTTCAATGATTTATAAAGCTTCCAAGAGACCTAAATCTGCAAACACACAAGAAGAGAAGAAGAAATGGTGAATGCTAGGGCATGGGGGTTTTCCTTGGTCAAACCCCTTTTAGGTAATTAAACCAAAATGATGAAATAATGGAAGGAACCATGCAATAATGAAATATATTACCTTTCCATGATGATTGATCTTGAAATTCTACAACATAACATGTGGAATCTTCCCTTGAATGTCTTAGGAAGCTAAATTAATGACTTGCAATGTAAATTCCCTAGCTTGCTTGACTTGAGCTAGAAGATAGATGATGAATAAATGATTTGAATATGTTAATGGATGAATAGATGTAAAAATGAGTTTAGGGAGGTGATTTTATAGGCAATTAACCTTATTTTCCCATTAATTAGATCCCTAAGGATGACATGGAGAAAAAATAAACTTAAAACATAATTTTTCCTACTGAAAACCCTGAAAATGGCTCAAATGGGACTCATTCGCTAGTAATGACGAATGGAGCCCATAGTGGCCATTTTTGCTAGCTAGAATGCCAAGAAGTAAGAAAATTAGGCTTATATGATGACTATATCAGTTATTTGATCAAATTATTCCTTGGCATGTACAATATGGGTTAATAGGGGTCTATTAATGATGATGTGAATGTAAAATAGGGCTTGGGACATAGAATTCAATGTGAAAGTGTACTTAAATACACTTTAAAATACTAAAATGAGGTCCACATAGCCTAGAAAAGCACAAGAACTAATGTGAATGCGCAAGACACATTAAAACACTAGTTTATCTTTAAATTTAATTCAAGAACCTTCTAGATTGATGTAGTAATGTTATTAAACACATTTTATAATGTTGAATTAGGGAGAAATAGGTTAATTAATTTAGAAAAGGGTGAAAGTCCTATACAAGACTTTACAACACCTTTACAAAACGTACTTAAAAGCATGCTATTTGATTTTCAAGAGTTCAAAACCTAATGTGGATGCATAAAATGCATCACAACACTAGATTAAGGCCTGATTAACTTCATTTCATCATGAGGGTATGTGCAGGATCATGATGTGCCAAAAAGTGGCGATATGACATGTATTTGTAAGGTATGTGGTTGATGACTTTTTTTTACCTAAAATTGATGAAATGAAAAGGGTTTTTAAAAGAGATTCTCAGATTTCCACCAATATAAATTATGATTTACTTTGAATTTAATAAATAATTATTATTCATTTTCTATTTGAATTATGACTAAAGTCCTGATTCATAGGTTGATTGAAAAACATCTATAGCTTTCAAACGGTATCACATTTTTGGAATCCAAAACATGTATCACATTCTATGCTTCACATACTATAGGATTAAAAAAATAAAAATTGAATTTCATGAAGTTTTGACCTAGTTAAGGTGGTCAGACATATGAGTTCTTATATTTTTAAAAAGTTGTAATTAAAAATTCATAATTAATTATTTAGTTGGAAAAAGATTACAAAAAAAATGCATCACATCTGGACATGATTCCTCTACTTATGTCTAAAATATTACAAAAAATAATATCATTTTATTGTGGTTATGGTTGTTAGATAAACACCTACTTCTTATTTTTTCCTTGAAATTTCAGTACTATTCTATTGAGATTTCAAATTTTCACCAAATAGATTTAAAAAAAAAAAACCTAGTAGTTTAGAAACTACATTCAATTTTCTATAGATTCTATTCTTACATATTTTTGAGATAATATAGATAACTTATTCAAATTTTTATGTCAATTTGCCTAACTCTGATTTTTCTGAATTTTTTACCACTTAAGGACCTATTTTTTCCATGATGATCCTGCACATACCCATAAATTAATCCCATGTCAAGCAAAGGGTAATTTTTTCTATGACACATTTAGGCCCCACTTTAGTGAGAGAATTAACTTGCTTCAAACTCACACTAAAGTGGACATTCAAGAGAGATCCTCATGTACATATGCAAATGACAAAGATCAAAGGAGATGGCCAAGCCCATAGGATCAAAGATCCTAAGTCGAGCCCCCAAGATACAAAGTCTTGCAATGGGAAGGAAGAAGGGGTGAAAAGGATGGATCAAGCTTTGACCATTTTTCCAACTAGTTGTGGATCAGATCTAGGCTATTTTTTTTAAAAAGAGAATGTGTACTCACTTTGGGGCAATAGAACACAGGATGGTCCACTGGGTGAGAAAGCCCAAATGTACTCACTCTGGGGCTGTGAAACTTTTGGCTTTCTATGGGGTGAGAAATCCTAAAAAGATAAGATACATACACTAGTTGATATGCACTCACAAATTCAAAGGTGGCTATGGAGAAAAGTCATGCCACTAGTTGGGGTTCATGCTCAACCATATTAAAGTTATACTTGTTGATAACTTTAACAATGTGCCACAAAGAAAAATTCTATGAAAATAAATAACAAAGGTACCACCATCATGCAAGCTACATTAGGCAAGCTAGCAAAAAAGGTAAAAATGTAAAATGAAAAAAGTGTAAAATGTAAAGGATGTTCAAAGGAGTCTTGTTTAGTTCATGCAAGATTAGTCACTTAGGGAACATTGTTTCTAATGTCTCCAAGAGAGGACCAATAAGAGAATAGTATATTAACAACTTAGGGGATGTAGTGCATCACATCAGGCCACCAAGAGGAATGTAATATGCTAAGATAGATCACACTTATGAAGGACATCACACCCAATGTCCTCCACAAGGTGAAAAATGCATCACATAAAGGACAAGGCTCCACTAAGAACCAAGAAGGTAAATGAATAATGGTAATGGATGCCCCCCACTTTAAATGAATTTCTAAACATCGTTTTGTGAGAAATTTCTTTAAAGTAGATAAGGAAAGAAAACTAAAAAAGAAAACAAGACATGATAGCCAACTTGGAAGCCTGATTCCAAGTCATATTTTTTAAAGTTAGGGTATGTCATGTTAAGAAAAATAAAAATTAAAGAAAGGTTGTATGTCATACATGTGAGTCAATTTTAAGGCATGTTGTTTACATGTCAAGCTTGCTCTTATATGTTCATGAAAAGTTAACAAGTAGTCAAAAGAGATAGTGACCAGTGACATACAAGGGATAAGGTTGTCTAACCCTTTTCCCCCCACTTAGTGTAGGACAAGGGTGAGCCTAAAGTGGATGATAATATGCTGCCCCTTGTAATAGATGCAAAACATACAATAGTGAGTATGCTATGATCCTAGAACTATGGAATTACAAGCAATAGCAACTAATATTATTTATGTGAATAAGGAAGAGTCTTGTGTGATAGTATTGATGTTGAGTGAAGGTTTGGTGATCTTGGTCAAAGGATAATAATGAAGACGATGGGTTTTTTGTTGTGTGTTTGGATCTATAGGGTTGCAAATATCTTTTTCTCGAGCACCACAAGCTTTTCCATGACACCCAAGTTGTTTCATGAAGTCATAACCTTTTCCATAAAGTGGTTTTAGTGCTTTGGAATTAGGTGGTTCATTTTTGTGTTCATCAAGGGTTTTTGTGGAGTTTGTGGCATTGTGTAAATTGGTTGAAGCGGATGCTTTTGAAAGGTTGTCCAACTTTTTCATTGACATGATGGTTGGTTGTTCTTGTGTCTCACCTTTATTTTGTGTGAATATGTATTCACCCATAAATGATGGTGTGAATTCTAAGGATCCACCATTGTCACCAAATAATTTAGATGGAAATTCCTCATCGTTGTGTTCAATTTCTATGTTGGATGTGGGAATCAATGTTTTTAGAGGACTTGTAGCTCCTTTTTCAAGGTGCAAGCAAATTTTAGGGTCAAGATCTACTTCAATTTGATAAATGTTATTTTATTGACATATTTCATTATATGATGAAGGGTTGAAGGCACTGCGTTCATCTCATGAATCTATGGTCTACCTAAAAGAAGATTGTATGAAAGATCATAAGGCATGCCATGAATATGAGTTTGCAAAGTAACCACCCCAACTATAATAGGTAAAGTGATTACATCGATTAGTTTCTTTGTTGTATTATCAAATTCTCAAATAGAGACATAATCAAGTATTATTTGTGACCTATCAAATTTTAATTGATCAAGGAGGCTCACACTACACACACTGAGGGAAGAACCATTATCTATGAGAGTGTGTTTGATACCTGTGCGATTGAAATGAGCAATTATCATAAAGTCATCATGTTGTTTACATAGCTCCAAAGGAGGGAGATCATGTTGATGGAAGGTACTGTCAAGATTCTTTTTATGAATGAGAGCTACTACATCATTCAAATTTGTACCAAGAGGAATTGTGATTTATTTTAAGGAAATTTGAAGAATGTTGTTGTAATTTGGTGAGTTTTGAAGTAAATCCCAAAGGGAAATATTTCCAGGAGTATTATTTAATTGTTCAACAATATCATACTCCTATTTGTTTGGGCTATAGTGAGGAGCACTAGGCGAATTGGGTAAAGGAAAAGAGCGTGGGACTGGTTGTGGTGTGTAGTGAGGTTTATTGGAAGGTGGGTAAAGGGTGTAGTGAAGTTGAATATTGTTAACATCTTGTAACAAGTGAGATTTTTCATTGTCTTTGAAGGGCATGTTATCTTTTTGTTGAATCATAATATCCTCCCTAGAAGGAGAGTTTGAATAGGAGAACAAAAAACCACATGTTCGTGACAATTAAGGTTTGGTTCATCCAAAATAACTTCATCACAACCAAGGGAATTATGAATGGTTGAATATGTTTGATTTTTGATAACCAAGAGATTAGGGGAAGACTTTATGCAAGCATTCAGTGTTTGTAATGTATCATTCTCTTGTTCCATATTATCCACCCTACTGGGAAAGCTTGTAATATTTTCATATAAGGTTGAAATGTGCAAACTAGCTTCATCACAAGTGGGAGATGAATCAAGACAAGAAAAAGCATCACATTCTTGTTTTTCAATGATTGGATCTACTTGACTAAGTACATGTTCTTGGATGGGGGAAACATTAGGAAAGGGAGCAAGGAGATTCTCATGATTATCTTTGATTACCTCCCTTTCTACAATAATTTCTTCCAAAATAGGGGAAGAAAAATAAAGAGGATTGTCATATGTCTTAAAGGTTTGAGTATTTAATGTCAACATATCCTCTTCACAAATAATGTGATTTCCATGATTACTCAAAAGAACATTCTCACAAATAAGAGAGAAGTTGGGAAATGAATCTATGGTCTCATTGTTATATTGTGTTGTGTGATCTTCATTATTACTTAGTGTGATGTCCTCTTCTTTAGAAATTTAATGTCTAATAGGAGAGGTAAGAGGAGAGAAACAACTCAGATTGTCACAACTCTTATCAATTGATTCTTCTAGCACTAAAATATCTACTTCACAAGTGTGAGAGATAATAGGAGAAGAAAAAATGTAAGTGTTATGATTATCCAAGGTTTCTTTCACTAAACCAACCTCATCCACAAAAGGGGAACTAGGAGAGGGATCTATGACAAACAAAAGGAGAGGGGAAAGGAGCTCATATTCATATGTTTGTAACAAAAGTTGCTTACAACATGCAATAAAATCTAAAAATAGAACATGAAAGATGAGAAATACATAATTTTGTAGTAAAAAAATGATGGAATTATTAATGTAACAACGTGAAAGCAAAGATGCAAATGAAGAACAATGTTTTAGATTTGAAAGATGACGATTGACTGATGATGATATGTAACAAGATGAGAATGCAAACTTGAAAGTGAAACCATGCATGAAATGAGAAAATTAAGACTAGATTTTATGAAATGCATGTTACAAAAATGCAACTAACTGATATAGGTAGGTTAAGGCGCAAAACAAAAGATGAAAAAGAAGGTTCTAAATTCTGTAAAATGTTGTTTTAGGGGTCAGAAGGGACTAGTTCACCTAGGGTGGTGAATGAGTCCCAGTATGGAGTTTTTCATAATTTTCAAAAAAATTCAAGTGATTTTGATGTTTTCTGAGTGCTAGGATGCATACCTAAATGAAAAATGTAGAATTTTAGAAAAAATAAATGAAGTTAGATGCCAAAAATTCAACCTAAATGCCCTTTTTCTGAATGCAAAATTTAACACCTAGCATGCAAATGAATCATGCAAACCCTAATGCAAGATAGATATATGATGATGGAGGACTCAAAATAAGAAAAGAGAAGTATTCAAAAATCAAGTTCACCAAAATGTAGCATAAATTCTTGGCACCCACTTGCTTTCTATCGTTTATACAGTTTTTCACCTAAAAGGAGAAAGATGGGCCAAATATGTTTGTTACATTCAAAGTCAATGAAATATGGATGGAAATTTCCAAAATTCATAGATGCAATACTTGAATACAAGAAAATAATAAGATTGATTGATTAATGAATAGAAACTCAAGGAGAAGAACATGTTTGAAAACACATTATGTATTGAAAAATCACCTACAAATGAATGGAAAAGTGCAAAAGAAATGAATTAGACTGAAAGCGTGCACCTAGAATGTGGATGTATACTCAAAATTTCTTCTAAAATATTTTTTATGCTTAAATATAGGCCTAGTGGAACTCATTCATCATTCTGGGTGAATCAGTCCTAGTTCTGCCAAACTGTATCGAAACCTATTTCTGACAGAAGGGCACTCAAAAATGTAAAAATCCAAAAACTAACATTGGAGTGGGACTCATTCACAACCCATGGTGAATGAGTTCAGTTTTCAATTTCTAGATTTTCAAGGTGGATTTTGAAGCTTCGGATCTACACTTTGATGACCTATAGGTGTTTGCTTCTAAAACTCTAATTTACGTGTCTAAAAATGGATTTTGGTTGATATTTTGAATTAGCGAATGAGGAGAAGAATTTATCAACCTTAAAACTTGATCTTCAATGGTTTCTAAGCTTCCAAGAGACCTAAATCTATAAACACACAAGAAGAGAAGAAGAATTGGTGAGTGTTAGGGTATGGGGGTTTGCCTTGGTCAAACCCCTTTTATGTAATTAAAACAAAATGATGAAAGAATGGAATGAAAAAAATAGTAATGGAATAGATTACCTAGTCATGATGATTGATTTTGAAATTCTGCAACATAACATGTAGAATTTTCCCTTGGATGTCTTAGGAAGATAAATTGATGACTTGCAATGTAAATGCCCTAGCTTGCTTGACTTGAGATAGAAGATAGATGATGCATAAATGATGTGAATGTGTTAATGGAGGAAAAGGTGTAAAAATGAGTTTTGAGAGGTGCTTTTATAGGAAATTAACCTTATTTTCTAGTTAACTAGATCCCTAAGGCTGACAGGGAGAAAAATTAAACTTAAATCCTATTTTTTCCCACTTAAAAGCATGAAAATGGTTCAAATGGGACTCATTTTCCAATAATAGTCAATGGGTCCCACCTAGATGAGACTTGAAACATATTTTTGGGAACCTAAATGCTTGCTCTTGCACTTCTGGGGTTTTTCACCTAAAAGGAGAGAGATTTAGGTCCAAAAATGCTTATGTAACAATCAAATTAGGATGCTTGCAATGTGATATGATGTAAATAAACTTAACTAAATGAAATTGACTAATTAAAATGAACTAGAATGAATGCAAAAGTGCAATTTAAGCTATCTTTGAAAATAGACTATGATATGCAAACAACTATGTAAATGACAAAATTATGTAGAATATAATGTACAGGGGTAAATCTGAGTGCACCTGGATGAAGTGTGAGATTTTTGGAGTGTTTAGAATGCTGATGAAATTTAATATTTTTTTATAGTGGTACTCATTCGCCCTAGGTGGCGAATCCATCCACCTAGAGATGAAAAAACTATCATGAGCTATTTTTTGTCTGTCAAGATTTGAAATCTGACAAGAATCAAGTTTCCAATCTTAAGGTGGGAGTAATTCGCCAGAGGTGGTGAATCAATCCTCTCCCAAATTTATTAAAAACTAGGAGACAACTCTACAACACCAGATTTGGAAATGTTTGTTTGTCGGGTTGTCAAAGTCAAATCTATAGAAAATGGACAAATAAGTCTGCCCAAGCTTAAATATGACTTATGTTGACTTGAAGCACCTAGTTGACATAAAAATCAATCTTCAACACCTAATAACATGTCAAATATACAAACAAAAGGCTGCAAATACAAAAGCAAAATGGAAAAATGATTAGGGTTAGTGAATAGGGGTTTACCTTGGTCAAACCCCACTTTTTTGTAATTAAATCCTTGAAATAATAATGAAATACAAGAGAAAGATAAAGTAATGACATGCAAATGATATCAACTCACCTAACTCTTCGTCTTTTAATTTTGAAGTAATGTCAATGGTAGCTTCAAAGTGCTTGAAAAGATGTTGTAGAATGCTTGAATGCTTAAGTTAATAGGTGGACAACTGAACTTGATGAATGGGGGTTAAAAATTACATGAAAATCACTTATTTATACGATTATTGTGCCTTAGTATCCATTCATACCTCATCACAAGCTGACATTAAATATTTTTGAATAAAATCTTGAAAGAAAATTTGAAATATTTTGAATTTGGGGCCAAGGGGAACTCATTCACCACTCATGGCGAATGGGTACCACTTTGGACCTAAAAGCAAGTGTAGAGAATATTGTTGTCTTTAAAGTTATTTGTCAGCATACCATTCAAAAATACACTTAATTATGTCATGTGAGGGCATAAAGAGATAAAATAAAGCATGAGAAAGGAGTAAATAGTGAAGATGTGTCTAGGAGAGTGTGATAGTTTATCACAATACTTTACAACACTTAAATTTAGGACTTGTTGATGAGTGAAAAGGTGATTTTTAGGTGAAATGTATTAAATAGAGTCTAGAAGAATGTAGAAATATCTTACAACACTTCACAATACCTTCACAAGATGTTGTTCTTTGAGTTTTAGTACCTAAATAAGCATGTTCAATCCATGTTACAACATAAAATCAAAGCAACATTGTTCCAACACTATGAAACAAGACCTAAAGGGCCATGAAAATGACAATGGGCTATTTTTCTACTACACATTTAGCCCCCACTTTACTAAGAAGATGAACCTAATTCAAACTCACACTAAAGTAGCCATGAACATTTAGGGAAGGGATATAATTCTCTTACATTAGCAATATGGAGTGCAATGATCAAGAGGGATGATCAAGCCCCCAGGATGAAGATCCCATGGAAAACTAGGCATAAGGACAAAGGAACACACAAGTGTTGAGAAAAATTAGATGAAGCTTTGATTATCAATCCGGCTAGTTGTGAAAAGAGATCTAGGTTGATTGTTTGAAAAATATAATATGTACTCACTATGGGGCCAAGGAACTAGTTGTTTGCAAGGTGAGAGAGCCCAAAAAGTAAGAAACTTATGCTAGTTGTTATGGACTAACAAAACACAAAGGTGGCTATGGGGAAAATTCATGCTGCTAGTTGGGCTTCCCACTCAACCATGTTAAAGCTATACCCATTGATAAATTTAACAAGGAACCACAAGGAAAAATGCTAATGAACAAGAAGGAAAGGTACAATAGTCATGCAAGTTGTGTTATGCAAGGTGGAAAAAATGAATGCAAAATGTAAAATGTAAAATGTAAAATGTGAAAAGATGTTTAAAGGAGTCTTGTTTAGTTTATGCAAGGTCAGTCACTTAAGGAACATTGTGTCTAATTTCTCCAAGAGAGGACCAATCAAAGAATAGTATATTCACAACTTAGGGGATTTAGTGAATTGCATCAAACCACCAAGAGGAATGTAATATGCTAAGATAGATTAGATGAAAGACATTAGACCCAATGTCATGCACAAAGCGAAAAATGTGTCATGCAAACAACAAGGCTATGCTAGGAACCAAGAATGCACATGAAATAATGGTAATGTATGCCCCCACTTTAAAGGAATTGGTACACATCGTTTTGTGAGAAATTACTTTAAAGTAGAGAAGAAAAGAAAAAGAAAAAGGAAAACAAGACATGAGAGCCAACTTGGAAATCCCTATGCCAAGTCATATGTTTTGAAGTTAGGTTGCATCATGTGAAGGAAAATAAAATACAAAGAAATGTTGTATGTCACATGTGAGTCAATCTTAAGACATGTCATTCACATCTCAAGCTTGCTCTTATATGTTCATGAACAGTTAAAAAGTAGTCAAAAGAGACAATGACAAGTGACATGGAAGGGATAAGGTTGTCTAACCCTTTGTCCCCGACTTAGTGCAGGAAAAGAGTGAGCCTAAAGTGGATGATGGTATGCTATCCATTGCAATGGATGTAAGAGATGCAATAGTGATAATGTGATTATCCTACAACTATTATATGGAAAGGAGAGGAAACTAAGGTTATTGATGTGAATAAGAAAGAGTTCTAGAAGAGGATTGTGTCATAGTATTGATGATGAGTGTAGTTAAAGGAGAATAACCAAGACCATGAGTTGTATGTTGTGTGTTAAGCTCTATAGGGTTGTTGATACCTTTTTCTCAAGCACTAAAACCTTTTTAATTATACCCAAATTGTTTCATGAAGTCATATCCTTTTCCATAAATCTTTTTTACTACTTTGGAATCAGAGGGTTGTCTGTTGTTTTGTTTTTCAAGGGGTATTGTGGAGTTTGTAGCATTGTCTAAAGTGGTTGAGGTAGGTACTTCTGAAAGGGTATATGAATTTTGCGTTGACATAATGGTTGGTTGTTCTTGTGTGTCACCTTTCTTCAGTGTGAGTATGTATTCACCCATAAATGAGGGTGTGAATTCTAAGGATCCCCAATCATTACCAAAGAATTTAGATTTTTATTCATCATGGTTATGTTCAATTTCTATGATGGAAGTAGGAATCAATGTGTTTAGAGGACATATAACTCCATTTTCAAGATGCAAGAAACTTTTAGACACGAGATTTGCTTCAACTTGATAAATTTTATTATTATAGATATTGTGATATCCTAATGTTCAACCTATTCTAAGCAATTAAAATGCAATGGAGAAACATAAAGAACCGCCTCAAGTTTAGCCTAAGGAATTTGTAAATGCAAAGAGAAAAGTGTTAAATGATGACAAATAGTGATACCTCCCTTTTGTAGTTGAGACTCCTTTGTTGGCCCTTGATTTTGATGTGCTTTGTATGCTCCTTGATGACTCTTGATGTGGCCAAATGAAATATTTGACTATATGCTTGAATGAAAATGTAAATGGATGAAATTGATGGCTAGATGAGTGCACAAAATGGCAGCATTTAGTTGCAAATGGCTAAGTCTCCGTTAATGCCTTAGAGGATGGGGTATTTATAGAGAAACTTGAATTCTCTTGAGAATTCAATGGTTGGGATTTTTTCAAAAAGGGTAAGATGAAGGGCTAAGGTGAGTTGAGGACTCACAAGCCCTCACATTTTGACATGTGGAATGTGAGATGGCTAAGGGTGAGATGATGTGTAGGTGATGTAGAAGGGAGTTACATGATGTAGAGGAAGGAAAAGTACCTCCCAAGTACCTTGGGGAGTGAGAATATTTCCTTAAAAAAGAACTTCTTGTCCCCAAGTGGGAGTGAAAATGACACTTGAAGAATTTTGGAATTTCTCAAAAATTTCCATGGGAAAAGAGAAAGTGGTTGGAGAAATACATTCATAGGAGAATCTAATGGATAAGAGAGGGTCTCCAAAAAGGTGGGAATTGGTCACATGTGCATGAGGTGACATGTCAAATATTCTAGAAGCCTTGGAAAGATAAAATGTGAATTAAAAATTCACATGGGAAGGAGAGGGACCTAGGATGAATAAAAGTGAATGCCCCAGAAGGAAAATGGAAAGATTGACTAAAAAGTGGTGCTAAAAGTGGCTAATGACTTTGATGGAAGTTGTGAAAATACTTGATGATGATAATAAATGGAAGATTAGTGACAAGTGGCAAATGTAGGAGGATGTGACATTAATCCTTGATTAAGAGGATGCACACCCTAATTATGAATTAATTGAATTAGTCCAAATTAGAGATGGATTATGGAGGATGTGACAAGGAGAGATAAAAGAAGAATTTTAAATTGATTTTAATTCAAAAATATTAAAATGACTAAATTAGATAAATTGGTGTATTTATTTAGTTTAGAGAGGAGAAAGATACCATCTATAAAGTTTCTAATTGTTAAATTAAATACTTTAAGCATCTTATGTGGGAAGTATAATATTAATTAAATAAATTAATATTGACCAAATTGATGAATAAAGAGGTAAATTTGATCATATGGGAGTGATCAAATTTGGGTGTCTACATTTTTCCCCTCTTTGAAATATTGTTAGAATAATAATGTTTCAAAGAAAAATAAAATGTTAGTGATGAAGAAAGTGGTAGGGATTGATGCCCTAGCTTGAAAGAGGTTGATTGGGTTGTCCAAGTGCAAGGAAAAGGGAGAGGGATGCCCCAGTGCCTACCTCAAATGCATGGAAGGAAATGATAGGGTATGCCCCCTCAAGAGGGTAGTTGGGGAAGAAATAAGGGGTCCCTAGACAAATTCTAGATAGAAAGAAATAAAATACATTGTTGGATAGAGCGTGAAGAACGGAGTCGATTGGACGTACGGTTTGCAAATGGTAGCTTCGGGAAAGAAGGGGATTAGTTGGGAGAAAAAAAAGTTAAATAAAAGGTAAAAAATACCTTTTATTTAAAAAAGGGGGAAAAAGAAGGGTTAAAAGGTAATTGGAAGAATTACCTTGTCTCATTGTTACTGTAGCAATTGAGGAAAAAGTAAAGAAGGGGGAGAGGAGACAGAGCAACAATGCCATAGGATTATGAGATGAAGATCATTGATCGAGAAAATGAGCTACAGAGACGCTGGACCCACTTTGCGATGCCCTGCAAGGTGAGTAATAAAACCTGTGCTATGTATTTTAAACATTTAACATCTTTTAAGATAGTGAAGGAAAATGTAAAATGTGGGTTTTGTGGGTAGGGTGGAATAGAAAAATGGGTAGTTTAGGTAGTCGGGAAAAAAAAAGAGGGAAGGGGTTGATTAGGGGGGGTGAAAAGAGGGCAAGCCACTGCACAAAGGGGTAGATCTACCCTGAGCTGGGGCGAGCTCACCCCTGGCTAGGGCGGGCTCGCCCCCATAGGAGGGCAGAGTTGCCCCAGCCCAGGCGGACTCATCCAAATAGAGGGGCACACTTGCCTTGGGCTGGGGCGGACTTGCCCCGTGAGTGGGGCGGGCTTGCCCCCGTAGGGTGCGAAGTCACCCTGGGCTGGGGTGGGCTCATCCTGACAGGGGGTGAGCTCACCCCAGGCTGGGGTGAAGTCACCCTAGTAGGGGGCGAGCTCACCTCGGGCTGGGGCAGACCCGCCCCGACAGGGGGGCGAACTCAAGGAGAGCTCACCTCAGGTTGGGGCGGGCTCGTCCCCACAGGGGGCGGAGTCTCCCCGATAGCGGGCGAGCTCACCCTATGTTGGGGCGAAGTCGCCCTAGCAAGGGGTGGGCTTGCCCCAGGCTGGGATGGACTCACCTCGGTAGGAGGGTGGGCTCTCCCTGGGAGGGGGTGGAGCCACCATGAGTTGGGGTGAGCTCACCTCGGTAGAGAGGGCTGGGGCGGACACATCCTAGTAGGGGGCAGACTCGCCTCAATGGGAGGACGAGCTTTCCCTGAGAGGGGGTGGAGCCACCTCGAGCTGGGGTGAGTTCGCCTCAGCGGTGAGGGCAGAGTCACCCTGAGCTGAGGAAGATTTGCCCCAACGTGGGGCAAGTGCACCCCAAAAGGAATCGGGAGGAGGGTGGACTAGGGAGAGAAGAAAAATGAGCCCACCCCGATGAGGGCAAGATAGAAAAAGATAAAAGAAAAATAAAGTGGTAAGTAAAAGATGTTCTGGGGTGGAGAAGATTATGTACTAATAAACAGGTGGCGAGGACGTAGGGTTTTGGGCAGGTATGAACACATCAGCAATAGTCAGAGGTACTGACAATGACTGTAGCAGCGATGACCGATGTTGATCATGCAGCTTTAGATCATGTGGGTTTATTGCACTTTTTAGATGTGCCAGTGATGAGGGCACATTGAGCGATGATGATGGCCTTGATAGAGAGATGGAGCTCAAAGATATCGACATTTCATCTGCCAATGACAAAGATGACACTGACACTGGAGGATGTATGGCACATGTTGAATCTGTCGATAGCAGGGATATTGCTTAGTGATGTGATGTTGAGAGGGGCCATGTTAGATCAGACTATGATAGTGTTGTTTGGACATGTCTACCTACCTCTTTAAGGTTAGCAGTTGGATCTAGATAGATGTTTGACAGTGGGGGTACCACCTTTGCCTTTATTTCTAGATGGGCTGATTAGTGGGATATTGTTACCAGATCATAGCAGGCGGTATTACAGTCTGAGGTTTATGGAGGCGATTTGACAAATTGTTGAGTGGCGTGAGGGGTAGATCACGTGGGGTACCTGTGTCCTAGCCTAGTTGTACATGGATATGCATATGATTTGCTATCAGGATACAGTGAGTTTGACACACATGACCCTTCTACAGGTGTGGGAAAAGGAGCATATTATGGTGACAAGATCAATTGTTGTTAGGGAGGGAGATGTGGATGATAGAGAGTTGGTGGCATGGGGGTATGGAGAGGCGAGGGGCTGGATTTCACAACATAGAAGGTCGAGAGATATGGAGGGATGGAGGAGGATGATGGATGATTTGGAGGAGGGAGACATAGTATGGAAACCTTATATGTATCGACACTTTAGGGGATGGAGGGAGTAGATTCAGAGACAGAGAAATGGTACTTTATGACCCAGTGCGTCCTGATTGGGAGTCTTTCGAGTATAGTGGAGATGCATCGACCAGACAGGGTGGTGAGACAATTTGGGCTGATACAAGATATTCCTGGTGTGCCAAGGAGGTTTTAGCGACCCACCAGAGAGTGACCATGGGGGCCCATGTTTAGACCAAGAGAAGCCAAAGCAGCATGGGCGGCGATAGTGCAAGTACCCTACCCTAGGAGATGTGTGGGAGTAGAGGATGTATGGGTGATAGTACGATATCACCAGTGGTTGCACAACCACCAATGGGAGAGGATTACACCACTAGTGCCTATTGTAAGAGCCATAGGATTTAGATCAGAGGATGAGGGTAAGGGGGCTAGCAAGGGGAGGGGATAGGCACAAAGGGGAGGAGAGGGGATGCAAGTAGTGGGACAATCGGCAAGGAGGAGGAGGAGGAGGAGATAGTGGAGGAGGGCTAGAGAGGCAATATGACAAGAAGATGGGATAAGTTTTGAGCCGAATGTGGGAGGAATAGATGAGTCAAAGGTGGAGATGATACACTCAGTGGATTGTAGAGCTAGCCAGTAGACTGGTATAGGAGGTAGGGTATGATAGAGGAGAGTGTTGATACGAGTTGAGCAGGGAGAGGAAAGACAACAAGATGGAGGTCAAGAGGAGATCGAGGCCAGGAGTCGGCCAGAGAGGATAGTGGGTAGGAGATGACTGATGAGGGTACAAACCATGACAAAGTAGGAGGTAGCTCAAGAGGAGACTAAGGTGAGGAGTCAGTTAGGGAGGATGGCGAGTAGGAGATGATATAGGGGGCAGATAGCAACTAGGTAGGAGCTTCCCATTGTATAGATATGGGAGAGTGAGGATGAGGATTAGCCAGAGAGAGGAGAGCCGAGGAGGTTGATGAGAGTGGTGAGGCATGGTCAACTACAGAGAGTTTGTGTTTGCCTTACTGTGGAGGACTTGGAGGTGTAGTAGGATGGGGAGGGTAGGGGTGATGATGATGCTATGGAGATAGATGGAAATGTGTCAGATATGGATATTTGGGATGTTAAGCCATTGGCGGTGGTTCTTGTCATTACCTCAGGAGATCTAATTGTTTAGCCAAGAGATACTGCGTGAAGGTCTCAGAGCACAGATTAGAGGTTGAAGGTAGTAGAGGCAGAGGTGATCAGACTCAGAGTTGAGCTATCAAGAGTATCGATATCAGGTTAGAGGGATTATGGATTGATGGTGGACCAATTAATCGCACAGGTAGAGGTGATGGGGAGGGAGAGAGAGAAACTACAGGCTATCATACAAAGGATATAAGATGAGTTAGTTGTTGTTATTTGGGACCCTAACAGACTACAGATAGAGACTATTATATTGTAGTATAGGAAGGCAAAGAGGATGATCGATCATGTGTCAGTAGACAGTGGGCAGCAGGGGGTGATCTCTGGGAGGAGCAAGATGAGCTACGAGATAGATTGTATTTCTTAGAGTAGAAAGTGGGAGAGATGGGGGTGATGCAGGAGAGAGAGAGACAGGCGAGAGAGAAGGTTTGTATTATGTAGGTGGATAGAGATGTAGTGCAGGCGCAGGTACAGGCAGTAGAGGCAAAGAGGGACATGACTTGGGTGCGATTTTAGGTGTTGTAGAGTGAGAGAGAGTTGACAGAGGCATAGATTCTGTCTCTTGAGAGGAGATATGAGGTAGTTTCAGAGCTATCAATACTGCAAAGAGAGCAAGATGCAGCAGTTTTGAGAGTCCAGGAGCTTCAGAGGGATAGGGATGGAGTAGTGGTTCGGCCGCAGGCTACACAGAGGGAGAGAGATGTTGTAGAGATACAGATGCAGACACTACAAGGAGAGTAGGATGTAGCAGTGGCTTAGTGGTAGGCCACTTAGAGGGAGAGAGATGCGATGGAGATATGGATGCAGACGCTATAGGGAGAGTGGGATGCAATAGTGGCACAGTGGCAGTTTATGTAGGCCAGTGATGTGATAGGGACAGATACGCATGGGTTATAGGGGGAGAGGGATGCAACAATTGTTAGGGAAATGGCTACTGAGGAGATGAGAGATCGGGTTCAGGCAGAGATGGCACAGTTATGACTATCCCAAGAGGCCTGCGAGTAGGAGAGGAGAGAGATCACGAGAGATCGGGACAAAAATTGTCAGGGGAAAAATTTCGCTCAGGTTCAGGTTGCGGAGTGAGAGGAGAATGCGAGTGAGGCAGGATTTTGAATGGCTGCGTACTACCATGCTATGCCCGACCCAGCCCAGTGGATATTTCAATATACTTGATAGACACCACATATGCTAGTGCCATCTCAGTCATTGGGGACATGGACCTGAGGTTATAGTGACTCACCGGGTGTTACACCAGGCAGGAGATCAATGCCAAATTCACCATAGAGATCAGATGTGGGGAGCTCATTCGGGAGGTGATAGGTTACTAATTTTTTAATAGATGTAGGGTGGAGTGTGTAGTATTTATCGGCATAGATCAGAGATGTTCTACATCTTTGGATTTTGCAGTTTATTATGTGATGGATACATGATAGATTCTGATGTATGATGGACATGTGACACACATTGTATTACTTTGATTATGACATGGGATAGTTCTTATTGACATTATGTAGTATGCTTCTTGTTGTGATGGGTGATTCCGTCGATGTATGCACATGTATATGATATTTCCTACTTATTTGGATGGATATTTTGGTTTATTTATGCACATGTTAATGATACTAGATGCTTATGTGGATGTTTGGGTGTATGTACTTGTGGAATATGGATGATTTTATTAATGCATATTTTCACATGGTGATATGATGTGTGCACATGTTATATCTATGGTGACTTATATGTATGGATTCCTAGTTGACTTATTGACATGTATGTCTATGTATATGATGGATTTTGTAAAACATTTTATATATGCAGGATGTGATGTATTATGAGTCTAACACTTTGTGATGTAGGTGGTCATGTATGCATGGATCATGTTGTGATGTAGGTAATGATATATGCATGTATCTAACATGTTTTGATGTAGGTGGTTATGTATATGTGGCTAATAACATGAACCTAACATGCAAGAATGCTCTTGTAATTTATAGTGAATTAATGATGAAAGGAAATAACACATGGTCATAAGTGCTAATAAGAAATGACATGATAATGGAAGGTGGGTATGTAGTGATTGTGAAAATGGGTGTCATTTATCATCTATCAAAAATTATTAGTATCCTGAGAAGAATGGGAGAGAGTGGGATAAAGTATTTTCACAACCAAAATTGTAGGGTGAATGCAATGCAACAGATGATGAAATGTAGTCCTAATATGAGTTGCCATCTTTGGAGCATTTATTTTTGCTATAGCATAAGATATCGGATACCCTAATATATAAGACCAAGGCCAATTGGCATCCAATGCTTGAAACAAACACAACAAACAAAAGGGGGCTACCCGAACACCCCAAGGTCATGATGACCTTGGTTAGGATAGGTATTGGGAAAACCAAAAACACACAAGGATGCCCCAACATAACAAAATACCTCAAGGATCTTGGTGGGTACTACGTGGGACAACCAAAAAAGCAACAACAAAGAAAAGACCAAGATGAACCCCTATGTTGACTAGTCAAAGCACACTGTGATATGATGGATCAAGGTGACCATGACAAGTGTTGATAGTGAGCTCAAATGACAAATAAATTCCAAAACATCAAAAGATCACAATCAAAATCAAAACGCCCTTTGCCATAGGATTCAGGTGATGGATGGGATTGATGAGGTCTACTAGGAAGGATGCATCCTGTTGAGACTGATGATGGATACTAAATGAGAATGACCCAGTTTGACGCCAGATATTTTTCATTAACCAAATATCTTAACAATAGGGGAGTTTAATTGAGAATAACAAGCTAGACAAGGACACATACTGGCATATCCTACAGACCTAGGGGCTTGGGGTCCGATCAAAGATTAGCCTTGCCTACGTGAAAGTGCAGAGCCCTCGTAGTTCATGAAAAGACCATGGAAAAAGTGAAAAGAGGATGGTGAAGGATAGATGATAGATGAACAATACGTGATGGTCAAAATACCCCAGGGCAGATCAAATGATCAACTTTGCCTGTGACAGCATAGGGCCAACGTAGTTTGACTGGTAACACGATAGGATGAGATCTAGATGGAGACCAACACGATGGATGATCATATGTGATGAAAAAGACTGATCGATAAGAAGATGAATGAGATAAGCTTAGAGTGGGATATTGAGAAGCTTAGGATGGGGGGATAGGCTAGACGGTTAATCCAATGCTCAATCAAAATATACCAAACGACCAAGAATGGGATGGGTGAGGACAATAATGCAAATGAAAGCATAAAATAACTAGGATGCTAGGTAGATAATGATTAAGCCATCTACGGATGACGCCTACTGCTAGGTTTTCACCATCCATACTTATCCAAGGTGCCACCAAAGAGTGGTTTTCACCATACGACAAATTTATTTCTCTTTACTATTTTTGAATTTTTTATTTATATATTTCTTTTTTTTTGTTTTTGTTTTGACAGGTGGGGTTACCAAGCAAACATAGGCGTAGAACTTATTTAGATGCATGATGTTGACGGGTTCATCAAGGGGCTCTCCCTCAAGAGTAGTCAACCTATATGCCCCAGATCCATATTTGGCAGCGATGATATAAGGCCCCAACCAATTTGGCTCAAATTTCCCCTTCTTGTCTCTGTCTTGCTCAATACATTGATTCTCTTTGAGCATGAGATCACCCACCTAAAACTATTGAGGGCGAACCTTCTTGTTGTAGTTGTGCTTGAGGCGGTTCTGATATGCCTGTAGGTGATCATAGGCTTTGATTCTTCTTTCATCGAGCAACTCTAGCTGTGTAATTCGTGCCACACGAGTATCCTCCTCACTGATAATATTTTCTAAGGAAATTCTCAGTGATGGGATCTCAACTTTAATTGGCAAGATGGCTTTGGTACCATAAACTAGAGAATAGGGATTGGAGCCTGTTGGGGTGCGGATGGATGTGTGATATTCCTAGAGGGCGGGATGAATATAAAGGTGCCAATCTCCACCAGTTTTATTGACAACCTTTTTGAGGATGTGGATAAGGGTCTTGTTGGTTGCTTCTACCTGACCATTACCCTGGGGGTAATAAGGCATTGACAAATGATGTTGGATATGAAAGTTGTCACAGAGGTGTTTCATGGATTGGTTTTTGAAGGGTTTTCCATTATCGGAAAAGATGGTGGATGGAATACCATATCTACAGAGAATATGGTAAATGATGAACTTTGAGATCTAGATACCAATGATTTGTGAGAGTGGTATTGCTTCCACCCACTTAGTGAAATATTGATTGGTGGTAATTATGAATGTATGGCTGTCAGATGATGGGTAAATCTTGCAAATCAAGTCGAAACCCCATTGAGAGAATGGCCATGATGCTAGGAGGGGTTGAAGATCCAGTGCTGGAGCATGAATTAAATCTGCATGTTGTTGGCAAGGAAGGCATTTCTTCACAAATTCACAAGCATCATGCTTTAATGTAGGCCAATAATATCGAACTCAGAGGATTCATTTGGCCAAAACCATACCATTTGAATGAGCTCCACAAACACCACTATGTACTTCCATAAGTGTCGTGGGATTCAGTCTCATTCAGACATCTTAGGAGGATTCCATCATACCCATGATGATAAAGCGTATCAGCAATGATAATGTACCGAGAAGAGCGATGAATGAAGGATTTGTGTTGATTATGTGTAAGATCTGGGGGTATAATATTATCATGGAGGTAGGTGTATATGTCCTCATACCATGGGGAAGTGGGACCCACAATGTCACACACCATGTCAGTCTTAGGGATATCATATGCTAGGAGTAAAAGTTGTTTCACAAGGAACTCACATTTTGTGCGATCTCTGGGCATGTCCATCAGGGAGCTGATAGTGGCCATTGCATCAGCTGCTTTATTTTGTACCCTAGGAATTTTCTCAAATTGTATAGAGATGAAATATTTCTTGAAATCATCCACCTTACGCTTGTAGGGCTATAGCTTATCAGCTTTGGTTAGGAACTTATCATTAACCTACCTAATGACTAGCAAAGAATCCCAAAAGACTTTCAAATGAGTTATGTGCCACTGCTTTGCAATTCAGAGGCTGGTGAGGAGAGCTTCATATTCTGCCATATTGTTGGTACACAGGAATGCTATCCTGAATCATTTTGGAATGTAGTCACCTTGAGGGGTAACTAATAAAATCCCTGTGCCTGATCCATTATGAGTATAGGAACCGTAAAAATATAGTGTCCAAGCTAGTGCTTCCATAACTGTGTAAACTTCTTCGTCTAGGAATACAGTGTCTAAAGGGTAAGCATTCACTAATGGTGCCTCAGCCAACTGATCAGCTATGAACTACCCCTTTATGGCTTTCTACTCCACATACTCTATGTCAAATTCACTTAGGAGCATGACCCACTTTGCCATGTGGCCAGTCAAAGCAGTCTTGGACAACAAATACTTTAGTGGATCAATCTTAGCAATTAATTTGATGGGATGGCTGGGCATGTAGTGTTAGAGTTTTTGTGTGCGAAAGACCAGAGCGAGGTAGGCCTTTTCCATGGGAGAGTAATTTAATTCATAGCCAACCAGTGTCTAACTAATGTAGTATATTTCCCTCTCTTCGAATGACTCATCATGTTGTACCAACAATGCCCCCAGCGCGATTGAAGTGGTAGAGATGTAAAGTAGGAGGGGTTTTCCTGGAATAGGTGGCATCAAGACCGATGAATGAGCTAAATATTCTTTGATTTTATCAAAACCTATTTGGCACCGTTCGTTCCACCAGAAGGTGGAGTATTTCTTCAGAAGATGAGTGAATGGCTGACACTTATCTACTAGCCGGGCTATGAACCGATGGATGGATTGCATCTTCCCCTGGGGGCTTCTTAACTGCTTCAGATTGCGTGGAGGTGGCATGTCCAGAATAATCTTTACCTTGGTGGGATAAACTTCAATACCCCTTCGGGAGACTATAAAACCCAATAGTTTTCTTGACGTAACCTAAAGACACACTTTTTTGGATTTAGTCGCAGCTTGTAATCCTCTAACCGTTCAATTTTTTTTTTTAGGATGGTAGGATATTCTGCTCATGTCCTAGATTTTCCTAACAATTCATCAACATAATCCTCCATGATGATATGGATGAGGTCATGGAAAATGACTGTCATTGCCCTCTGATATGTTTCCCCCACTTTTTTGAGACCAAAGGGCATAACGTTGTAACAAAAACTTCCCCAAGGTGTTGTGAAGGTGGTCTTGTGTTGGTCCTTAGGTGAAATTCGAATTTGATTATAACTAGAGAAGCCATCCATAAGGGAGAGCATATCGTGTCATGTTGTGAGGTCAACCAACATGTCAATGTTGGCAAGAGGGAAGTCATCTTTTGGGCAGGCCTTGTTGAGATCCTTGAAGTCTGTGCAGATCTGAATGTCGCCATTTGGTTTGGCAACTAGTACTATATTGGAGATCCACTTAGAGTAGTCAATTGGTCTGATAAAACCTGTAGCTAGTAACTTCTCCAATTCCTTCTTAACTAATAATGCAACTTGGCATCTTGCAGAGCTTCTGTTTGACAGGCTCCGCATTAGCATGAACGTCTAGATGATGAACCACTAAGGTGGGGTCTGAGCCCGACATGTCTGAATATGACCAAGAAAAGTTACTAATTCCCTCTTGAAGTAGCTGCACGATGACTAGATACTCTTGCTCTAAGGGTGACTTAGTGACATAGGTGATCTTAGGATTTTTAGCAGTACCCAGATTAACTTCTTGAGTTTCTTCGATTAAAATAGATGATCAAGTAGATAACTAAGTTCCCACAAGGGGAAGATGAATATCTTTATCTTCTAGAGCCTCCTCAAGGTTTTCACCATCAGAAGCGTCCTTTATTTTTACATTTTCAAGGTCAGGAAGTGCCTTGGGGAGGTTTTCACTAGATGACTACTTTTTATTTTTCTTATTCCTATTTTTGTGACTGGAGTGTTCATCCTCCCCCAATCCCATGAGGCTGACATATGTATCCATAGACATATTGATAGGTGTGCTATTACGTAGGTCCCAATGAATGAGCTTAAGGTGGTGGAGGGATAGGCTAATGGTGCAGACAGATAGGCATTCAAACATGGATGATAGGTCAGTGTGATTGACATCATCATATGCATGTATGATGGATTTTTCCTCAAGTATGTCTTCGAATGAGCCATTGTCCACGACAACACTATTGGAGGTATTAGACAATGTTGCAGGGCCTTTCTGCTTTTTATTGTATCTGATGCCTATGTTCTTTGGCAACTTTGATGTATCAATAGGTTGTAACCGCCCCTGTTCTTCTTTACCTAGGCCTCTACCTTGGTAGTTGTACTTTTCTACAAACTTAGCTGACCATGGATATGCTTCCTAAAAATATTCCTTTAGAGGAGGATCTAGTTGAGGTCTTATCGGTAGACCCATTGGCTTATATCCTCTTTTGGTGCATCTATTTTGACACTGGGGGATCTTAAAGTGGTGGTAGGGATGTTTTTACAACTGAAGGTGACAATCATGTCTTCCTTTGGAGTACCTTGTGAAGGTTGACCATACTCATGTGGTGATGGTGCAATGGTTGCTAAATTGAGAGCAATATGGATTTCGTATTCACCACACCCTTTGTTGATGATCTGGACTTTAGTGACTGTAGGATTAGTGGTGGAAGATGGAGTGGTTATCATGGTGGAGGGTGGGTTAGTGGATGATTACTAGGATGCCCCCATTTCAACCCTGAGACAATAATGTAAATGGGGAAATGACACTTCTAAAGCACGACAATATTCAAATGGTTGGGGGTCTACATAGATGGTGACTTCTTGTCCGTTGATCAGGAATTTTAGGCACTGATGGTACATGGAGGGGATGACATGCATAGCATGGAGCCATGGGCAGCCAAGGAGGAGATTATATGGCAAGTCCAAATCAAGGACATGATAGGTAATGTACTAAACCACAAGTCCCACATGGATAGGAAGAGTGATAATTCCTTCTGAATTCTTTTCTACATTGTCATAAGCCTTGATTGTGATGATCTGATTGTTTAAATCTATTTGAGTATACCCCACCTATTTTATGAATTTTAGTGTACACAAATTAAGGGAAGATCCATTCTCTACCAAGACCCTTTTTTATTTTATGGTGGGCAACCACCACTTCAATATGTAAGGGGCGATTATGATTGGAATCGATATCTGGCATGTCATTTTGGTTGAAGTGGAGTTGATGAGATGAAGCTAGGTGTCCTACCAAAGCTTGGAATCATGTAGGGTTGATGTCATTAGGTACATGGGTTTCCTGCAAGGCTTTGTTGAGGATTTCTTGATGTGTTGGGGAAGACTTAAGCAAATCCAAAATGGAGATATGAGCAGGGGTTTTCCCTAAGTGGTCAAGAATGTTGTACTAAGAGCTTACAAGAATTGATTGTGAAGGTGCGGAGGCTGCAGGGATGATGATATGAGCTCGTCGTGTAGTAACAACAAACTAAGGGTCTTTGGATTTGACATGTATCATAGATACATAGGGTTCTACCTACTCAATGTAATGAATAATGCCCTCATAATTGAGGGGGACATTCTTGTAGCTTATGTTATTTGTGCTGTTGTCTTGGGGATTGCAGTTGGAGGTGCTTGCACCTTGATTATGGTTGGGAAAGGTGTTTTGATATATCTATAATTGAGTATTGGATGACTGAGCTTGACTGGTGTCAACTTTAATATCCCCTCGATCAATAAGATCTTGGACATAGTTTCTTAGCCCTTGACACTTATTTAAAGAGTGTCCTTTGATTTTATGGAACTCACAATACTCATTTTCCTTAAACCATGCGGGCTTGGGTTTGGACTCATTAAGTGGCTTGGTGACAGGGTACGTGATGGGGTAGTTGATTTGTAACAACTTATTAAAGACAACACTCAAAGGTTCTCCTAATTGAGCATACTAATGTTTAGTGTTCCCCTAGTTTTTCTTGTTCAACTGTTGAGGAGGACGAGAAGTCCCCTGTGGTACAGAGATGGCGTTAGGTATGAACGGTTGTTGTTTTTGGGATGTATTAGCCACTTGGACATGTTTAGTGTTAGTCACGCTTTCATTCACTACATTCTTGTTATTGTTCTAGAATCGTGGTTTATCCCCAAATGACCTCTCTTTGTCATGACTATGTATTTTGATGTGCCCCTTGGCAACAAGGGCACATTCAAGGATGGGTCCCTTTTCCACTATCTTTGTGAAAGTAGTGACACAATGTAACCTAAACTTATGATCCATGTCGGGATGAGAGTTTTCCACGAAGAGAGTGACCATGTCCTTTTCTTTCAGAGGGGTTTGCATTCGTATTGCTAGTGCATGCCACCTTTGGAGGTAGCTAGTAAAGGTTTTCCCCTCACGTTGTTTCTCTTTGAGGAGATTTAAGGTGTCTGTGTCCTCCTCCAAATTGAAGGAGAAATAGGAGACAAATTTTGCTGACAGGTCTACAAAAGTTTTTATGGACCCATTTTCGAGGATCATGAACCAATCCAAGGTGTGGCTTGCTAGGCCTCATGTGAATAGGTGCAAGAGATAGTTGTCATTGTGCATGACCTCTTGACACTGGGAGTAAAATTATTGCAAGTGAGCCTTAGGGTCTTTGTTTCCCTTGTATTTGTCAAACTTTGACATTTCAAAATGTTTAGGAAATGGGATCAATGAGATGGAGGGATCAAATGGATATGGGAATATGTCTTTGAATTTGAACGATTGTTTTCCAGCCCTAGCTTGAAGATCCTTCAAAGCAGCTTTGATTTTCAACATATCCGAGTTGATCAGTGGCAGGTTGGGGGGATATTGATTATAGGATGATAAAGGATCTTGCTAAGAGAGCATCAGATTTTTGAAGTACAAATTTTGATAGTTGGATGATGACATGCCTTGTTGGTAAGCCGGGGGATTTTATTGGTACGGGGGCTGCTGTTGTGGGGTATAGTATGGATTTGTTTGATAGAAGTGTGAGGTAGGCTGCTGAGGAGCTTGGATGGGATGTTGTGGATTGATTTGTCGATGTTGAAAGTACTGTTGTGATTGTTGGGAGGCCAGATAAGGTGGTTGTTAATGAAATTGCTGCTGATTATGATAATAATAGTTCTAAGGAGGTTGTTGTGATGTCAACTGTTGTGTGGACCAAGATGGGGTTTTGTTTTGTGGTTGAGCCCATGGACATAAAATGGATGTTAGGAATGCGGTTATGGTCTGAGCGACAGGTCGAGATGGATTTCCTTGCGATTGGTATGGTGGTTGTTGGGAAGAAACCAAAGCATTATGGAGGGGTTGTTGCTGATGAGGTGGCTGAGATAATGTAGAGGTGTTGTATAAAGGAGGTTGTTGGGTACCACCCAAAACATTTAGTTGGGATGTGCCTTGTGGAGGTAGTTGAGGTGGAAGATTGGATTGATGAAGCTGTTCAGATGTATATGGTAGAGTCATGGCCGCAGGAGGTGGAAGCAATGCGGTAAAGGGGGTGCCCCCAGTGTCGGTGGTAGGTTGATTCAAAAGAGGTGGTGTTGTTAGCGTTAATGGTGACTGTTGTGGAACATTTTCTGGCATACCATAGGCAAAAGGATTATTGGGATCAGGAACTTGAGGACCCCCCATAACTGAGATTAGAGTATGTGGGGGTTGATTAACATGATAAAGAACAACATTGCCAAATTCAGGTTGATGCCAACCCTCAACTGAAGGAACATTGAGGATGTACGAACCTTCTATTGTATTTTGTGAGCGTTGGGGTAAATTAGATGTGGAGCTCCTATATTTGGATAAGTCAACACTCGAGGGAGGTTTGACACCCTTCTCAATTAGGTGGGCCAAAATTTCTTCCCCATGTTTTTCAAACAAACGATTAGTCCTTTGTACATTGGCGGGATTACTAAAATGTTCCTCCAGCGTGAGTTCAGGTTGATTAGCCATACTTTCTTCACCATGTGGTGAGTTGTTCTAATTTTTGGTGTTGGAGTGGGATGAAGTATGTAATTATGAGGATCCTAGGGGATGTTATTAGGATCTTGAGCAATATTTGTACCACTGGTGGGATTTGTATTGTTATTAGGGTCTTGAGACATGTTCACTTGGGAATTTTGACCTTGTTGTTGTGCCATTTTTTTATTAAATTGTGACCTAGTTTGAATGGGCATGCAAATGTTCTACAGGTGGATTATAAAATGTTTTTGATGAATGATTTGATTGTGATTTGATTTAGATCAGACTTTTTTTTGTGTGGATTGGATTTTGATTGGATTGTTAAGATTGATAGGATTGTGTTGGTTGAACGGATGTGATTTGATTGATCAAATAATTTGGTGAAATGACTGGGTTTGATAGATTTGGATGATTGAATGGGTATGATTGGATGATGCAGGATGTGAGAGACCCTGAGTTTAATCAAAGAAAGTTCCCCTTAGTGACCTAGAGTATTGATTGATTAGGTAGATGATCATGACACCAAATCCACCTCAAGATAGAAATGGATTGATTTTGGCTGAGGATGATAACTTATGACACTGAATTCACCTCAAGATGGAAGTAAATTGATTTGGGTCGAAGTTGTCAACTAATAATCAAGTTCAAGTGCTAAGGTCAATTTAGGCAACCATTTTGTAATACAAGGTTAAGGCGGTTTGATTATGGGTGGCGTTTATGAGATAGGGGTTTGGTGATGTAAATGGTAAAATCTCAATGTTCCCTAGGTGATGATATGGGTTTTCAAATGGATTATGGGAAAATTTAAAATGAGCGAATGGATTGGGGATGTTTGTGGAGAATGAATGGGGATTTAGAATGGTTAAATAGAGGTTTGGAACGATAAGATGGAAGTTTAAAATGATCAAATGGAGGTTTTTGGAGTTTTAGAAGGACAAAACAGAGGCTCAGGATGATGAGATAACATTTGGGAATGATTAAATGATGGTTCAAAGTCTATATAGATCAAAACGGGGTGATTTTGGGTGTTTAGGAGGGAAAATTTGCCCCTCTACAGTAAATCAGGGGTGTAGTCACCCTTCTATGGTAAATCAAGGGCCCAATCACCCTTCTATGGTAAATCAAGACTTGGTTTGATGAAAATGATTATGGAAAGGACTTTAAAATAACAATAATAAGGCAAATTTTTAAAAAGTTTACTAGTTTCTCACAAGAAAACACTTTCAAGCAAATACAATCCTATGATTAGTGTTAAGGGTATGGCCAAAGAGGTCTTAATCTAGGATACACAAGGTGTCTAGGGAGTCCTCGATATACTCTCAATACATGAGGCACAACCGTGAACACCAACCCGTCACAAGTGTGAGTCGAGAACCCTAGCGAGATACTAAAGGGCTCAGACCAACTCTTCACGTCTATCTAGGTATCACCCTAGCTTCGACGCTCTACCAATTACGATGCAATTGGATTGGGGTACAACTTTCACTCTCCCCCTTTATATACCTCACCGGTACACATGGTTGGAATCGTCCCTTGGGGTAATGAAATCCCCAAGTAGGTCCCACTAGAAAGAAAGCATTAATCGTTTCCAACTACTCCCAAGGCTCACATGAAGTGCAAAGGGAAAGTGAAAAAAAACTAATGCCCCCTTTGGGTAACACAAAAAAAAAGATAGACACAGTATGCAATGAATATTACTCCCCCTAATTAAGCTATGTTCTTAGATTGATAGGAACAACAAGGATAGTCTTAGAAATATGAGCCAATGGATAGCCCTGCAAGAAATTGTTAGTTGTTTTATCCCGCGTTCCTTGCTAGTTACCCAAGAAATTGCTCCAAAGAGTTAGCAAAAAACACTAATATCCTTGCAAGAAATAGTGTTAGGGGGTTAGTACCTGAAAATAGCAAAAAATGAAGCTAAAATTATAGTTTTACCTTCCAAAATGTGTTGCTTTGCGGTGACAATAGGGCGCAGTCGCCCTTCTGCAATAAATTAGGGGTGCAGTCACCCTTCTACGGTAAATCAGGGGCATAGTCTCCCTTCCATAGTAAATCAGTGGGCGCAATCGCCCTTCTGTGGTAAATTAGGGGCACAGTCATCATTCTGCAGTAAATCAAGGGGTTCAGTTGCCCTTCTATAGAAAACATTAGTACATAAAATTTAGCCAAGGGGGCGCAGTTTCCCTTCTATAGGAAAATGTTAATCAAAAATTTTAGTCAAGGGGTGTAGTCACCCTTCTGCAAAAAATGTTAGTACATAAAGTTTAGCCAAGGGGGCGCAATCGCCCTTTTGCAAAAAAAATAGGGGGCACAGTTGCCCTTTTGACAAAAATCAGGGGGTACAGTCACCCTTTTGCAGAAAATCAGGGGCCCAGGCACCCTTCTATAGTAAATCAGGGGGCGCAGTCACCCTTCTGTAGAAAACGTTAGTATAGAAAATTTAGCCAAGGGGGTGTAGTCGCCCTTTTGTAGGAAAATATTAATCAAAAAGTTTAGTCAAGGGGGTGTAGTCGCCCTTCTGCAGAAAATGTTAGTACAAAAAGTTTAGCTAAGAGGGCGTAGCTTCCCTTCTACAGAAAAAGTGTTAACACAAAAAATTTAGCCAAGGGGGTGTAGTGGCCCTTCTGTAGAAAAAGTGTTAGCACAAAAATTTTAGCCAAGGGGGTGTAGTCGCCCTTCTGCAGTAAATCACGGGGTGAAGTCACCCTTCTATAGCAAATCAGGGGGTGCAGTCTCCCTTCTATGGAAAATCAGGGGCACAGTCGCCCTTCTACAAAAAATCAAGGGCACAGCCACCATACTGCAGTAGCTAGGAGGGCACAATCGCCCTTCTACGATGTAATCTTGCAAAAAACTAAACAACAAACATGAAATATAGGAACCCGCTTGTGGGTCCCACCGAGCATGCCAGAAATGTGATATCCTAATGTTTAACCTATTCTAAGCAATTAAAATGCAATGGGGAAACATAAAGAAATAACTCAAGATTAGCCTAAGGAATTTGTAAATGCAAAGAGAAAAGTGTTAAATGATGAAAAATAGATATACCTCCCTTTTGCAGCTAAAACTCCTTGGTTGGCCCTTGATTTTGATGTGCTTTGTATGCTGCTTGATGGATCTTGATGCGACTAAACGAAATATTTGACTATATGCTTGAATGTAAATGTAAATGGATGAAATTGATGGCTAGATGAGTGCACAAAATGGCAGCATTTAGTTGAAAATGGCTAAGTCTCCCTTAATGCCTTAATGGAAGGGGTATTTATAGAGAAACTTTAATTCTCTTGAGAATTCAATGGTTAGTATTTTTTCAACAAGGCTAAGATGAAGGGCTAAGGTGAGTTGAGGACTCACAAGCCCTCACATTTTGACATGTGGAATGTGAGATGGCGAACGGTGAGATAACGTGTAGGTGATGTGGAGGGGAGGTACATGATGTGGAGGAAGGACAAGTACCTTCCAAGTACCTTGGGGAGTGAGAATATTTCCTTAAAAAGGAACTTATTTTCCCCAAGTGGGAGTGAAAATGACACTTGAACAATTTTGGAATTTCTCAAAAATCTCCATGGGAAAAGAGAAAGTGGTTGGAGAAATAAATTCACATTCATAGGAGAATTTAATGGATAAGAGAGGGCCTCCAAAAAGGTGGGAATTGGTCACATGTGCATGAGGTGACATGTCAAATATTCTAGAAGCCTTGGAAAGATAAAATTTGAATTAAAAATTCACATGGGAAGAAGAGGGACCTAGGATGAATAAAAGTGAATTAAAAATTCACATAGGAAAGAGGGTCAATGCCCAGAAAGGAAAATGGAAAGATTGACTAAAAATTGGTGCTAAAAGTGGTTAATGACTTTGATTAAAGTTGCACAAATACTTGATTATGATAATCAATGGAAGATTAGTGACAAGTGGCAAATGTAGGAGGATGTGACAGTAATCCTTGATTAAGAGGATGCACACCCTAATTATGAATTAATTGAATTAATCCAAATTAGAGATGGATTATGGAGGATGTGAAAAGGAGAGAGAAAGGAAGAATTTTAAATTGATTTTAATTCAAAAATATTAAAATGACTAAATTAAATAAATTGGTGTATTTATTTAGTTTAGAGAGGAGAAAGGTACTAGATAAAGTGTTTAATTCTTAAATTAAATACTTTAAGAATCTTATGTGGGAAGTGTAATATTAATTAAATAAATTTTGACCGAATTGATGAATAAAGAGGTAAATTTGATCATATGGGAGTGATCAAATTTGGGTGTCTACAGATATATTTCATTATGTGATGAAGGGTTGAAGGAACTACATTTATCTCATGAATCCATGGTCTAACTAGAAGAAGGTTGTACGAAAGATCATAAGCCATGACATGAATAGGAGTTTGCAAATTAACCACCCCAACTATAACAGGTAAAGTGATTACATTGAGTGGTTTCTTTATTTTATTATCAAATCCTCAAATAGAGACATAATTAGTTATGATTTGTGATCTGTCAAATTCTAATTGATCAAGGAGACTTACACCACACACATTAAGGGCATAACCATTATCTTTGAGAGTGCATTTGATATCTGTGTGATGGAATTGAGAAATTATCATAAAGGCATCATGTTATTTTTGCAACTCCAAAGAAAGGAGCTCACATTGATGAAAAGTAAATGTCAAGATTAGTTTGATTCAGTTTATGAATTAAAGTTTCCACATCATTTAGAGTTGTTCAATGAGGAGCTACAATTTGTTTTAAGGTTGTTTGAAGAATATTGTTGTAATGTGATGAGGTATGAAGTAAATCCAAAAGGGAAATTTTGGTACAAGTATTCTTTAATTGTTCAACAAGATCATACTCCTTTGTAGGTGGGTTATAATGAGGAGCACTAGGTGGATTAGGTAAAGGTATTGATGGTCGAATTAGTTGTGGTGGTTGTGGGTTATTTCAAATTTTATATGTATGAGCAACAATAGCAGTACTAGATTGTTGTGATGCATTAGAGGGAGAAGGGGATGAGAAGGTGGGTAAAGGATAATTTTAGGTTTATTGGAAGGATGAAGTTGATGTGAAGGTGGGTAAAGGGTAAGTTTTGGTTTGGGTGAAGGTTTATGTGAAGGAGAATAAAGGGTGAGTTGAGGTTGAATATTGTTAACATCCCTTATCAAGTGAGATTTTTCATTGTATTTGAAGGGGATAGTATCTTTGTCTTGGGTTATAATGTCCTCCTTAGAAGCAGAGTGGGTAGAAGAACAACAAACCACATGTTCATGACAAATAAGGTTTGGCTCATCCAAAAGAACTTCATCGCCACTAAGGGATGTATTAATGGTTGAATGTGTATGATTTTGGATAATGAGGAGATTAGAGGAAGATTGTATTTGATTGTTGGTTGTCTCTAAGGTGATATTCTCTTTTTCCATGGTGTCAAGCATACTAGGAGAGCTTATAATATGTTCATCTAAGGGTGAATTTGGAAAAGTAGCTTCATCACAAGTATGAGGAGGATCAATGATTGAATTGGTTTGATCAATAACGTTTTCCATAGGTGAAAGGGGACAACTAAGATTCTCATGATTCTCATCAGTTATGTTTTCTAAAAAATACTTATCTTCATCACAACTAAGAGAAATAGTAGGAGAAGAAAACGTGATTATCATGATTTTTTATGACTTCATTTCTTTGTTCCCTAATATATTCTAAAATAAGAGAGGTAGGGGAAGGATCATAAAGGTGGTTGTCATTGTATGTTTCTATTCTATCTTTCCAAGGGGAATGAGGAGAAGGACAAACAAGAGCTTCATGATGCTCAACAAGTGTACCTTCATTCATCATGATACCTTCATCACTAAAAGGAGAGATATCAAGGGAAGGAAAATTATGAGCATCATTGTTATCTATGTTTGTATTCCTTTCTAACACATCATCCTCACAAATAGGAAAGAAAGGAAAGGGTGTTAGTTCAATACAAGTATTAATATGTTCCTTTTCTTGTGCATGTTTATGAACTAACTTTTTCTTGGTAAATTTTGAGAAGATTGAAACAAAAATTGTGAAAGAAAAATCTATGGTAACTCAAAATGCAATTTTTAGATGATAATTGACAGATTATGACATGTAACAGTGTGAGAATGCGAATGCAATAGTTAAAACATGCATGAATGAGCTAATTTAGATTATATTTGATGGAATGAATGCTACAAAAATGCAACTAGCTAATATAGGTATGAAATCGAACCAAACAGAAGCCCAAAAATAATGTTCTAAATTCTATAAAGTATTGTTTCAGGGGTTAGAAGGGACTGATTCACCTAGAGTGGAGAATGAGTCACAGTATGGAATTTTTTCAATATTTCCAAAACTTTGTGACTAATTTTTATGTTTACAAAATGTTATGATGTAGTTCTAAATGAAAAATGTAGAATTTCAGATATTTTCAATGAGTAAAGATGCAAAAATACAACCTATTATGCACTTTTACACATGAAAAAATGAAACCCTAGAAGGGAAGCTAACTAATGCAAAATGCAATGTAAGCTAATCTAGGATGAACTAATGGAATCCAAAATCAGAAAATAAGGAATTCAAACAACAACTTCACCAAAATGAAACATAGATTTTTGGGAACCTAAATGCTTGCTCTTGCACTTCTAGGGTTTTTCATCTAAAAGGAGAGAGATTTAGGTCCAAAAATTCTTATGTAACACTCAAATTAGGATGTGTACAATTTTATATGATGAAAATGAACTTAACTAGATGCAATTGACTGATTAAAATGAACTATAATGAATGCAAAAGTGCAATTTAAACTATGTTTGAAAACACATTATGATATGCAAACAACTATGTAAATGAGAAAATTATGTAGATCAAAAGGTATAGGGGTAAATATAAGTGAACTTGGATGAAGTGTGAGATTTCTTGAGTGTTTGCAATGCTGATGAAATTTTCTAATTTTTCACAATGGGACTCATTCGCCCTGGGTGGTGAATCAGTCCACCTACTGATGAAAAACTATTAGGGGTTAATTTCTATCTATCGAGATATGAAATCTAACAAAAATCAAGTTTCCAGTCTTAAGGTGTAACTTAGACACCACAAGTGGCGAATAAGTCCTCTCCCAAATTTATGAAAAACTAGGAGACAACTCTACAACACGAGATCTAGAAATGTCTACTTATCAGGTTGTTGAAGTCAAATCTATAGAAAATGGACAAATAGGTCTCTCCAAGATTGCATTTGACTTAAGTTGACTTGAATTACCTAGTTGACATAAAAATAAATCTTCAACACCTAATAACCAGTGAAATCTACAAACAAAAGTCTGCAAATACACAAGTAAAAGGGAAAAAATGATTAGGGTTAGTGAATAGGTGTTTGCCTTGGTCAAACCCAAATTTTGGTAATTAAACCCTTGAAAAGATAATGAAATGCAAGAGAAAGATAAAGTAGTGACATGCAAATGATATCAACTCACCTAACTCTTGATCTTGTAATTTTGAAGTAATGTCAATGGTATCTTCAAAGTGCTTGAAAAGATGTTGCAGAATGCTTGAATGCTTAATTGAATAGGTGGATAAGTGAACTTGATGAATGGGGGTTAAAATGAGGTGAAAATCACCTATTCATACAATTCTTGTGCCTTAATATCCATTCATACCTCATCATAGGCTAACATCAAGTAATTTTGGATAAAATCCTCTAAGAAAATTTGAAATATTTTGAATTTGGGGCGAAGGGGGACTCATTCACCACCCATGGTGAATTGGTCTCACCTAGGACCTAAAAAAAAGTGTCAGGAATAATGTTTTTCGTTAATGTTATTTTTCAGGATACCATTCAAAATTACACTTAATTAAGTCATTTGAGGGCATAAAGAGAAAATAAAGCATGAGAAAGGTGTAAATAGTGAAGATGTGCCTAGGAGAGTGTGAAAGTTTTTTACAAGAATTTACAACACTTCAATCTAGGACTTGTTGATGAGTGAAAAGGTGATTTTTAGGTGAATTGTATTAAATAGAGTCTAGAATATTTTAGAAATATCTTACAAAACTTCACAAAACCTTCAAAAGGGGTTGTTCTTTGAGTTTTAGTATCTAAATAACCATGTTCAAGCCATGTTACAACATAAAATAAAAGCAACATAGTTCCAACACCATGCAAGAAGACATAAAAGGCCATGAAAATGAAAAAGGGCCATTTTTCTACGACACAGGACTAATTTGTCACTAATGGAAAATGGGTCCCACAGGGGCCATTTTTGCTAGCTAAAATGTTGAGAAGTAAGAAAATTAGGCTTATATGATGACTATGTCAGCTATTTGATCAAATTATGTGTGAATATGCATAATTTGGGTTAATAGGGGTCCATTAATGATGATGTGAATGTCAAATAGGGCATGGGATATAAAATTTAATGTGAAAGTGTACTTAAATACACTTTACAACACTAAAATGAGGCACACAAACCAATGTGAATGTGTAAGACACATTACAACACTAGTTTATCATTAAATTTAATTGAAGAACCTTCTAGATTGATGTAATAATTTTATTAAACATATTTTATAGTGTTGAATTAGGGAGAAATAGGTTAATTAAGTCTAGAAAAGTGTGAAATTCCTTTTAGAAGACTTTACAACACCTTTACAAGATGTCGTTAAAAGCATGTTATTTGATTTGTAAGGATCCAAGGCCTAATGTGGATGCATAAAATGCCTCATAACACTAGATTAAGTCCTCATTAAGTTCATTTCATCATGAATTAATCCCATGTCAAGCAAATGGTACTTTTTTCTATGGAGCAATTACCAATAATTATTCTTTAGCACGTCCCCATTTAACATATTAAATTTTAATGATAATTTATGCATCCCTCCGAATTCCTTGGTTTTCACCTAACTCTACTAGATTCATTACACCTTGAGTGGTTAATGACCATGTGCAATTGGATCACAAAGAATAGTTGTTGGGGGCAGTAGTTGAGATGGCACCTATGATGGGGCAAGGTTCCATAGGTCATGCGGGTGAATGAGTGTGGGAAGACATCATTTGAAAGCCATTGCAAGTACAGTAGAGGTGGGTGGTGACACTAGTTGCAGACTTTGTAAGCCACAATTTTGCTAAAGGATGGATGTTCGATCATCACCCTCGCTTCTTGCTTCCAAATACACTATCCTTAGTCTCCTGTCATCTCTAGGTTCATCATCCTTTATGAAAACAGCTTTGACCCATCAACACTTTGATGTAAATGATTATGTAAACTAGATTTATTTTGTTCCTCAAGAGTGCCTTGGTTAACTATCTCAACAGTGAACACCAAACATTGTCGTTGTTGCTTGCGGGATTCAAGAAAATGCCTCAAGCATTCAATTTGGTGTGTTAATGCATCTGATGATAGTGATGCATGCCCAAAGGTTAGTATGCAAATGGAAATGGAAGTCATGGGTGTGTGATGAGAACCACCTTTATCAAACTATGTTCTCACATCCCATGCACTCCCTCATAACTAGAGGCGGTAGATGGATAGTAACTTGGGGGCACGTAAAATCTACGAGTAATGACCTATTTTATAATAATCCATAGTGGGATATCAATCCCCCTCAAAATGTCCTCTTTGCTAGGTCTTATTGGTGGTGACATGTTTAACCAGTGGTGACAATGCCCAGGACCATAAAGATAGGGAAGTGGAACTCAAGCGTGCAGCCATAAGCTCAAATGGTACTTTTGAGGACAACCTCAAGGGAAGCAAACTCCACATGCATGCACAGTGGCAGGGATATAAGTGCAGAAGACCACCATTGGACTATTTTTTTGGAAAATGGTGAAGTAGGTGAGGCACCTCACTTGTTAGCACCCATAAAAATCCTCTTCAAGATATTACACGGGCGTGCCAAAGGATCAATATCTGGATTTCTTCTCTACCACCATCCTATCTTACCTCTCCATCATGGTTTTTTTTTGTTTAGTGTACTAATAGCCCGATCCTACCTAAGCACAACAAACTACCATTTTAATGCATCTCCCTCTTGCTCACGGGCTCCCTATCGTAGCAGTGGATGAGGGTGTCAGTTATCAAATAGCAGCTCATGTGGTCCCATAGACTGTAGATTCTGTATGGGTGACGAACTTCGAGAGAAAAATCATTCAACACATCCATCATCATTACCATGACTTACCCATTCAAATGTAAACCAACCACTCCTTTGGATGATCACACCATCATTCTTTTTAATTAACTAAATGCCTTCCCCCTTGGCACTCTTGATTACCTAGTTTTCAAGTTTGCTCTCTTATGCCTTGTCCCAACCCTCAAGAGTCCATTCAATCATCCTTTGATTCTTATCACTATCGATTAAAAGTGAGCGATATGCCTACAATAGCTCATCCTCAAAAATTATCATCCTTCATTTCGGTGCTACAAATGAGTTCCATTTAGAGCTAGTCCTTTTCTCAATTAATTCATCCTTTTGTTGTTGTAGGCTCTACGAAGTTGTCAAGGATATTAATTTATAGATCACTTGAGGTCTTCATCTTCAACAAGTTCTCATGATCTTCTCTTGTGTCTTCCTTTCAAAGAGTATCCCGTATTTTTAAAATGCTCCTCAAGATACATCCTAACCAGCCCTTGTGGACTTGGAAGTGTTGTACACCATCCATGGAAGTTGTCCTCATTTTTGAGCCTAGGTGGCTACCAACAAACATAGGGCCATTTACTACTGAAGTCCGTAGGTAAAATGATGCGTAATGTGCTGGTGGGAATGTCACTTAAGCAATTGCGTTGGAGAAGATGGCATCCACATTAGTGTGTTGGATGTTGTGATTGTGTTGCTGATATGTGGTTGACATTGATGCCAACACTATTAGCATTGTTGCATTAGAAGTTGTATATGCCAAGGATATTGAGAAAATTGTAATAAGAAGTGCCATAGGTTGTCAATGGTGAAGTGAAGTTCTTTTTGTTGGTGTGTTCAACAAGTTGTTGTTCTGAGGTTGTGGACTAAAGGGTTTCTTGTTAAGTATGTATAGTTTATCCATGTTGAATTTTAGAGATCCTCATGAAGAGTTGATCGAGTTATGGTGATTTTAATTCTAAGCATTTTTCTATCACTTCAGTTAGTGTTCCTGATAGAAGATTTTGTGATTTTAGTAAGTTCAGCTATTATAGATGCTTCTCTGGTGTTTCAAGATTCTTTTGGATGTTTCTAGTTTGTTCTCTATCTTTGTGGCATGCCCGCATTGATCATTGTGCTCGTGATTCAAGATTTTCTCTTGTGTGTTCATGTTTTCCATGTGCTTGGCTGACAAGGTGTTGAAGCGTGTTGTGGATCTTTGAGGAGAAATTAATTGAAGTGTCTTCATGTTGGAGATGTTGTTTTTAGTCTTCACAATGTTATCGCTAACCTTGGTTGATTTGCATGAATAATCTTTATTTGTTTTGGGCCTACTAATTGTAACTATTTTATTATCTTTTTGTGGACAACTTATAGCGATGTAATTTCTTGTTACAGATACATAAGAGCAATTTTTTTTTTATCATTTGGAGGTGTGCATAAGAGTGAAGAAGAGGTGTGAATGCAAATTGTATGAGTCCTATGTGTGAATAAAGTTCATATCATTTGAAGGTAGAGTAGAGAGGGAAGAAGAGTGAAGAAGAATGAATAAGTGTTCATATGCTTAACTGAAATTGTAACCAAGCATTAGTAGATGCTATTTTCTTAGTTCAAATCTAGATAGTTTTAAGTTGAATCTTTTTGCAAGAAAGTGTGTCTTCCTTGGGTAGTGAGCCTTGTTGTATTTGAGCAGTGAGCTCTAGGAAGTGTGTCTGAATGCATGTGCATTCCCCATTCATATTTCCTTATACTTTTAACAGGGTATAATCATGTGGATTGACCTGTACCATGGTTTTTCCCCTCACAGGGTTTCCACATAAAAATATTTGTGTTATGTGAGCTCCTAATGTGTTTTTCATTTATGCTTTAATGATTAATGATCAAATCTAAAATTAAGGTTAATATGCTGAATAAGTTTGAGATTCAGTGACAATTGATTCACCCCCCCTCTCAGTTTTTTTCCCTTGAGTTGCCAAAAATTTGTATCAAAGCTTGTGGTTCCTTTGAAGAATTTTAATAGCTTGAGGTGATCTAGGATGGTGACTTATAACAAGGACAGTCCTAGATTTGATGGAATAAATTATTCTTTATGGAAAGCTTGAATGGAGTACCATCTGAGATGCATTGGTGAACCCTACTAGAGTAGTACATGTAATAGGTATGTTATACCTCTGAATAGTACTTATGCTAAATATAATATCAAGGCTAAGGAGGAATTGTTGAGTGCTTTGAATGATACTAAGATGACAAATATAATGGATCTAAAGAATACTTATGAGATATGGAAGAATTTGGAGACCTTGTATGAAGGTGATGCAAATGTGAGGATTGCTAAGCCACAAATTCTAAAAGGAAAATATAAAAAGCTGAAAATGGGTGATGATGAAAATGTTACTACTTTCATGCAAAGAGTAAATGAACTTTTGTGTGGTATCAGATGTGCTAGTGGAAAGATAGATGAATTAGAGATTGTTACTAAAGTCCTTAGATCTTTGCATGATTCTTACAAAGTCAAGGATAGTGCTATTGAAGAACTCCGAACTATGACAAATGTTACCAAAGATATGTTGAATGTTAAGCTTACTACTTTTGAGTTGAGTGAATTTATTGATTCCCTTCCTAAGGTTGAATCTACATTTAAGGCTACTACTTCTGGAAGAGATAGACAAAGATATGATCTAGGTGAAAATTCATCAAGAAAAAAATTCAAGTATGAGGATGAAATGAAACAATTGGATGAAGAAGAAAGAGAGCTTGAAGAAATTGAAGCATTGATTGTGAAAAGAGATGCCAAAGGACAAGGTAAGTATAAGTGAAATATTCCTATTAAATGTTTCTCTTGCAATAAGATAGGTCATTTTGCATCAAGGTATCCTGAGAGAGTTTCCAAGCCAAGATTTAACAAGCCTAAATTCCAAAAGAAGTGTTACTATGCTACTAGTGAAGGTGTAATAGATGATGCATCTGATAGAGGAAATGAAAGTGAAGATGAAATTTGTGTTTAGCGCTTTCAAGGAAAATAATCCTATGTCTACTAAATTTTCTATTTTGTACAAATGTGGAGAAATCCCTAGTTGCTTGTGTTGAAGAGAAAGGTGAATGGGTAATTGAAAATGGTTGTTCTCATCATATGACAAGAGATAAAAGTAAGTTTGTGAATTTGGAGAAGTATGATGGTGGTGTTGTGAACACAGCTAGTGTGATCCGTGAAATAGGATGAATTTCTCTTGATGATAAGCATAACACTGATGATGTCTTGTATGTTGAAGGTTTGAAGCATAATCTTTTGAGTGTTGGTCAAATGATTGATAAGGGATACAATCTTTAGTTCATGGATGGTAAGTGAAAAATATTGGGAAATTTTGGAAATGTGATTGCATCAGGTACACAAAAAAAAGGTAATATATTTCATCTAAATGCTGCTAGTAAAATTTGTTTGATTACTTAAGTTGATGAGAGTTGGTTATGGGATAGGATAATGTGTCATGTTAACTTTGATCTAACATTGTCAAGATAAGTTGCACTTAAGTTGTGAGAGATCTTCCTAAGCTGATGAAACCTACTAATGCCATATCCAAAGAATGTCAGTTAGGAAAGCAAAAAAGAATTTAATTTTGAAGTAAAGAGAAAAAATAAAATGGATTATTGGAACTTGTGCATACTGATTTATGTGGTCCTACTATAACTAGAAGTTTATAAGGTTACATATACTTCATGTTGCTTATTGATGATTATTCAAGCATGATGTAGGTTACTTTCTTAAGGGAGAAATTTAAAGCTCTAGAAAAGTTCAAGATCTTTAAGGCTATGGTTGAGACAGAGACTAGTTTGAAGATTAAGTATCTAAGATTGGATAGAGGTGGTGAATTCACTTTCGGTGAGTTTTATTTTTTGTGTGAGTATGGAAGAAAGAGATAGTTATCTGCACTACGGACCCCTCAACAGAATGGAGTTGTGGAAAGGAAGAACATAACAATTATAGATTTGGCTAGAACCATGATGTTGGAAGGAAATACGCCTCATATATATATATTGGAGAGAAGTTGTGAGTATTATTGTGTACACACTTAAATGAGTACAAATCAAGGGTGATACTATTAAGACTCCTTATGAACTATGGACTGGTCAAAAGCTTACTGTTAGATATTTCAAAATCTTTGGAAGCAAGTGTTATATCAAAAGAGATGAAGATATAAGAAAATTTGATGCTAGGAGTGATGAAGGAATCTTTTTGGGCTACACTCCTAAAAGTAAGGCCTATAGGTGTTAACAAAAAATATTGAAGGAAATGGTTGAAATTACAAATATTAAGGTTGATGAAGGCATACTACACTATCCAAAACAGGTGGATATGATTATGATGATTAGAATGACAATACAAGCAAAGGAAAGAGAGGTTAGACTATAAGTCAAGCTCAAATCATTCCGGTGAATCAAGAAATTGAAGACGGAGAAATTGATAGAAGAATAAAAGAGAGATCAAAATAGCCTGAAGTTGAAGAACATTCTAAGAAGACTATAAGTATGTGAGATTGAATCATTCGGAGAATTAGATCATAGGTGATAAGAACAAAGGTGTCTAGACTAGGAGAAAAATTGCATAAGAGTATTGTTTGATCTCAAAGACTGAACCTAATAGTGTGAATGAAGCATGCAAAGATGAGAATTGGGTTGAAGCAATGAAAGAGGAATTGCAACAAATTGAGAAGAATGATACATGGATTCTTGTTCCCAAACCTAAGGATAAGAATGTAATTTGAAATAAATGGGTCTTTAGAAACAAACTGAATGAACAAGGTGAAGTGGTTAGAAACAAAGCAAGAATGGTTTGTAAGGGATATTCTCAAATGGAAGGTATTGATTTTGAAGAAAACTTTTCCCTTGTTTCTAGAATTGAAGTTGTGAGATTGTTTCTTGCTTATGTTTCTTATAAAGACTAAAAGCTTTATCAAATGGATTTCAAGTCTACTTTTCTAAATGGTGAATTACTAGAAGAGGTATATGTTGAGCAACCTAATGGATTCTAGTTGACTAATTAGGAAGATATGGTCTGTCGATTGAAGAAAGTATTGTATGGACTTAAGAAAGCCCCTAGAGCTTGGTATGCCAGATTTGATAAGTACTTGGTGAAACATCGATTTGACAAAGGTACTACTGATAGTAATTTGTATTTCAAGAATGATGATAAAGACCTAATTGTGGATTTTTTTGTCAATGATATCATATTTGGAGGAGATGATAGCTTGTGTATGAAGTTTGCTAATGAGATGCATAATGAATTTTAAATGTCAATGATTGTAGAGATGAAATTCTTCTTGTAATTTCAAATTACTCGATTAGATAAAGGTATTTTTATATCTCAGTCTAAGTATGTGAAGGAATTACTATAGAAATTCAATATGGAAGACTCAAAGCCTATTGATACACCCATGGTGATCGGATGTAGGTTGAAAATTAATGATGATTCTCCAAACGAAAATCAGACAAGATATAGATCAATGATTTGTGGATTGCATTATTTGACTCAAACAAGGCTTGATATCATGAATGTTGTATGTATTGTTGCTATATTTCAAGTTGATCGTAAAGAATCTCATGTGAGTGATGTGAAAAGGATTTTCAAATACTTGAAAGGGACAATTGATTTTGGTCTATGGTATCTGAAATATGATGATCTTACTTTGAGTTTCTTTACTAATGTTGATTGGGAAGGAGATATGAATGATAGGAAAAGTACTAGTGGTGCAACATTTTTCTTGGGAAAGAAGCTAATTTGGTTGAGTAAGAAGCATAATGCTATTTCTTTATCTACTGCAGAGGTAAAATACATTGTTTCTGCTATTTCTTTATGTGTATGATGAGCCTATTGTTGTATTCTATGATAACTCAATTGCTATTAACATTTCTAAAAATCTGGTGCTACATTCAAAGACCAAGCATATATCTATCTAATTTCACTTTTTGAGAGAGAAGGTAAGTTAAAAGGAAATCGGATTGGATTATGTGCCTACTAAGGAGTAGATTGCATATATATTTACAAAGTTGTTACCTAAGGATACTTTTGAGTATCTCAAAGGGAAGTTAGGGGTGATTACCCCTCCTAATCAAAACTAAGGATGCATTGCATTGCATCAATCCACACATTTCATGATCATATTTTGATTTGGATTGATGTTGTGGTGGCTACTACTCAGGGGGAGTAGTAATATGTTTAGATGTTTAGATGTTCAAAAGTTCAAACATGTGGTTCAAAGCTTGTATTGAAGAGATATTTATCATTGATGTCAAAAGGGGAGAAGAGTAATATGAAAAACAAACTATTGATTATCTAGGGAGAAGAGCCGTGTGGGGAGAAGATCATGTGAGGAAAGAAAAGTAAAAATTTAAAGGAAGAGTAAGCATAGTTTTGTTGATGGTATTTTTCACATCATTTTTTTCCATCACTGCCAAAGGCAGAGATTTTTGGATGTTGTTCTTGTCATTGATGAATAAAACTATTATCATTGCTGCATTAGAAGTTGTATATGTTGAGGATATTGAGAAAATTGTAATAAGAAGTGCTACAGGTTGTCAGTGGTGAAGGGAAGTTCTTTCTATCAATGTGTTCAGTACATTCTTGCTATGAGGTTGTGGACTAAAGGGTTTCTTCTTGAGTATGTATAATTTATCCATGTTGAATTTTAAAGATGTGCATGAAGAGTTGATTGAGTTATGGTGATTTCAATTCTAACAGTTTTTATGTCACTTTAGTTAGTGTTCCTGATTGAAGATTCTATAATTTCAGTAAGTTTAGTTGTTGCATATCCTTCTCTGGTGTTTGAAGATTATGTGATTTTAGTAAGTTTTTATGTATGCATTAGGGTGAGGTGAAATAGAACATTCCTTTGAAGGAGATGCCCACCCACACTACAGAGTCCATAGATCAAAACTCCACCCTTGCAAGGCAATCACACAGACCCCAAAATGAAGTCCCTCTGATCAACCACCAAGAGTTTCAAATGATTAGTCTATTGATAGTCATGGCTGCAACCAATGTTCTCCCATAGGCTGGTAAGATACGTCCCTACGTAAATCATCATTAACAATCACCTCTTCAGGAGGTTGTTAAATTTGGGCAATAGTGGAGATTTCATTATTCGTCAGAAGATGTTGTCCCCACATCTTGAAGGGTGCCCCACATAATACAAAATTTATGTCGTGAACCAAGCAATTATTCAAACACCAATCGGTTCTTTTGTTATTCTTTCATCCCAAGCCTCGTGAACAATAAAGCCATGGTTGGTGAAGTGGGAATTTGAGCACTGTTTTCACTAGAGTGTCATGTTCCTCCTTTTATCTCTGCTTGATTGGCACATTCATGTTTGTTTTGATAGATGTTTCTCAATATCTTATGCACTTTTTAACCATGCAAAACATTTTGTGAAACTAGACTAGAATGATGCATCAAAGTAGAGTTCATACAACATCATGTTCACAATGTAGCTCACAAATAGTGATATAAACACGTTGCCCATAGTGATTACCCATACTAAACATAACACCTCAAAAGAGTATGTAGATGCTTAGTGGAGGTGTGTGATTTATGGGTTGCATGGAAAAAGGGGAGTGAGAGGAAGCTCAAGGAAAGCCATCCAAACGACATTATGAACGTTAGCCCCCAAGAGGAAGAACTTTTGTTGAAGGAGCTACGAGCAAGAGGCTATGAGAGGATAGTGTGAGGAGGTTGTTAGAACATTGGTGGGAAAATGGTCAATGTCAATGCAGGATGGGAAAGTCCCACAACCAGTTGTGAACATGCTACCCAATCCATCACCAGTCCTCCTAATTGAGCATAGACAACAATGTTTAATGCCATCCAGAGGTGATGGTCATGTCAAATCATTAATCTTCTTGCATAGTTTGAATAGATTTTTCTATGATAATTTCATCATTCAGGGGGGGTATGTGCATGATCATGATGGGCCAAAAAGTGGCGATATGATGGGTATGTGTATGGTATGTGGCTGACAACTTTTTTTTTACCCAAAATTGATGAAACAAAAAGGGTTTTTAAAGGATATTCTAAACTTTCCACCAATATAAATTATGATTTGCTTTCAATTTAATAAATAATTATTATTCATTTTCTATTTGAATTACAACTAAAGTCCTGATTGATAGGCTAATTGAAAATTATTTATAGCTTTCAACCAATTTCACATTTTTTGAATCTAAAATATGCATCACGTTCTATGTTTTACATACTATAGGATTAAAAAAGGAAAAATTGAATTTCATGAAGTTTTGACCAAGTTAAGGTGATCAGACATACAAGTTTTTTATATTTTTAAAAGTTGTAATAAAAAATTCATAATTAATTGTCTACTTGGAAAAAAATTACAAATAAATATGCATCACATCGGGACATGATTCCTTTACATAGATCTAAAATCTTATAAAAAAATATTGTCACTTTATTATAGTTAGAGTGGTCAAACAAACACCTACTTATTTTTTCCTTGAAATTTAAGTACTACTGCAATGAAATTTCAAATTTTCACCAAATAGATTTATTTTAAAAAAAAAAACCTAGTAGTTTAGAAACTACATTCAATTTGCTACAAATTTTATTCTTACATATTTTTGAAATAATATAGATAACTTATTCAATTTTTTATGTCAAGATGCCTAACTCTGATTTTTGTAAATTATTTGCCACTTAAGGGCCTATTTTTTCCATGATCATCATGCACATACCTAGGGCATACAAATTCCCACCCAAAGTGGCCTACAATGCACCCCTAGGCCATACATATTAAACACCGATTGTCCCTTTAAAATTAAGGGGTTGCAATGGCATGAGATTAAGAATGCAACCACAATTATCATTTGTCTAAAAATAGCCTCCTAGAGTTGGATGTCGTAAAGAGTGTCTGTGAAGTACAGTCCAAGTGGCCACATGGGGTGCAATATCTGCATGTAGAATTGCCACCAAGGGAAGGCAGGAGTGATAGGGTGGGAGGCAACATGTAGCCAACCATTTAAGAAAATAGTGAATGACAATGAGAAATCTGCATAGCAGGTCTTGCAACCGTGACTACCATTTTGGAATTCATGGGTTGGGAAGCACAAGGAGTCATGATGTAAGAGCCACTAGAGAGACAACAAGGAACAAATAGAGACCTGAAATGTGGGTTTCACAAGAATGATAGCCTTCGACTCCAAATTTAAATCTTACCACCTACGACACACAAAGCTTTGTCATGCAGATATGGGATCACCACCTAGGATTTTGAAATCTTTATCCATAAAATGATCATGGAATTTAGGAAAACATGGGTGAATGGTGTGAGAAGGTGACACAAGAGCTTAATCATTTAGGTAGCAGTGATAGGACAAGGACTAACCATGTGGAAGGATTCATGATCACCTTGGACTTAAGTAATTTTGAAGCACATTGGGTCAGGTTTACCTTGGCAAGGAAAATGACAAGGATAGAAGGACATAATGTGGGGCTCGCCAAGTGGGTGGGGTGGGGGTCAAGGGTTAGTCACCATCAAAGTGGTGAAATAGGGATGGAAATTTTCTCATGGAGACCCACAATTGTAGGTCATAGAGCATGAGGGATGCAGTGGTAGACATGCATGCGAGGTCCGCACGTTGGACAAATACCGGGACTCGGCCACCAATGAACGGTGGAGCACAACAATGAATGGAAAAGGGTAACCTACAAATGCAAGTCCACCAAGAGTAATAGATGTTGGGAAAAAAGAAAATAGAAGCTTGGAAGACTGACCCCGCAGGGGTAAATGACTTAGTGAAACCTAGCTAGGTGATTTTGGCCAATATGAAATTGATCATTTTAGGACTCATGACCAATTTGGGCTATGAAACAGGGTGCACAAAATGAGGAAAGAGTAAATCATTCTGTCAGGAGTGAAAAGAGGGGGTCCCTGCCTATAACGGGGTATGTGTGCAAAACATGCACTACATGAACCAAAATGCTTTCTTTTTCTTTTCCCTTTTGTCTTTTTCTTGTGTTTTCCTTTTGGGGATGACATAAGGCATTGAGACATTCATGTCTCCTTCATGTTGACCCAAAAAAATTTCCTTTTCTTTTACATTTTCTTTTTCATTTGTCTTATGTTTTCCTTTTCGGGATGACGCAAATCATTAGGACACCCTATGTATCTTCCATATTGACCCAAAAGGTTTTTCTTTGTTTTTGTTCTCTTTATTTCATTCTTCTAGTTCTATGTATTTTGGGGGTGATGATAGTTCCAATCTCTCTAACAAATATTGCAGCAAAGAACATACTGACCCCAAATCCATAGACCCCTTATGTGTTTGGTGTTTTCATTCTAGGAGAAATCCCTTCCTTTTCTTTTTCCTTTCGTTCACATTACATAGCCTTACTTGAAAACATATGAATTGGCATAGGGGTTTTCAAGTTGGATCTCATGTCTTTCTTCTTGTTTGAATTTTTCATTTTCTACTTTAAAGTAATTGCTCATAGCATGGTGTTTAGAAATTCCTTTAAAGTGGGGGCATACATTGGCATTATTCTATTACATTTTTAATTTTCTTCATTCTTATTACAACCTTCTTACTTCATATGATGTGTTTTTTCACTTTGTGGATGACATTGGGTGTAGTGTCCTTCATGCACATGATCTATGATAGCATATTAGATTCCTCTTAGTGGCTTGATGTGAGACACTGCATCCCCTAAGTTGTGAATTTTATATTCTTTGACCAGTCCTCTCTTGGAGACATTAGATACAATGTTCCCTAAGTTAAAAACCTTGCATGAACTAAGCAAGAATCCTTTTAACATTATTGGCATGTTACATTCTAAATTTTTTATATGGCCACCTTGCATAACACAACTTGCATGCCTATGGTGCCATTGCATTTATTCATGAGCTCCAAGCATATGAAGATTTTCTTTCCTCATGAAGCTCCAAAATTCATTTTCTTTAGTGGCACCTTATTAAATTTATAAGGACGTATAACTTTGGTATGGTTGAGCAGGAAGCCCATTCTCAGGCATGACTTTCCCCATTAGCCACCTACTTCTGTGTGAGTGCATGCCAACCATGAGTGTATGTTTCTTACCTTCTAGGACTTCTTACCCAATAGAAAACCATGAGTTCTGTCACCTCAGAGTAAGTATGTGTTTCCCATACAAAAAACCTAGATCTGGTCTAGATTTGAGATGGAAAAATGATCAAAGCTTGGTTTGATTCTCTTTTTCCTTCTCTCTTTCCTTTTCTCTCTTTCATTCTTTTCATCATTTTCATGTGTCTTCCCTTGTGCTTATGTTTGGTTTGCCATGGGGTCTTGATCCCAGGTGATTGATCACCCCTCTTGATTGTTGTTGTCCCATCTTTCCAGCATAAGTGCATTTGGATCCCTTTTGATGTGCATGTTTGGCTACTTTAGTGTGAGTTTGAAGCAGGTTCATCCTCTCTCTAAAGTGGGGGCTAAATGTACCATAGAAAAATGCATCTTTGGACATTTTCACGCTCATTTTGGGTCCTTGTGGATGTTGGCTTATTTTTTCCTTGATTTAATGTTGTAATGTGGTCAACACATTTGCATTAGGTCTTGGGCCCTTGTGAATTAATAAAAATTTTATGATGCCTTGCAAAAGTGTTGTGAAGTGTTGTGACACACTTTCACACTTTTCTAGGATGTGATTATTATATTTCACCTAAATAACCCATTTTTATCACTTACCAAGCCTATTTCAAAGTGGTGTAAAATGTTGTAAAAAAGTTTCATGCTTTTCTAGGCTTGTCACATCTATAGGCCTTACATAAGTGTATTTTTGAGAATAAACCCATAAACATCATTTAAAATACTTAATTTTTGGCACCCACTTAAAATTCCTTAAGTGGGACCCATTCATCATTAGGGGTGAATTAGTCCCTTTTGGCACAAAAATCAAAATAAATTCAAAATTCTAGCGGGGTTTTATTTCCTAAGATCTAAGGTCAGCCTATCATGTGGAATTTTCAAGAATTACTGCATAATTATGTATAAATATAGGGTTTTTCCACTCATTTTGTCCTCCCTAATCTCCCAATGATTCAAGCAATTAATCAATCATTCACTTAAGTATTCTAGGCATTTCAAGCATTCTCAAGTCTACATCCATTGGAGTTCTTACTTGGATGTTGTTATATTTCTACTTCAAGGGTTTGGTGAGTTGTAGCATTGCTTTTGTTCATTCATCATTCTCTTTTCATATTTCACTTCATTTTCAAGGGTTTAATTACCAAACTGGGGTTTGACCAAGGCAAACCCTTATTCACTAACCCTGAACAAGTTTTCCATCTCTTTGCATATGTTTTGTAGGTCTAGTTAGTAGATTTGTAAAAGAGAAAGACTGGAAAAATTATCAACAAGTTTTCAAATCCATTCAAAGTTGTCAGAGTCCTAAAAGTAGCTTGGAGAACACCTATAGGTTGAATTTACTATTTTAAGATCTAAAAACCTATCAGGAGCAGAAGTGCAAACCGAGAGCTACAAATTCCACTTTTTAATTTCTAGAAATGCAAAAGTATCTCGATTCACCATTAGTGGTGAATGAGTCCCATTGCCCAAAATAGTGATTTCTTTAGTTCTGAGTACCTAGTTTTCTGAAACCTGTTCTGGCATAATCTTCTCAAAACAGGACTAAGTCGCCCAACTTGGTGTATGAGTCCTAATTGGCTTCAATAGTGAATTATTTATGATTGTAGAGCTCCATTCAATCCTTCTCTAGTTTCATGGTACATACTATAATTCTCACAGTTTTTGTTACATTCTACTAGCATTTCTAGGTCATTTTTCATATCACAACATGTTTTCAAACATTTTGCATTCTCTAAATTTTGCATTAGTAGTTAATCTCTTTTATTAATTTTTATCTTCTAGCACATTTCCCTTTGACATACTTCAATCTCATTTGCATTGGAATCTCAATTATTCTTGAGTGAGCCATTAATATTTTTGGTACCTCTCTCCTTTTAGGTGCAAAACCTGAGAAGTGTAAGAGACCCCACATCCCCAAAAATATTTGGTTCATTACTATATTACATTCAAAATAAAAAATTGAGCTATTGTGAAATAAAAAAGTAATAAATGAAATATTAGCTCAACTTAGTTGAGATTTTCTCATACAAATACAAAAAATATAACGCTTTACAACAAAAATGGATTCCCTTACATGGATAGATATAATTCAAGTATGAAAGACAGGGTAACAAAGTGATGAGAGAGAAACATTAAATTGATTTCATGTGATACATACTCCTTCCTCAAAAGTATTAGATCTTTGGGTTAAATAACATGTTATTAGTCACTAAAATTATACTATGAAGATTGGCAATAAAGATGCTCACTAGTCATGCCCTAATTTGCACGTAGAATGATGAGAAAATCCATAAAATCTACAGCAAAAAATAGATATGATAGCATGAAAATATATTTCTTATATATTTTATTTTCTATAATTAATTGGGTGTGAACATGGAATTATATTCATTTGAATTTATCATTTTTGGGTGTAAAAGACATTTCTAGGTGTTATCTAGTAGCTGCAAGGCCTAATTAACCAATAAATGAAACGTTAACTAGTTTATAATTATTCTCTATTGAAACTTCTTAAAACACACACCAAAATTTTGTCTAATCCTTTTTAGGTTGTGAACATATGTTTCTATTCATTACCATTACATTTCTATCATGTCAAGACATTTTTTAACTTCCATGTGGCTTTCTTAGCCATTTTAGTAAGTTGGTGAGAAGCTAGCAAATATAGCTGAGAGTTTTTGAATTTTAGGGATTGGAAAAAAATATTGTTCCTCATGCAATTTTTTATATTTTCAAGGATTGAGGGTCACAGAGAAGACATACCAAATGATGGAAACCCAAAAAAATAGCCCAAGGATTAAATAGAGTATTAGGATGTTGGGTATTAGGGTTCAAGCTTGACTCATAATTAGTAATTTTTTTTGGGAAGTTCAACCTCAAAATCTAATGGGAAATACATGAAATGTTATTGAGTAGTAGAGTTTTGAAGGGACTAGGGAAAGATCATCATGGTGTGGGGAAGGGTGAAAATTCAACTCTAAAAAGGTGAATGAAAGAATCAACAAGGTTCAAGAGTTGAGCATACCTTTGAATAGGTATTTCCTAGGATGAAATGAAATATAAATTTGAGAAAAAAAAGAAAATTGGATTTGAAATAAACTTTAAGGAGTGATGGAAGGGATGAAAGAATGAAAATTTCTAAAATTATAAAAAAAAATTCTAATGAAATATTTATAGGGTGTGGGATTATAATGTTAAGGATTCATGATAAAGAATAAGTATATATAGAAAGATGGACCAAACTAGTCTAATCTCAATTGATGTATCTATTGAAAATCATTTTCATAAATACTTGTGTACAATGGAAATGGAGTGCACAAATTCCTTTATCCACACTAAAGAGGGGAAATGAAGGAAGAGGGATCCAATTTCACAATGTTCACACTCAAGAACAAACCCTTGAGATTCCAATGCAAAGGAGATTGAAATATGTCAAGGTGAGTGTCCTTAAGGCTGGAAGTTAATAAAGAAGATTAAATACTCATGTAAAACTAAGAAAATGCAAGATGTATGAAACCATGCTGTGATATGCAAAATAACCTAGAAATGCAAAAAAACTATAACATAAACTTATTAAATTAAAGGTGTGCACCTGGAAGTTAGAATGTGATGTAGAGGTGCTCTGGAATCCTGCAAAATTCACCGTTGAAGCCAACTAGGACTCATATGCCAAATTGCGTGACTTAGTCCTATTTTAGGAAGATTCTACTAGAACAAATTTTAGACAACTATGTACTCAGAACTACAAAATGTCTATTTGAGGCCTGGCAGTAGGACTATTATGCTACTAATGGCATATCAGTTCACTTCTACATTTTGAGAAAATCAAGAGTGGAATCTATAGCTCCCAATCTCCACTCTACTCTAGATAAGTTTCCAGATCTGAAACTATATAATTTGACCTGTAGGTGTTCTCCAAGCTTCTTTTAGGGCTTTAACAACTTTGAGTGACTGACAATTTGTTGACAACTTTTCCAACCTTTCCCTTTGGCAAATCTGCACACTAGACCTACAAAACACATGAAAGAGGGGGAAAAACTCTTGAGGGTTAGTAAATAGGGGTTTTCCTTGGTCACACCCCTTGTTGATAATCAAACCCTTGAAAATGAAATGAGATATGGAAAGAGAATGGTGAATGAAAAAAAACAATGCTATAATTCACCAAACCCTTGAGTTAGAAATTTGAAGACATGCAATTTAAAGTTCCAATTGATGTATACTTGAGGATGCTTGAAATGCTAAGAATTCTTAAGTGAATGATTGATTAATTGATGGAAATATCGAGTGAATGGATTGTGGTGAAATGAGAGGGGAAACCATATATTTATACTTTATTATGCAATATTTCTAAAAAATACATCACAAGCCAAGCTTAGGTCTTAGAAAATAATAACCCAAGATAAATTTAAAATTATTTATATTTTTGTGCCAAAGGGTACTCATTTTCCCCTAGTGATGAATGGGTCCCACTTGGGAATTTTAAGTGGGTGTTACAAATTATATGTATTAAATGATGTTTACCAAGATTATTTTTAAAAATACACTTAAGTAAGGCCTACAAGTGTAAAATGGGGCCAGTTAAAGCATAAGAAAGGGTAAAATTATTGATGACAAGCCTAGAAATATGTGAAATTTTGTTACAACAATTTACAACAATTTGAAATAAGGCTTGGTAAATGATTAAAAAAGGTTATTTAAGTGAAATATATTAATAAGACCCTAGAAAAGTGTGAAAGTGTGTTATAACAATTCACAACACTTAAGTAAGGTAGCACTTGAATTCTTTTAGTTCACAAGTGACCAATACCTAGTGTGAATGTGTTATCCACATTACAACATTAAATCAGGGCACAATTAAGCCAAAGTCACAAGGAAGACCCAAATGAGAAAGAAAAAGTAGAAGGGTTATTTTTTTGGTGTCCACATTTATCCCCTACTTTACTAAGAGGATGGACCTACTTCAAACTCACACTAAAGTAGACCAACGTGTCAAGAGGGGTTCCCATGAACAAATGCTAGAAAAATGGGACAACAACGATCAAGCCCCCAAGATCAAGATCTCATGACAAACCAACATAAGCACAAAGGGAACATATATGATATCAAGAACAATGACAAGGCACAAGCACACAATGTGAAAGATGAAAGAAAAGGAAAAGAAAGAAAGAATAGGATCAAGCTTTAACTATTTTTCCAACACAATGTGGATCAGATCTAGGTTGTTTATCCAAAAAATGCATACTCACTCTAAGGCGATGGAACTCATGGTTGTCCATCAGGTGAGAAGGCCTAACAAGTGAGAAACATACACATAGGGATGGTATGAGCAAACACACACACAAGTGGCTATGGAGAAAGTCATGCATCAAAATGGGGTTCCAACTCAACCATACCAAAGTTATACTTCTTGATAACTTTAATAAGGCACCACAAAAGAAAATGACTTTTTGAGCTTGATGAGAAGGGAAAAACTTTGTATGCTTGGAGCTCATGAAAAAATGTGGTGGCACTATACAAGCATGCAAGTTGTGTTATGCAAGGTGGCCATATAAAAAATGTAGAATGCAACATGAAAAGAATGTTCAATGGAGTCTTGCTTAATTCATGAAAGCTATTTAACTTAGGGAAAATTGTGTCGATTGTCTCCAAGAGAGGACCAATAAAACAATATAAAATTCACAACTTAGGGGAAGTAGTGAATTGCATCAAGCCACCAAGAGGAATACAATATGATAAGATATATCATGCTCATGAAGGACATCACACCCAATGTGATTAAAAAAAGTGACAAAATGCATCGTATGAAGTAAGAAGGATGCACTAAGAACCAAGAAAAGGAAAATGCAAAAGAATAATGCCAATGTATGCCCCCACATTAAAGGAATTTCTACACACCATATTGTGAGCAATGACTTTAAAGTAACAAAATTAAAAATGAAAATAAGAAGAAAGACATGAGAACTAACATGGAAATCCCTATGCCAAGTCATATGTTTCTGAGTAAGGCTATGTGATGTGAAGGAAAGGAAAAAGAAAAGAAAGGGGTTGCCCCGAAAATGAAAACACTAAACACATAAGGGATCTATAGATTTGGGGTTAGTATGTTTTGTGCTACAATTTTTGTTAAACACCTCGAAACTCTCAACATCCCTTAAATACATAGAACTTGAAGAATGACACAAAGAGAGTGAAAACAAAGAAAAATATTATCGGTCAACATGGAAGAGACATAGGGTGCCTCAATGCCTTGCATCATCCCCAAAAAGGAAAATAGAAGAAAAGACAAAAGAAAAGGAAAAGAAATAGAAAAGCCTTTGGGTCAACATGAAAGAGACATGAATGTCTCAATGTGTTGCATCATCCCCAATAGGGAAACACAAGAAAAAGATAAAATAAAAGGAAAAGAAAAATAAATAATTTTGGGTCAACATGAAAAAGACACGAATCTCTCAATTCCTTGTGTCATCCCCAAAAGGAAGAAACAACAAAAAGAAAAAATAAAAGGAAAAGAAAAATAAAGTGAAAGTGATGCATGACATAGAGAAGAATAAAGGTACAAATAGAGGAATGTTACAAAGAGAGAGAACATCAAACTAAACATCATGTGGGATCACATTACACACATGCAAAAGAAAAAGAAAAAGAAAATGAAAAATACTAGTAAGGAAAATGCAAGTCAACTGCAAGCAAGTCATCTTCATTCCAATCTCAGTCTTTATAAGAGGAAGGTAAATAACATAGCTAAGGGACAATGACAAATGCATTACTATGAAAACGCTATCAACTTCTTTCCCCCACTAGGTGTAAGGAAAGAATGAGCCGAGGTAGGTGATGGGAGAGGTGATGTAATAGTGAGAAGGGAATGTTCTACAACTATTACATGACAAGGAGTAGGATAGTATTTTATGGGATCACTAGATAGCAATTATTTCCATCGAAATGATACTTGCTCAGTATTTCTTTCAATGTATGACACTCATCACTACTATGCCCAAGAACATGATGATATGAACAATGTAGAACTTTGGCATCTTTAGGGTATATCACCAACCTATTTGGTGGTAATAGTAGTAGTCCTTTGTTTAAAAGTATTTGTAATTTCCTTTCACTTTCAAGTGGTGAAAGAAGATGAAAATTTAGTTTTTGTAACTTGTAAGGCCTATTGTGTTTGCTAGATTCACCATTATCTCAAATTGAAGGACAAGGACCCATGGTGATCCTCTCATCCTTGTCATTATTATTAAGAAAGGGTTTCTTTGTAGGGAGGAAGACATTCGGATTGGGAGGGGAATCAAATATCACCGTGCCATCAACATGAAGCCTTAGATATTCTCTAGGAGGCTTGTTGTTTATGAGGGGAATCTTTATAGCCTATCCCCTTGGATTTTTCACTGATTGGTAATTTCTGTAAGAGTTAATGTAAATTCCATGTTCACATGTAGTGTTACATCCTTGTTTTCTCAAGATAGTGAAACCATTTCCATATGTGTCTTGAAGGTTGATGGGAGCATTTGTTACTTTATTAACATAAAATGGTTGAATGTTTATTTGTTTAGAAGAGCTAGGTTCACCTTGTGTAGGGAACTAAGGTTCAACTTTTGTTTCAAGATGTAAGTAACCAAACATATCTGGAGTTGGTACTGTAGGAAGGTCGTGCTATTTCATGGATGGATAAAAGGATGCATTAGCTTCAATTTTTTCAAGGAAATCATTTAGGAACTTGTGCATGCTATCATAATATTCTCTAATGATGTCAACATCATGAGGAGGACATTCATGAGAAGTTGAAGGAGCATGAGTAAGTTCATTGTCATTAGGATTAGTTCCAAAGGCACAAATTGACATGTCAACTAAGGATTTTAATGGCATCCAAATCTTATTAAAACACATATCCATGATGCAAATGAATGAAAGAAAACTAAATGGAAGAAATTGAATGAGACAACAAATCTAGAAATAGAAAAAAAAATGTAACAACAAAAAATAGAGATTTAGAGAATTAATTGGAAATGATAGAAAATGCAATGAAAAATATGCAACTGGACTAAGTTTCCTAGGGTGCCGAATGAGTCTAGGTAGTGGTTTTTTGAAAAATTTCATAATTTTTAAATTGTTTTTCATGATTTTTATGTTTTATGATGTATCTGATAAGAAAATGTAGAATTATACTATTTTTTAATAAAATGAAATGAAAAAGTACAATCTATATGAGCTTTTCACTAATGCAAATTTGGAAATCCTAGAATGCAAATTAAACAATGCAAAATGCAATGCAATGTTAATGTAAGCTATCCCTAGGATGAAAATGATCTCTAAATCAAAATATCATGTTGAAACGTTAGGTTCACCAAAAATGTGTACAATGGAAATGGAGTGCATAACTTCCTTTATCCACACTAAAGATGGGAAATGAAGGAAGAGGGATCTAATTCCGCAATGTTGACACTCAAGAACAAACCCTTGAGATTCCAATGCAAAGGATATTTAGATCTATCAAAGCGGAATGTATTTAAGGCTAGAAGTTGATAAGGAAGATTGAATACTAATGAAAAACTAAGAAAATGCAAGATGTTTGAAAACACAATGTGATATGCAAAATAACCTAGAAATGCAAACAAACCACTGATAAAATTTGACTCAAAATCCGACGAAAGTTCGTCGGAATTTCGACGAAATTTCGTGAAAATTATTTTGTTGATTTTCCGACGAACTTTGAAATGTCCAAATTATGACTAGCTGATGATGCTGGGTCAGAATTTTGACATTTCAAAGTTTTTTAGAAAATCAATGAAATAATTTTGAAGAAAGTTCATCGAAATTCTGATGAACTTTTGTCAGATTTTGACTCAAAATGTATTAGTGAACTATAACAAAAACTTATGAAATTAAAGGTGTGGACCTAGAAGCTAGAAAGTAATGTTAGGAGTTCTAGAATCCTCCATAATTCACTATTGAATCCAACTGGGACTCATATGCCAAGTTGGGCAACTTAGTCTTGTTTCGAGAAGATTCTACCATAATAGGTTTCAGACAACTTGGTACTCAAAACTGTAAAATCTATATTTTTGGCCTAGAAGTGGGAATCATATTCCATTGATGGTGTATCAGTCCACTTCTAAATTTTAGGAAAATCAAGAGTGGAATATGTAGCTCCCGGTCTACACTTCTGCTCCTAATACGTTGTTGGATCCAAAATTGTAGAATTTGAGCTATAGGTGTTCTCTAAGCTTCTTTAAGGGACTTGAAAACTTTGAATGATTTTGAAAATTTGTTGACAACTTTAACAACCTTTCTCTTTGAAAAATCTACACATTAGACCTACAAAACACATGGAAAGAGGGGGAAAAATTATTGAGGATTATCGAATAGAGGTTTTCCCTTGTCAAACCCCTTGTTGGTAATCAAACCTTTGAAAATGAAATGAACTATGAAAAGAGAATGACGAATGAAAAAAATAAATGCTACAACTCACCAAACTCTTGAGGTAGAAATCAAAAGACATGCAAGTAAAAGCTCCAATCAATTTATACTTGAGGATGCTTGAAATACTTAGAATGCTTAAGTGAATGATTGATTATTAGATGTAATGATTAAGTGAATGAATGTGGGTGAAATGAGAGGGAAAACCCTTTATTTATATTTTGCTTATGAAATATTTCCCAAAAATACCAAATGATAGGCCAGCCATAGGTCTTAGAAAATAATAACCTAGGAGAAATTTGAAATTATTTTGATTTTTGTGCCAAATGGGGCTCATTCACCCCTAGTGGCAAATGGATTGCACATAGGAATTTTAAGTGGCTATCAGAAATTAGATGTATTAAATGATTTTTATTAGGATTATTTTCAAAAAATCACTTAAGTAAGGGCTATAAGTGTAAAATGGGTCCAATGAAAGCATAAGAAAGGGTCAAATTATTGATGACAAGCCAAGAAAAGTGTGAAATTTTGTTACAAAACTTTAAAACACTTTGAAATAAGGCTTGGTAAATGATAAAAAGAGGTTAATTAAGTGAAATATATTAATAAGACCCTAGAAAAGTGTGAAAGTGTGTTACAAAACTTCACGACACTTATGTAAGGTACCACTTGAGTTAATTTAGTTCACAATGGCCCAAGACCTAATGTGAATGTGTTATCCTCATTACAACATTAAATCAAGGCATGATTAAGCCAAAGTCACAAGGAGGACCCAAACGAGATAGAAAAATTAGAAGGGTTACTTTTTCAATGTCCACAATACCACTCGTCCCATTCATCATCCCTAGGTTCCTAACTCTATATTAAAAGGATTAAAATGGGAGCATTGCATTGTAAATTATAAAATAATATTCCTTCTTCACTATAACCTTAGCTTCCTTGATTATTATCCATTGAAAAATTATTTATTTTATGGTTTGAATTTTTGTCACTACTCTACCAGGTTCAATCAAGAATGAGGTGATATCAATGATTTGAGATTTAGATTCTTTAGAGTCATATATTCTACCATAGTAAGAGTGATATGATAAATTTTAGGGATTAATTAGTATATTATAGAAGGATATGGAATAAAAGAAAATTTAAATTGAAACAATAGATATAGGTGCTCCACCTTTTAGGAGGTGGAACATAAACTAGGTGTTTAGGGACCTAGACCTATTTCTCTCAAGTTTCACTCAAGGAAACCCTAGATATCTCAATCCAAGGATGAATTAGGGGAAAGTGATCTTGTAATAGGGTGTATTAGGGTTTGATTAGAAACTAAAGAGGGGTTCACCACCAAGCTAAGGCTTGGAAAGAAAAGAGATGAATGAATCATGCAAAGTACCATGCAAAACCTAGCTAAATGGCCTAGAAAATGAAACTAAAATATAGAATTATAAACTAAGAATGAATTGAGGTGCACCTAGAAGAAGAATGGAGTAAAAAAAGCTCAAAAACCCTAAAAATTTCTTTTTTGGTGCCCACTAGGACTCATCCACCAATCTAGGTGATTTAGTCGTAGACTAGGCTTTTTTTGCCAAAAATAGAATCTGGCAATGGTGAGTTTGAATCTCTTGAAATCTAAAAAAATCCTTGTACTATGAATCATATGACACAAGTGGTATATCAGTCCCACTCAAATTTTTAGGAGGGTTAAGGCCTAATTTTTCTCCCCTATCTCTCCTCTTCCTTCCACACTTTGTTTTTGGATCTGAAATCGTGATTTGTGACCTATAGGTGACTTTCCATGAAGATGAAAAACTTTTGATAACTTGAGGGCATTCTTCAACCTTTCAACTTAATATTTAAAGGATCTTCAAGCTTCAAAATACCTATATCTACAATCACAATCACACATGTAGAGAGAGAAAAACATTTTGATTGTCAAGGAACGAGGGTTTGGCTTGGTCAAACCCCTTTTAGATAATTAAACCAAATGATGAGATAATGAAATAAAGACATGAAACATGAAATATGGAACATAAAACATGATTAATGATAACATGAATGATGTCTTGTAAATCAGAAATCTAACACAAAGTGGCCATAAAGTATGTGGATCTAGATCTTGAAATAAGTGTAGAACAATGCTTAATCTTGGATCTTGAATGCAATTTATCACAACACAAGCTCAACCACATTCTTGATGCTTGATAGCCTTGACATGATGATGGATCTTAAATTTTTGCAACAAATGATGAATTTTCCCTTGAATTCCTTAGAAATGCTCTTATAGACTCTCTTAACACTCATGTGAAGTCTTGGAATGCCTAGATTTCTATTGGGAATGCTCTCTTTAAAGTCTTAGGTGAAAATAAGTGAAATAAACTTGTATTTATACTTGTGGGTGATCCCACAATACTGGTTTACATTTTTTTGGCCAAATTGGACAATGGACTGATTTTTTCAAACTAAGTCTTCACTTTCGGGCACCTAAAGCGGCTAAACCATGATAAATTTTACGATAATGCAAACTAGTGATTTGTGAAATTTTGTCTATGGATTCTAAAAAAAAAAAATTCAAAATTTTTGGAATTAGATTGCACTTATTTTTCCATATCCTTCAAAAACTAGTTTTTTTCAATGAACACCATGTTTAAGGAGTGATGCTGATGGTATACAAAAAAGAAAATCCATGAAGGATAAACTTCTATTTTTTTTTGTATTTAGATTTGTAACTATGATATCTAGTGCATGGAATTGGTTTCATATAATTTCATTGAATATTTTTTCCTTAATAAATTTTTGAAGTCAAACCAATTACAATTCAAACATAGGAAGACTGTATACAACATAACCCTTTTTTATGTATCAAAATTCAATTTTTTTCTATTGGATCAAGGACATCAATATCTAATTCACTAATATTTTTTATTTATTTTTGATAATCTGCTATTTTTCCACATGTGTAGAACATAAAGCTTGATTTTTGGTGAAAAACCTATGTTTAATCAAACTAAAAAAACAATACATAATAAAAAAAATATTAAAATTATATTAATTGGATAGATCATTCTAAGGACTACCATTTTCCAATTGGGTCTATGGAGTCTCTTCCATTTTCATCCTCAACTCGAGTTTCGAAGGGAAAATTTTGGATATTTTTGGTGCCAGGGGGATAGAAGAGGGGAAAAGGGGGGTTTGAGCAAAGCCAGGTTTGAGTGAACCGCCCTTGGAGGTTCGCTGAAAGTTGCGTTCACTCGAAACAAGGTTTGAGCAAATCCCCTTTCCACAAAGTTTTCTTTTGTATTTTTTCCCAGGAAATGAGAACTATAGTGGGACCCAACATTTAATGGGTTCACTCAAAGGGGCTTCTAGGGAACCCCCTTTGGGTTCACTTAAACCAAAATTTTGTTCGAATCCCTAAGACCAAAATTTTTTCCATACGGGAATTTTTTTAAATTTTCCTTCGTTATTAGAATTGTAAACCAATTTTGTGAGTTTACCCTTGTTTATGCCAAATTTTCTTAAATTACAACACTACAAGATGACATCAGATCTAGGAAGATAAAATACCACCAATAATTTCAATTAAATTTGGTTTTGGGCCACAGAGGACTCATACACCATAAGTGGCGTATGATTCCCATTAGGCTTAACTATAGGACACATTTTTCAAAATTCTTAGAATAATGTAAAATCGGGATCTGAGCCCCAAAAATTATGTGGAAATCATACACCCAAAGTGGTGTATGAGTCCTAGGTCACTAAATTTGGGCCAAACAACCTAAAAAACAACTGAATTATGATTGGAAGTTGGTTTATGTTGGAATTATCCTCAAAAAGATGCATTAATTAAGGCTTGTGGATGCAAAATTAGGCCAATTAAGGCATAAAGAAGCCCAATTTATCAATGGAACCCTAGATTAGTTTGAAAGTGTGGTACAACACATTACAACACCCTAAAAAAGGAATAATTAAGTTCATTTAGTTTACAAGGGCCCAAAACTTAATTTGAAGGTGTAAATAAATACAATTTACAACATTAAATTAAGGCAAAGTTAGGCCAATTTAGCTCAAAAAGGCCCTAAATCCAATGTGAATGTGGAAAAGAAATTACAACATTAGATCAAGATGACATTAGGTCCATTTTAATGTTAACCATTCCCAAATAAAGTAATGAAGAAGGATACTTTTTTCTATGCCATATTTAGCCCCTAGTTTAGTGACAGGAGGAACTTGCTTCAAACTCAAACTAAAGTAGACATTCAAGAGGGGTCCAAGTGTACTGATGCAAATGGTCTAGGATGAAAAAGATCATGAGAGTGGTGAAGCCCCCAGGATCCAAGATCCTATGTCAAACCAACATATGCACAAAGGGGCACACACAAGGTGTGCATATGATGGGTATGTGTAGGATCATGATGGGCCAAAAAGTGGTAATATGATGGGTATGTAGCTGACAACTTTATTTTTACCCAAAATTGATGAAACGATAAGGGTTTTTAAAAGAGATTCTTAGCTTTCCACCAATATAAATTAGTCTTTACTTTGAATTTAATAAGTAATTATTATTTCATTTTTTATTCAAAATATGACTAAAGTCCTAATTGATAGACTGAATGAAAAAAATCTATAGCTTTCAAATGGTGTCACGTTTTTTGAATCCAAAACGTTGGTCACATTCTATGATTCGCATACTGGGTATGTGTAGGATCATGATGGGCCAAAGGTGGCAATATGATGGGTATGTGGCTGATGAATTTCTTTTACCCAAAATTGATTAAATGAAAAGGGTTTTTAAAGGAGATTCTTAGATTTCCACCAATATAAATTATGCTCTACTTTGAATTTAATAAGTAATTATTACTCATTTTCTATTCAAATTATGACTAAAGTCCTAATTGATAGACTAATTGAAAAACATTTATAACTTTCAAATGGTATCATATTTTTCTAATCCAAAACATGTGTCACAATCTATGCTTCACATACTATAAGATTAAAAAAAGAAATTTTGATTTTCATGAATTTTTGACCAAGTTAATGTGGTTAGACATACAATTTTTTAATATTTTTTATAAGTTGTAATAAAAAGTTTATAATTAATTATTTAATTAGAATAAAATTACAAAAATATGCATCACATCGGGACATGGGTCCTCTACTTATATCTAAAATCTTATAAAAAAATATTATCATTTTATTGTTGTTAGGGTGGTTAGACAGACACCTTTTTTTTGCTGAAATTTAAGTACTACTGCATTGAAATTTCAAATTTTCACTAAATATATATATTTGTTAAAAAAACCTAGTCGTTTAGAAACTACTTTCATTTTTCTATAGATTCTATTCTTACTTTTTTTGAAATAATATAGATAACTTATTCAAATTTTTACATCAAACTACCTAACTATGTTTTTTCTAATTTTTTTACCACTTAAGGGCCTATTTTTTCCATGATGTTCCTGCACATACCCTACTATAGGATTAAAATAAGAAAAGTTTAATTTCATGAAGTTTAGACCAAGTTAAGATGGTTAGACATATGAGTTTTTTAATCTTTTTAAAAGTTGTAATAAAAAATTCATAATTAATTATTTAATTGAAAAAAATTACAAACAAATATGCATCACATCAGAACATGAGTGCTCTACTTATATCTAAAATCTTATAAAAAAATATTATCATTTTACTGTGGTTAGGGTGGTTAGATAGACACCTACTTCTTATTATTTCCCTGAAATTTAAGTACTACCACATTGAAATTTCAAATTTTCACCAAATAGATTTCTTTTATTTTTAAACAAACCTAGAAGTTTAGAATCTACATTGAATTTTCTAAAAATTCTATTCTTAAATATTTTGGAAATAATATAGATAAATTATTCAAATTTTTACGTCAAGTTTCTCAACTCTAATTTTTCTAATTTTTTTGCCACTTAAGTGCCTGTTTTTTCCATGATGATCCTACACATACCTTGATATGCAAGATCAACATACACAAACATACAATGTCAATGACTAAAAGAAAGATAAACAAAAATTAAAAAAATTGAAAAGAGAAGTGGATCAAGCCTTAACCGTAAGTGCAATGTGTTATGGATCAGATCTAAGTTGTTTGTCCAAAAATTCATGCTCACTTTTAGGTAATGAAACTTCAAATTGTCTATTGGGTGAGTATCCAAAGAGGGTGGTTTAGTGATAAAGTCATGCCACTTTATCGGCTTATCACTGTATAGTGAGAAATCCATGCCTACATTTGGGCTTCTCATCATACGTTAACTATAGCAAAACTATACCTCCCAATAACTTTGACAAGGTGCCACATATTAATGAACTTTGAGCTTCATGAGGCAAGAACGACTTCATATGTTTGAAATTCATGAACAAACAAGATAGCTCCATAGGCATGCAAAGTGTGTTATTCAAGGTTTTCATACAAATGATGTTGTAAATACAAAATAGTGTAAGGTACATTCAAACAGATTGTTTTTAGTTCATGTAAGGTCTCTTCCTAGAGAAAATTGTGCTTAATGTCTCCAAGAGCTGACAAGTAAAAGAAATATCATGCTCTTGGAAGAAATCAAACCCAATTATACTACCAAGGAAAGGAAACATTGCAAGAATAAATAAAACTACAAAGTGAAATATGGGTGTTGATGTATTCCCCCACTTTAAAGTAGTTACTAACACCATTGCTGTGAACAATTGATTTAAATTAGAAGGTGAAATGAGAGCTTACTCAAAAAGCCCTATGCCAAATCATGTGTTTGCAATAATCTACATCATGAAAAGGGGTTTCCCCCAAAACTCAATATGTCACATACGAACCAACGTAAGGCCATCCAGATCCCAAGCTTTCTTTTATATCTACATGAAAGGTGGTGAACTAGCCAAAAGAGACAATGAAAAGTGATGTATACAAGGACAAGGCTACTTAACCTCTTACCCCCACTTAGTGTAGGAAAAGAATGAGCCAAGATGATTGATGAGAAACATGCTAGAGTGGAAATTAGTATCAATTAGAGTAATTAGGTTCCCAAAAATAAGGAAGAGAAACAAACTCCTTAAGATGTTGAATTTTGTTACTCAAGGCCTTACATTCATTAGTAGAATGACCATGAACTCTATGATATGCACAAAATGAAGTCTTGTAGTAAAATTTATTTCATGTCCTTGGAGGGAGGGATATCAAATAATTTTGGAGGAGTCTCAACAAGATACTTTCATGATAAATAGTAGAAGAGGTTGCTTTATTTTGCAATAAAGAAATATCTTGCTTAGTACAAGGTGTCATACCTACAGAAGATTTGTTAGATTGCAAGATTTTGTACACTTCATTAAATGAAGGTGTAAAATATAATGAATTCAAATCATTATTTTTTTGCATGATAACATTTATGTTCAGCAGAGATTTCTTTGTTTGTTTTGTTTCTTTTGAAGGACAATACTCAAGACCACTACTTTCTATCAATTCAGGATGCACTAATGTTAAATTTGACTTAAAGGAATCTTTTGTAATAGTGTTGATATTAAGCGAAGGCTTGTTGGTTTCTTTCAAGTTACAATAACCAAGATCACTAGTATTTTCTTGCATGTGAGGTTCTACAGGGACATAGATACCTTGTTCTCTAGCACCACATCCTTTCCCACTATAACCAGGTTGTTGCATCATTTCATAACCTTTTCCATAAAAAATTTCATCTCTTTTGGATTTGGTGGTTGCTCATAGTTATGTTCATCAAAGTTTGTTGTGAAATTTGTTTTATTTTGTTCTAAAGAGGTTGAGGTGGATGATTTCAAAGGTTCTTTCAAATTTTGTGTTGACATTAATACTTTTTATTTTCCCTTCTTAGAGTCTTTTTTTAAGATCTTGTATTCACCCATGAAACATGTGAAATCTAAGGAACACCAATCATCTTATAATAGCTTAGTGACTTCCTCAATATGTTTTTTCCTTATTTTTTTCCATGTTTAAACAACTATTTGGTTTAGGATCAACTTTGACTATGTGCACTTTGTTGTCATAGACATACTTCATTATATGATGAAGAGTAGAAGGTACCCCATTCATTGCATGAATCCACAGTCCTCCTAAAAGAAGGTTGTATGAAATTTCATGAGGTATAACATGGATCAATGTTTCTAATGTGGCCTTTCTAGTTGTAATAGGAAAAGTGATCACACCAGCGGTTGTTTTCCTACATTTTCAAATCCCTTAATAGATAGAGGGTCACACTACACACATTAAGGGTACATTCATTGTCAACAAGGGTTTGCTTTATGCCTCTTCCCTTGTAGTGAAATATTACCATGAAAGCATCATTTTGTTTTTGCACCTCCAAAGGAGGAAGCTCACTTTGGTGGAAAACAATGTCAACATTTATTCCTTGAATCATGGATTCTATGTCATTCAGGTTTACACTAGAGGGAACCACAACTTGTTGCAAGGAACTTTGAATCATGTTATGATAATGAGGGGATGCTTGAATAAGGTCCCATAATGATATTTTACCATGAGTATTCCTTCAAGAGGATTATACTTCACTCCACAAGGAGGGCCTGATATGATAGGGTTAGGCAATGGGAGGGATGTTAAAGGTGTTTCTCTTGGTTGTGGATTGTTTCTAGTGTTATATGTATGAGCAACAATGTCATAACTCCGCTATTGTAAAACATTATTCTTAGGTGGGTAAAGGATAAGTTCCAGTTTTTTTTTAGTTTGTGGTTTGTGTGAAGGTGGATAAAGAATTAGAGGATTCTTAGGATGTCTCACAGGGTATGTAGGAGGTCCATTAATCATGGGGGATCTAATGGAAACTTGTGCATTCATAAACTCAATAGTCTTGGTTGAATGTATTTCTAATAAAGGGCAGTATAGTGTCATCTTTTCACCATCATCTAAGGAAGTTGAAAAGTTGTCATTTTCTTCCACCATGATATCTTCCCTACTAGGAGAGTTTTTTAGGAGAACTACAAACCATATTTTCATGACACTCAAAGGTTGGTTCCTCTAAAATGACTTCATCACAAGTAGGGGAATTATCAATGGTTGAATTTTCTTGTTCAATAAGGGTTTCCTTAGGGGAAGAGGGACAACTAATATTCTGATGACTTTCAACAAATGGATTTTCTAACATCCAAGTATCTTATTCATAAATACAAGAGATACTAGGAGAAGACCCAATGTGATTGTCATGATTTTCCATACTTTCATTCCTTTGTCCCATAATTTCTTCTAAAATAAGATAGGTAGGAGAAGAAACATAAAGAGGGTTGTCATAGATCTTAAATATTTGATCATCTAACACAAATATATCCTCCTCACTTAAAATTTCATCTTCTAAAGCATTATTGGAAGAGGGGCAGGTGTTGGGAGATGAATGTAGACTTGTTGAAGTTTCAAAGATAGGGGGAGAGAAACAACTAGGACTCTCAAAACTCCATTGATTGGTTCTTCTAACACCAAAATATCTTGTTTACAATTAGGAGAGATATTAGGAGAAGAAAAAATATTATTGTTATGATTTCCCAAGGTTGTATTTGCTAAATCCTTGTCATAGGGAGGAGATATGAGCTTTTTCTTAGCATGCCTAGATTAGTAAGATAGTAACATTGTTTTACTAAGAATGGAAAGTAATTCTAACCATCTCATGCAATGCTTTAATAATGTAAACTTGATATATGTACAAAGATTACAAATTATTTTATCCAATGTATGCAAAAATTTAAGAATGCAAACAATGTGTATCCAAAAATGAAAAGTAGTTTTATCAAACTTATGCAAAGATTTATGAATGTGAATACTATGTATGCAAAAGTAAAAAATACTTTTATCCATATTATGCAAAGTTTCAGAAATGTGAACAATTTTAAATGAAATGATTTAGGAAGAATTCAAAAAGGACTACCCTAAATTGATGTTTTTAACCTAGATGCATAAAATAGAAGTTACTAAAACTTTCCAGACTGATACTATATACTACTACAAGCTTGGGAAGCATAGAATCAAGGTTTTTAATGCTATAAAAGGTATTTTAAAATATGCACTATGACTAAATAGCCGAGAGGGGTGTATGAGTCCTAGTGAATATTTTTTCACAAATGTTTGAAAATTTTAAATGATTTTTATGATATTTAGTTTGGATGATTTGTAGACTAAATGAAAATGCATATTTGAGATGATATTCTATAATGAAAAATGTAAAAAGGCAACCTATATTCACCTTCACTAATGCAAGATTTAGAAAACTTAGATGCCAATTAACTAATGTAAATCCTAATGAAATGTTAATGCAAGCTAGATCTAGGATGATGATGCGATCCAAATTAGAAGTAATGATGTTCTAAATGAAAGTTTACCAAAATGAAACAACAAAAATAGGTGTTTCACCTTATAGGAGGTGGAACACAAACTAGTTTTTAGGGACCTACACCTATTTCTCTCATGTTTCAATCAAGGAAATACTAAAGATCTCAATCCAAGGATGAAATAGGGGAAAGAGATCTTACAATAAGGTGCCCTTGGGTTTGATTAGAAACTAAAGATGGGTTCACCACTAAGGTAGGGATTGGAAAAACAAGAGATGAATGAATCATGAAAAGTACTATGCAAAACTTAGCTAAATGACGTAGGAAATAAAACGGAAATATAGACTGATAAACTAACAATGAAAAAAAGGTGTAGCTGGAAGAAAAATGAGGTAAAAAAGATCTCCAAAACTCTAACAAACTTATTTTTTGGTGCCCATTGGGACCCATACACTAGTTTGAGCGATTTAGTCCCACACTAGGTTTTTAATAGTGCCAAAATTTGAATCTAACAGTAGTAAGTCTGAATATCTTGAAATCTAGAAAATTCCTTGTGTTAGCTCTGAAAAATGAAGGCAGAAAACCTCAAGAGGCTGCCAATCTCTTGGTATGTTTTAGGGTAACAGACAAGGTCAAATGCATTGAACCTTCTACTCTTTAAGTGTTGTTAAACCTAGGCGGGTGTACCTATATGAATGGAGCAAACTTAATGTGCTTATCTTTCTTGAAATGCTTTGTCCACAATGGCAGATGGAAGTGAACAAATGAAATCAAATTTGGTATAAATTGTTTACAAATTCTAAAACTAAAACCCAATATGTTCAGTTAACAGATTTAAGGAAAATTAATGAATCCAAATGGTGAAATGAAGAGACTAGTGCCTTATTGGGTATGCGGAGTCAAATGAAATAGAAATGAGAAATTCATTTCTTCTAGAAGAAACTTAAATTGTTTGGCATTATTTTTTTTATAACTTGTATAAACATGTAAGACTATGATTACTAAGCTCTTCTTAATGATCTAGATGAATTTACCTAATTACTGTGATTAGTCAAAAGAATTTAATCTCTCCTTGAGAGAACCAGTTAATTAACCACACAAATACAACAAATGTGCACTGATAAACTAAATATAAACTTGTTATACCAATTTAAATAACCAAAAAAACCAACCCTAGAGACAACTTTAGTAATGCTTTCAATAAGCACAACAGACTATTGACACCAGAAATGAACTACCACATCAACTAATTTTCATTGAAATCTCCATTTTGAAATCATGCAACCGTAGTCTCTATTTTGTGGAAATTATATTCCTATCCTACTCTATATCTAATCTAAACAATGATAATCTAATCCAATGATTCCATTCACAATTGGGAATGAAAATTTATACACCAAGATCTAAACAAACACATCATTTTGCACTCACATGTCATCCAATAGTACTCGACATCAATTAATCATCTTTGAGACATTCACCGAGAAATTTTTGTAGTCATGTTGAAGACCAATGTTTTTCCAAGAAGCATCCCTTTGTCCTTTTGTGTTTCACTGTGACCTTTTGTTATCAGGGAGATTCCCATAGATACTTTATGTCTTACCTAAAGTCATCCTTCCATCTTGTGCATCACTAAGACAATTCATAGTCAGGAAGAGATTTCATAGAACATCCCATGTCATACCGAAAGTTACCTTAAGTTCACATTTTGTCACCAGGACATAATCACTTTCTCACCAATGCAACAATATGTTGACATGACATGCATGTTGGCAAGACTATATAGCTTGACACCGAAAACCCTTGATAGAATCCATTTTGTATTTTGGTCGGCAAGACTGGATGGGTTCCCTGAGACTTTACTCCAAAGCTCATGAGTCTTACTGAGATGTATTTCTTTATCGGTGGTTGGCAAGACATAATGAATTCACTGAGACCTCACCCATATGTATTTGGTCTGGCCAATGAATATCCACGTGCGCTTGGTCGACAAGACAATGCGCTCAGTGAGATCACATACCAAATACAAAACTCCTACCGAAGTAACTCCACATCAGCTAATCGGTAAGACACATTGAGTTTGCTGTGACATTATATTGATGTTTTAACTCTTGTTGATAAGTCTTTTGGTGTGCAAGTCTGTGAGACACGACCCATTCAGGGAGACCTCACCCTGGTGATATCACTCTTGCCAATATGATTTTTTCTTTTGTCACCAAAATGATGTGTACATTCTGTCGATAGGTGCCCATAGATGAATTCTAATCACTGTGACAATAAAGAAGTCTCACCAACAGACCTGCAACAGATATATATAAGCAAAAAATACACAACGGGTCAGGGAGACCTTGATGAACTCATGCCCATATGGACCATAATGTGAAAAATCCATGACTTCATGGATTTTATGGGACTACATGGCCAAATATGGGGAAAAAGTGCTCATGATAGGACTTATTTGGAAATGCATGGGTATGAACAACATGTAAAATCATCAGAATTTTATAGTTCCAACACCTTGTATGGGGACTCATTTGCCACAAGTGTTGTGTCAGTCCCACTCAACTTTTTGGGAGGCTTAAGGGCTTATTCTACTCTCCTATGTTTGATCTTTCTTCAAGACTTCATTTTAGTTCTAAGACCCTAATTTGTGACCTATAGGTGACTTTTTGCGAAGATGACAACCTTGTGATGACTTGATGACCTTCTTCAACCTTGCAACTTAATATTCAAAGGATCTTCAAGCTCCAAGTCACCTAGATTTACAATCACACATGTAGAGAGAGAAAAAATTGTTGATTGTTAGGGAATGGGGGTTTTCCTTGGTCAAACCACTTTTAGGTAATTAAACCAAATGATGAGATAATGAAGTAAGGACATGAAACATGAAACATGGAACATGAAAAATGAATAATGATACCTTGCTCATTATGTCTTGTAAATTATCAATATAACATGAAGTGGCGATGAATGATGTGGGCCTAGACCTTGAAGTAAGTGTAGAACAATTCTTAATATTGGATCTTGAATGATACATCACAACACTATCTCAACCACATGATTGATACTTGATAACATTGACATGATGACGGATCTTGAATTGCTACAAAAAATGATGAAGAAATGCACCCTTGAATGCCTTATAAATTCCCATGTAGACTCTCTTGACACTCTTGTGAAGTCTTGGATTGCTTAACTTTCTATTAGAAATGCTCTCTTGAAATTCTTAGGTGAAAATCAGTGAAATAGCCTTGTATTTATACTTGTTTATGCCAAATTTCTTGAAATTACAACACTACAAGCTGACATTAGATCTAGGAGGATAAAATCCAACCAATTTAATTTAAATTAAATTTTATTTTGGGATACACAAGATTCATATGCCAAAAGTGGTGTCTGACTCTCATTAGGCTTAGCTATGGTCACATTTTTCAAAAATGCTTAGAATGATGTAAAATCAAAATTGGGGCCCCAAAACTTAGGTGGGACTCATATGCCTAAAGTGGTGTATGATTCGTAAATCATAAAATCTAGGCCACACAACCTAAAAACACTTGAATTATGATTGGATGTTGATTTATGTTGGGATTATCCTTAGAAAGATGCATTAATTAAGGCTTGTGGATGCAAAATTAGGCCAATTAAGGTCTAAAGAAGCTTAATTTATTACTGAAACCCTAGATTAGTGTGAAAGTGTGGTACAAAAATTTACAACACCATAAATAAGGAATAATTAAGTTCATTTAGTTTACAAGGGCCCAAAACTTAATGTGAAGGTGTAAATAAATACACTTTACAACATTAAAATAAGGAAAAGTTAGGTCAATTTAGTTTAAAAGGGCCCTAAATCCAATGTGAATGTGGAGAAAACATTACAAAATTAGATCAAGATGACATTAGGTTCATTTAAATGTTAACCATTCCCAAATCAAGTAAGGAAAAGGGTTACTTTTTCTATTGCCACATAAATAAAATAAAATTATACATAGATATATCATAAGGAATAACTTTCCAAATTATTATTATATAATTATGTGGTAATTAATTTCCCTTCATTCAGTAATATATTTGATACATTATTCACTAACTATTCAATACTACATGTAATGTTCATAGAAAAAGGTGATCCTAGGTCGTAAATGCAAAGAACCTAGGATGTAAGGGGGCCTTTTTCCAAGTTACATTATGATGTAGATCAACAAGGTGAATAGATTGAATTTCAAACATGAAGGTGAGCCAATTAGAATTGGATCTAGATCTAATTGAAGATGGGAATGGATTTGGAATGATTTGGAATGATTAACCTAATTAGACTATTTTCCCTAATATGTAAATTGTAAGATTTTGACAACTACTAAATGAAAACCACAGTTTGGAGGTGGATCCAAAAAGTATAGAGTGATATGTACTAGCACAAAAAATATTGTTTCGACTAATATAGGAAATTTCCACCCAAGTGTATCTAAGTCCTTGGTAAGGGGTCTTGATCAACTTTTGGGGTCCTCTAGTAGCAAATCAGAGAATTCCATTTCAAGTGCACTGTTGTCATAACATTGCTGAATAATTTTGTGAGTTTTCATGATTTGACAAGATATTAGGGATTGAAATACAATAATGGAGAATTTTTCTTCAAGATTACTTCAATACTCTTCAACCTGAGCTTTACTCATTCATAAAGAGAGGAAATCTTGGTCCATTTTAGGGGCTTACCTCATTCAAACCCCATGTACCTATGTTTCCACTTCCATAATGACAAATATCAATAGATAAATGATAAGGGAAATGAAGGTGTGATGGATCAACAAAGTGTTACAACTCACCACCCTTCAATGGCTTCCTTGAAGGACTGAATTCATGCACATACCCTCAAGGATTTGGATCTTGCTATATTAAATGCTTGAATGCTATGGAGACCTACAACAAGAGTTAGCCTTCAAAAAAAAATGATAAATTGAAAAGATGAAATCACATACACTTTCAAATGATGCTTAGATCTTGAAGAATGACTACAATAAAAAATTTAAATGATACTCTTGACTTGCTCTTGATGTTGTTAGATGGAGCCTAATCATACTTGGAGGTTAAATTTTCCCCAATTCTATCGGCGTGTTTTCCCCCAAATTATTCAATAGGGGTTTGGAGGTAGCGCCCCCAAGATGGGGTCAAGCGGTAACACCCCTTGCAAGGTCCATTGGTAGTGCCACCATAGGGGCTTGAGGGCAATGCCCCCAAAACCTCAAATGAATTTTTTTATTTTATAAAGGCATTGGGTGTTATTTTTCTATTGGCCAACATAAAAAAACCCTCTTTTATAACAAACATAAGTCTTGATAAAACAACTAAGGGTTAGGGTTTCCAATTATATTTTATTGTAGCATTTGCATCAGTATTCAATTGCAAGGGTTGTTGGTTGTAATTAGTTTGATTTGTTGGAAAATAATATTGGACTCTCTATTGGTGGATGTAGCCCAAGTTTTGGTGAACCACACTAAAAATTGTCTCTCACTATTATTATTTCTATGTATTTTCCATTCCTTTATTTAATATTTATTTGCATTTAATTGATATTTTCTATATGCAATTCCTAACAAGTGGTAATAGTGGGTTGTGTTTGATTATCATCTGTAGGAAGGTCTCACAGTTGAGTGGGAGTCTCACGGTTAAGTGAGAGCAATGGAGGGCAAGGGTAAATTGAATGTAGATAAATTCAATGGGAAGAACTAGCAGTTGGAATTCATTGGTAGGAAATGGTTCCAAGGACTCCACAAGAAAATGGAGTGGTTGAGCACATGAATAGGACAATAATGGAGCATGCAAGTAGCATGAGATTGCATGTTGGACTGCCTTTAAACATGTGTGTAGAGGGGCTGTCAATAGTTTTGTATATTTAGTAAATAAAGGTCCTTCAGTTCCTTTGGGTTGTGGTATTCCAGAGGAAGCATGGATAGGTAAGAAGGTGAGTTATTCTTTTCTCAAAACCTTGAGATGTGAAGCATTTGCACATGTATATTATGAAAATAGAACCAAGATCGATGTAAAATAAAAAAATGTGTATCTTCGTTGGATATGGTATTGATGAATTTGGTTATAGGCTTTGGGATGTTGAAAATCTATAAATTGTGAGAAGTAGGGATGCTATATTTAGTGAGAATGTATTTTACAAAGACCACTTGCTACAACATGAGAAGAAAGAAAAGGATTTTGTGGTGCTATATGGTACTCCAAATAGTGATGTTGCAGTAGTTCCTCATGCTCCACACTAGAAACAAGAAATACCATAAACTCCAATGAATATTGGATGGTCAACAAGGCTAAGTAGACCTCCTAAAAGGTTTTCTCCCTCCTTGTATTCTATTTTGTTAACAGATGTTGGTGAACCATAAGGGTATGGTGAAGCTATGTAGGTGGATACAAACATTTAGTGAGATTTTGTAATGAAAGAAGAAATGGAATCCTTGTAGAAAAATTAGACTTGGGAATTATGTAAGTTGCCTATATGGTGTTGTCACAATAGTGGAGTACAATTTCTGGGAGATTCTATTTTTTGTTGAAATCACATATTTTTAGAAAATATAATTATTTAAGCCTTAAAAAGTTCCATTTAAACCATTCCAATTGAAGAGGGTTTGGTCAAACTACCATAGATCAAACCCCCTTGGATAGAACCTCGCTAGTTTTAAACCATACCTATAACGAAGTCTCCTTTACACCTATCAAAATGTCAGATAAAAACCACTTTTGATTTACCTTTTGGAGGATCAAATGAATTGATTTAAAATTTATTTTTGTAAAGTATGTATTCCTTATTATAATGTTTCCAAAATTATAATTTTAAATAAATTTAATTTAATTATTATATTTATTTTATTTCTTATGAATGTATGTTTTTCATTGAAAATCAAGCTCCTTTGTTCTATTACATCTAGAAAAATAGTAGATTATCAAAAAAATATGAAAAATATGATTGCACTATATATTGAAGTCCTTGATCCAATAAAAATAAAATTGAATTTTTGATGCATACAAAAAAGTTACTATAATACTGGTATATGTCCGAATTGTAATTCGTTTGACTTTGAAACTTGATTAAAGAAAAATTGTTCAATAAGAAACTATCTAACCAAGTGGAAGCACTAGATATCAGAGTTACAAATCTAAATTTGAAAGAATTAGAATTTTATCCTTAATGGAAAAAAAGTTATGCATTATACAATGAGCATCACTTTTTAAAAATGTTGTTTTATGGAAAAAACTAGTTTTTGAGGGAGATGGAAAAAGAAGTGCAATATGATTCCAAAATTTTTGAAAATATATTTAGAATCTATAGAAAAAATGTCACAAAACTCTAGTTTGCATCATCTTCAAATTCCTCATGGTTTAGCCATTATAGTTTCCCGATTTAAGTGAAGATTTAGTTAAAAAAAATTACTCCAGTGTCCAGTTTGGCCAAAAATTGTAAGCCACTAATGTGGGATCACCCTATAGGTAAAATGTATTTACCAAAAAAATGGATATATGTTGAAAGAGGAAGATGGAGGTAAGAACATATTTAAATACAAGTTAGTTTTCAAAGGATTTGCACATAAAAAAGCTATTTATTTTTGCTAAAAAAAATTCTCCGATTGTTAAGATGAATTCTATTCGTATTGTTTTAAGTATTGTGGTGACTAAATATTTGCATTTGGAAAATCTAGATGTGAAATCCACCTTTATCCATGGTGATTTGTAGGAGGAGATATATATGGAATAACCCTAAGGATTTGAGGTCAAAGGTAAGGAGAAATTGGTGTGCAGATTGAAGAAGAGTTTATATGGCTTGAAACAAGCACCTTGGTAATGGTACTTGAAATTTGATAGTTTTGTGGATGAGCAAGGCTACATCGGGTGTAATTATCACCATTGTATTTGCTTTAAGAGGTTGGATAATGACTACTACATTATTTTATGTTTATATGTTGATAAGATTCTTGTAGCGAGGTCTAACATGGATCACATAAGTGAGTTAAAACAATAGTTACGAAAATCATTTGCTTTGAAGGATTTAGGAGAAGCAAAAAAAACTTTGATATAAAAATTGTAGAGATAGGAAGAATAGAAAATTGTCTCTCTCAAGTTAATTATGTTGAAAAGGTGTTGTAGAGATTCCATATGAAGAATGCAAAAGATGTCATCACACCTTTTCCTAGCATTTAAAATTGACTAAGCAGATGTGTCTAAAGACACAAGAGGAGGAAGAAAAAATGTTCAAGGTACCATATTCTTTAGTTGTAGAAAGTTTAATGTACACCATGGTATGAATGAGATTGGATATTGCACATTTTGTTGCAGTCATAAGTAGGTATATGAGTAATCCCATATTGGAGCATTGGAAAGTAGTAAAATGGGTTCTCAGGTATTTCAAAGGTACATCCAATAAACATTTCTATTTTGAGGTCTCTAATACTAATTTAACATGTTATGTAGACTCATATTTGGAATGGGATATTGATAATAGGCAGAGTACTATAGGTTATGTTTTTACTATAGGTGGGATAGTGGTGAGTTGGATCTCTAGGTTGCGAGAGGTGGTTTCTTTATCCACCACAGAGGCTGAGTATGTAGCTACAATAGAGGCAAGCAAGGAGATGATATGGTTGCAATATTTAATGAAAAATTTGGGAAAGTGACAGGCTAACAGTTATTTTTTTATGGATAGCTAGAGTACCATACATCTAACAAAGAATTCTTCCTTGCATTCAAAGACCAAAAACATATAGTTGAGGTATCACTTCATTAAATCAATGTTGGATGATGGATAGTTAAGGCTAGAAAAGATACCTACAGATGAAAATCTAGCAGATATGTTTACAAAGGTAGTCACAAGGGAGAATATGAGCTCCTCTTTAGCTCCAATTGGTCTTCAAGACTGAAAAACAATGAAAATAGAACATAAGGGTGTAGGTTGTTTATTTCCAGTGGGAGCTACATGCTTAGTAGTGTTATGATCAATCTCCAAGTGGGAAATGATATGTTGTTGAGTCTAACTAGTCTCCAAGTGTGAGATTGTTGTTATATGGAGCCTAATAAGACTCAGAGGTTAAATTTTCCACTTTTATTGACAAATTTTCCCCCCAAATTATTCAACGAGGTTTGGGGGGAAACACCCCCAAGATGGGGTCAAGGCATGACACCCTTTGCAGGGTCCAGGGGTAGTGTCCCTAAAACCTCAAACAAATTTTATTATTTTATAAAGGTGTTAGGTGTTATTTTTATATTGGCTAACATAAAAAGAAGCCCTATTTTGTAACTTACATAAGTCTTGATAAAACAACTAAGGGTTCGGGTTTCCATTGATATTGTATTGTAGCATTTGTAGCGATATTGAATTGCAAGGATTATTGGTTGTAATTTCTTTGATTTGCTAGATAATAATATTGGACTCTTTGTTGGTGGATATATCTTGAGTTTTGGTAAACCATGTTAAAAAAATTCTCTCATTGTTATTATTTCTATGTATTTTTCATTCCTTTGTTTAATCTTTATTTGCATTTAATTGATAATTTTTCTCATTTCCAAAACATTATATCTCAAAAGGTGACACTTGAAATTTGAATTCTAAATGTTAAAATCCCACAAACAAGTCCAAAAAAAGGGTCCTGGCTAATAAGGGGGACCCATATGTCGAAGGGCATATGGGTCCTAGCCCAAACTTCGAAGACACTGAATGTTGGGAACAAGATACAAGTTAGATGCACTTATTCAATACTTGTAGTTTATGGGAAAGTGGTAAAAATGGGCTCCTGAAATGCATAATTTTAGGAAAATAGGGGGTCAATTAGGCTTAATAATTTAGAGGGGGAAAACATAGTGTAAAATTGTTAAGGTTGACAATTTTCAACACTATCTTTATCCCCCATTTTAGTAAGAGTATGAACTTACACTCAAACTCAAACTAAAGTAGCAAAATACATGTCAAGATGGGTTCAATTAAACAAATGTTTAAGAGATAGTATGACTAAGGATCAAGTGGGTTGTGCAAGCCCGCATGATCTAATATCATATGGTAAACTAATCTAGGAACAAAAAAACACATTCATGTATGATATGCAACAAGACAACAAACACATACATGTCAAAAAACATGAAGCATACATAATGAAAACACATGACATCATGAAATATAAAGATAACAATCAAATTAAAAAAAACGTGATGTAAACATGATGTAAGAACAAAGAAGATACATGAAAAAAACATAATAGTAAATTCACAACAAAGCACAAGGCTAGTGCTAAAGGGATTCAAGTTGATAAGTCAAAGAGATCTGAATCTTAAATTGTCTCAAATACCAAATTTCATCCATTAAAGAAATGTTAGCTTTCATGAGGACTAGCAAGTTATGTTATGTCACATCACTCATGAAACACATGTGGCGTCATTGGAAAGCAAGTTATATTATACTTGGTGACCATGTTAAAAGGGGTGTCCATGAATCACACCATAGTAATGTCAGATATTTTATAGGTGAATCACAAACTAGAAGGTACACAGAATAGTGAGGAGCACTTTTCACTAGGTGATCCCCCAACTCAAGGATGAGAAACACACTAGGTCTACTAAGTGTGTACCCATAACATGGTGGAAAAAAATGAGAAACACACACTAGGTCTACAACATGTGCCCATAAAAACCATAACAAGATTCATACTCCTTGATAACCTTGATAAGATGCCACAAAATGATCAAGAAGCTATGTCAATGCCACACTAAGTTCAACTCCCATGAACAAAGTAGAGAAAAAATGCAAAACTCACCTCAAGGGGTGCAACAAAACTCACCTAAAGGGGTGTCCAATGACAATAGTTGTAGATAAGAAAAATGTATCCCTTTACATTTTCACACTTGTTTGGGACCTCCCTACTAAAATTGGGCTTCTTTATGCATTTTTTGATCCTATTTTACATCCACAAGCCTTATTTAATGAATCTTTCTAAGGATGATCCTAAAAAATATCTAATAACCAATTATAATTTAATGATTTTTGATTGTATGGTACAAATTTAGTGATTTGGGACTCCTACGCCACATTGGGCATATGGGTCCCACCTAAGTTTCATCGCTTAGTCCTAAATTTTGCATTGAACTTAGAATTTCATGAAAATTTTTTCCCAAGCTTAGCCTACCGGGATTCATATGCCACAATTGGTGTATGAGTCTTGCTTATCTTGGACCTATTTTGAAATCAAATTCTTGGCAGGATTCCATTCTCTGAGATCTGATGTAGGCTTGTAGTGTTGTAATTTCACAAAATTTGGCATAAATAAGTATAAATACAAGGTTATTTCACATATTTTCTCCTAGAAATTTTCGCGAGCAAGTCTGATCTAATAATTTAAGCTTTCTAGCAATTCAAGAGCATCAAAGAGTTGATTATCAAGCATTTTGGAGCTATATTCAAGATTCAAGCATCATGTCAAAGTCATCATGCATCATATTTGTTTTTGAGCTAATATTTGTGATGTAGGTATTTCATGATTCAAGCAAGCATTCAAGTTAAGATCCATAATATACAATCAAGATTCAAGATCTACATTCATGCTAGCCATCTCATACAAGATTTCAACCTTTGTTCTAAGGGTTTGGTGAGTTGCAACATTCCTTGATTGTTCATTCATAATTCCTTCATTCCATTTATATTGATTTCAAGATTTGATTACCAAAATGGTTTGACAAAGGAAAACCATAATCACTAACAAAACAACATTTTTCTCTCTGTTTGATGTTTTATTTGTAGATTTACGTTGAAGATCCATTGAAGAGAAAGATGGAGAAAGTTGTCACATTTCTTGCAAGATCATGGAAAGATGCCTACAAATTGAAATTTAGTGTTTTAGATTTGGAAATTTGGAAGGAAAGAGTCTACAGGAGATCACTAGATGATATTAGAGGTTTAGATAAATCCTAGTACAAGGAATAAATCACCACTTGTGGCATATGAGTCCCAATATACCAGTTTTCAAATAATTTTTGTAGATCCTTGTTTACCAATTGTAGATTCCAAATTCAACTAGAAACCCTAAATTGGGACTAAATCAACCCTATTGGCATATGAGTCCCAATGTGCATTAAGAGTTAGAATTTTGAGACTACAAACCTTTTTAAAGTATCTTCAGCTTTGTAGGTGCACCTTTGTTTATCTCTAGTTGGCTATTCTAATTTGAGTTCATTTTAAATAAGTTTTGCATGTTACTTTCATTTCTTGTCTTTCTAAGCCTTTACTTAGTGATGAACCTGCTTTAATCACATCCCTTAGGAAACCCTATTGCAGATCCTTTTACATTATTCCATCCCTAGATTGAAGTATGTGCAGCATCATCATGGAAAAAATGAGCCCTTAAGTGGCAAAAATTTTAGAAAAAATAGAGCTAGACAACTTGACGTAAAAATTTGAATAAGTTATCTATATTATTTCAAAACTATGTAAGAATAGAATTAGTAGAAAATTGAATGTAGTCATAATTCAAATAGAAAATGAATAATAATTATTTATTAAATTCAAAGTAAAGCATAATTTATGGGCATGTGTAGGATCATCATCAAAAAACCAGGCCCTTAAGTGGTAAAAAAAACCAGAAAAATCAAAGTTAGGCAACTTCACGTAAAAAATTGAATAAGTTATCTATATTATTTCAAAAATATGTAAGAATAGAATTTGTAGAAAATTGAATGTAGTTTCTAAACTACTATGTTTGTTTTCTTTTTAAAAAAATCTATTTGGTGAAAATTTGAAATTTCATTTCAGTAGTACTTAATTTTTAGGGATAAAATAAGTAGGTGTCTATTTTGACCACTCTTAAACTACAATAAAATGATAATATTTTAGATCTAAGTAAAGGAACGTCCCAATGTAATGTATATTTTTTTTGTAATTTTTCAAATTAAATAATTAATAATGAATTTTTAATAACCTTAAAAAATATAAAAAACTTTGTACATCTCGACCACCTTAACTTCTTTGGTCAAAACTTCATGAAATTCATTTTTTCTTTTTTAATCCCATAGTATGTGAAGTATATAATGACGATGTTTTGATTAAAAATGATACCATTTAGAACTATAGATGTTTTTAAATTATTCTATCAATAAGGACTTTGGGTAGTAATTCTTGAATAGAAAATTTCATAATAATTACTTATTAAATTTAAAAGTAAAAGCAATAATTTATATTATGGAAATATGAGGAATATTATTTAAAACCCTGCTCATTTTAACACTCGGTTAAAAAGTTGTCACCATGCAAAATCTTGCAATATATTGTCACTTTTTGGCCCATCATGATCCTCCACATAACCTTGTATTGATGGAAAGCTTAGAACCTCATTTAAAAACCTTTTTCATTTCATATTTTTTGGTAAGAGAAAGGTTTCCAGCCACATACCCTACACATACCCATTTGATCATCACTTTTTGGCCCATCATGATCATGGACATATCCATTGAGATCTCGAAGGTTTCATTGAATGAAACTAGAGAAAATAGGGTTCCCTAAGTTCTCCATCTCCTAAAAGATGGGAACAAATACTCTATTTTCTAGGTTTCATTTTGGTGAACCTATCCTTTGGAAACCTTATTGCAAATTTGGATTGTATCATATTCCTAAATCTAGCTTATATTAACTTTGCATTAGGTCTTGCATTAGTTAATTTTCATTTAGGGATTCTAAATCTTTAATTACTAAAAGTGCATAAAGTTTGCATTTTTGCATTTGGAATCATTGAACTTTATTTGAAATATGTAATTTCAGATAGTCTAGATTGCATAAAAGTTAGAAACCTTAGCATTCACTTAGAATTTGTTGAATTTAGTGCAAAAACCCTAATCTAGGAATCATTCGATCCTATGGGTGATTTAGTCCTAGTACAGGTTGTTTTACCTAAATTCTAGGAAATTTTGTGTTGAGCATTTTCACCAATGAAGCCTTGAAAAACACTAATTGGGACTGATACACCCCTCTAGGCGATTTAGTCCCATGTTGGATCTGAAACTACATTTTATAAAATTAAAAACCTTCTTTTTATGCTTTTGTTTGTTGTTGTTAGATCTTTGTTTTAGTTTACTGAGTTTCCATTTCATTACATCTAGCTTAATTTGGTTCATTTTGTGCATTTTTAATTTTAAAATTTATTTACGCACTTCATTCTAGGTTATTATATTACATTTCATCATGGATATGTGCTTTGGTAAGCTTTAGATGTCCTTGAAATCATTAGTTGATGTATCAAATTGTTCCTTTGGAAATGACCCTAGTGAAATTGAACCTACTCATGCTCAATCAACTCCTAATGCATGTCCTCCTCATCATGTTGAGGAGGATGCCAAAGAATAGATGGAGGACTTTTTTGAGGGTTTGATTGTCTATTCTTTTCACTAGGGTTGTCATCAATTAATGAACTAGTCCTTATAGGTTTTTCATTTCCTACCAATTAAAAAACATTGAATCAAAGAAAAAACCTAAAAAATATACCTCTTAGACCTCACAAATGTCATAGAGTTATTGTGTTGGAAGCTTGATTATATAAAAAAAATATTTTTTCTATTCATTTCTTTTGTTTGGTTCCTACAGAGATAGGGGTGAGACTCAAATGAGATCAATTTTCCTTTTATGATACTCATAACACACTCATGTTATAATGCAATTGCACTATACCTTGAATGGAAAAAAAAGTGGTTGTGGCTTTTTATTGGTCTGCCATATTTATACACTATAAGAGAGGGGAACCACCACACGCAAGACCCCAAGTCATGGAGGGTCAAGGCGCGAGACGCTACCCTAACTTACCTTAGCTAAGTGTAATGTGGGGGAATGCAAGGCGAAAGTAATGATGATCATGAGGCTACTCAGTTACTCTAGAAACCTGAAACATAGGGAGAGGCTAGGTGAGTCAGTTTCTACGTCTAACACTATGTCTCAGGAAGCTCTTTGTCCAAGGATAGAAATTCAGTCTTTAGAAATTAGCACAGTGTGTTGGAGTCTCAAAAGTGCATTGGTGTCCATATGACCAGACAATAGTGGAGACAAGGTCAAACCAATAAAACAAGATAATGTCCTAGTGGACTAAATAAAAGGCTAGAATGATTTGATTAAATAAATGAAGTACTCTCGAATATTATAAAGAAAATATGAAAGAGTGAAGAGAATAGGGAGAATCTCACCAAGGAATTCATTCACCTGTTGACCCCTCAAATAAAATGTACTCCTACACACAACAATAAAAAGGGAAAATGTTGGGTGGTTATATAGGGGCCTACCTCAGTCAAACCCCCGTTTAGGTGTTTCCACCTCCATGGACAACCAAGGAAATGAGATAAAGGAAATAATAAAGTTAAGAGTAAAGAAGCACTACAAAACAATGTTATGCTACTCAACCAAATGATAGAGGAGAGGAGAGGGAAGCTTACTCTGATCCCACGCCCGTCCGAGCAGGTTTAGCTGCCAATGATGCCTTGAATGCTTGGAGGAGGACACTGGAGTGAATACAGAGTGCAAGAATGGAAGCCTAAAGGGTGAAGAGTTGATAGAATGTCTATGGATGAATTGAACAAAGAGTGGGAAGAAAATGACTCATATTCGGGTCATTCAGCCTAAGGTGTTAAACTTCACCCTCCCATGAGAAGAGTTACTCCGCATTCATCCATAGGAATATGTCAGGATGTAAGCATGCCAATGGGATGTCCTATGTCCCGTGGGCATCCCCGACAGAACACATCCATCGACACTTAAAACAAAGCACCAAGTGATGTAATACTGGTTTAGGTGGAATTAAGCATCCTGAATCCTATTTCTAATGTGGATAAAGGAAAAAAAGGGGATTTTGTACATGGGGGTGAAAAATTCACTTATATATTTTTCATCGAATTTTAAAAGTACAAACACCTAATGGGTGTCAAAATGTAGATCAAGAAAGAGAGGGTTAGGAAATGTATACTTGACCTGGCCGAGGAAGCAAACCAGGATCCAAGTGAACTCCAGTAGCTCAAAAACAAATGAAGTTGGGAAAAAGCAATCTTATAGCCCAGGGACCCAAAGGAGTGAAACCCCAAGTGATCTCTCGTGATGTGAAGGAAGCCCCATGAAGTAAGTTCCTTACAGGCCCATAGACCTGCAAGGAAGGTATCCCCCAAAAGCTCTAGCATGGAGGAGACCTAGAGGAAGCAGCTTACAAGCTCTCAGTCCCATAGGGAAGGTATTCTCCACAAACTCAAGCATGAAGAACACCCAAAGAAGTTCCCTACAATCTCTCAATCCCATAGGGAAGGTATTCTCCATGAACTCAAGAATGAAGAATTCCTAAGGAAGCAAAATCCATAGAGTCAAGAAGCGATGAAATAGGAAAGTACATGGATAGTTACACAAATCGTCAATGATTTGGAAGTATTTCAAAGGGGTCTATAGGGAACCCTTCAAAAGGAGAGGGCTCCACTCACGCTACCCCTAAGCTAGACGTGAAGATATGAAATAGGTCTAGTCATGCTACCCCCGAGCTAGATGTGAAGAAATCCATTCGGGGTAAGGACTTTCAAAGAAGGGTCCCTTGGGAACCCACTGTGAAAAGGGGTCCACTCAAGGGACACATAGTTTGAAAGCAATTGTTCTTCTCTTCTCAGAATGATCCATCATCAAGGATTTCTTTCAAAATATGTTCACTTCATCAAGGAATTCAATTGGAAGGATATTCCCCCATGCGCGGGGAAGGTGAAAGCCATCCCCACTTTAGAGGAAGTTCTCCAAGTCCTCTCTTGACAAACCTATGATGAAGGAAATACATTTTGTTAGGTTCCAAGTTGAGAATGTGATTCCAAAGAAAAGTTTGTGGAGACTTTCAAGAAAAGATTTGTTAGCAACGTTCATGCATTTTCTAAAAAATAAATGTTAAAGGGAGGGCATTGTCACACGTGAAAGGGATAACTCAAGAAAAGAAGAGAGAAAACAAAAGAAAGAGAAAAACACAAGCAAAGGGAATATGAGGATCTAGTTTAGTGGGGTCAGATCTATTCAAGCTCATAATAATAGGTAACCATAATGCAAGGAAAAAGATCATCAATCCCCAACCAGATCAGGAAGAATGCACAAAATACAAAGTAAAAATTAAAAAAATGGGCCAATGTGGGAGGGAAGCATAAATGCTCCCAATGCTTTGAATCATCCCCAATTTACCAAAAATAAAGCACAAACATGGAAGAATGATGATACAAATAGAAGAAGGTTTATGAAACAAAAATCATGCCTATATCCAAGCACCAATGGGGGTGATGAGGGACATCTAGGCACACATAGCACATGTATGGGGGAAAACATCATAGAACACACACACACACAAGATCAAGAAAGGGGCCTCCTCCTAACATTGATCAACCAAGAGATCACCTGCTTCCCAATCTAAATCCTCATAAGGGGAAGGAGGAAAAGCCTACAATGGTGGGATGTTAAGAGGAGGATCATCTGGCCCTCCTGCAACAAGGGCCAAGGAAGAGGGCCCCTCGAGGTTCTCTCCATGGAGATCTTGTGGAGTTAAGGTCAGTGATTTTGCAAAGGTCACTGAAAAAGCCAAATTTTTAATCCAAAAAATTAAACATGCACCCCATAGGGGCACCATGTCTAACTTCAGCAGATAGGATAGGTTGTGCCTAAGATTCACTGCTAGGCTTGCTAAGTGACTCGAGAGTGGTGACGAACTCAGGGGAAGCCAGGACTAGTTCCCTCACTATGACAAAAAAAGTTAGCACAAGACCACCTTGTGACGAAGGTGGGTTCCTCTTACATCCTTCATTGCTCAAAGGACCATCCTTTGCCTCCTGTTTCATTAGAGGAGATGAACTCCACATGGACAAGGCTAGAGGGGAAAAGGAAGAAGGGGAGAGAATTGGAGGGAACACGAAAGAGGTATTAACCATGTCCATGAGCTTCGAGAAAGGCTGGATATCTGGAATGGATATCAGCAAAGGTGGCTCCACTGAAGAAGCAATGAACACCTATACCTATTTAGGGTTAGGCACATTTGTAATTGCAATAGAAGCTGGGAGCAGTACAGGACCAGACTAGAGAGAAGTAGGAGGAAGGGAGGAAGAAGATGTTGTAGGAGGCCTTGGAGCAGGGGCGGTCATTTCTTCCTCCTTCCTTTATGAGGCAACTTGTTCATCTAAGAGAACCTTTCGTTAGCAGTTGCATTTATGTGCAAGGTAGTTTCTATGGCTCGTTGAGTTAGGGGTTGAAGGTTGCAAAGGGATATAAGGTTCCTACTCAACCATAGGAACATCCACCATGGCCGTTTCTAATGGAGGGACAGGTTCTTACACAAGAGCAGGAGAAGCGGGTTGATGAGCGATAGGAGTTGACTCGAGAGTCTTGGAAAGGGGCCTCTTTCTGCTTGCTGCCTTAGGAGCAGGAGCGGTACGAGGCCACAGATCAAACTCTTTATAAGAACCTTTCTTTCTGCCATATAAATAATACCATGGACTGTGGTATTCATTAGGGAGGTCTGTAGTCTTGAACTTGGGCCTATGCCAAGGAGAAATCATCGGACCTAGTGGGTAGTGACTAGGTTGAATCATTTAATAATCTTCCCAAGAAGGGGGAGAGGACGAGACTGACTGAGAGGAGGTATCCCTCTCTTTATCTTTATGGGAAGGAGACAGAGCCGGTGTGGACTTCTCTTTCCCTTTCGGGGAAAGGAGAGTAGTTGATGTAGGCTTATCCTTGTCTTCTCTGGAAGAGGGGACGACTGATTATTTTTTCAAGAGAAGGGTTAGATTTCGCTCCCCTTCACCCCCAGTTTTATACTTCATATAGTTCTTGTAAAGTAGGTTTGTTCTTGGATGAAGCAGACTGACTAGGGAGGGCCAAAAGTGATCCAACGAGTATCCATCATAGGACACCAAGCGCTAGTATCTAGTGTCATGCACTACATGCATGGAGCCCTCATGGGAGAACTTTAAACACTTGTGAATAACGAAGGTGATCCCATTCATGGAGGTAAGCCATGGTATTCCTAGTTTCAGCCTAAACAAATCCAACTCTAGAATAACAGCAAAGACTATGTCAATAGCCCTAAGTCCAACTAGGACAAACAAAGTGATCGAGCCATAAGGCTTAAGGAACATACCATCATGTGTACGGATGGTAGATTTTTTATCTCCATATTTTTCCTTTTGTAGTGAATTCAATACTAATCTTTCCTTGGTGATAGCATTCACATGGCTCATGGGGTCTATCAATACTCCTATCATAATGTTACCATTGACATGAGCGGGAATGTAGAGAGGCAAAGGTTTGTTGTTTAAGGGTAAATCTTGTGATGTAAATGTAATGTTTGACAAATCCAGTGTGGGTGGAGTAGTGGAAGTTACCATGACCATATTGACATAAGCCTCGGGTTGGGTAACAAAATCAACATGATCAATAATCATGTTAGCAAAGTGTGACAAAAATAGATCAGTGTATATCTACAATTCACTATTTGGTTTCATTGTCGATTTGTTAGCATTTTGTTTATTCCCATCGAGATGAATGGTACCATCCTCAATGTGGTCTTGTATTTCATGACAGAACTGCATATAGTGTTCGCTATCATGTCCATTAACACAATGGTTCTAACAATAAATACTCCCATCATACCAATTAGGGTAGGGTTCTTTGAAAGGGGTCGGCAAAGTTATGAGCTTCTCCTTCAATAGTTTCTATAAGACAAAAGTATAAGATTTAGATAACTTTGTGAATTTCTTGTCATTAGTAACAGCTACTACATTCGCAAAGGCCTTACCTTTCCTAGAGATTCATACAATGGATTTTCCTTCAAAACGGGAGCATGAGGAGGATCCCTCAAACTGAATCACTATCTATTGGTACTCTTGTAAGGCTGCACGCAAGTGTGCAAAAGAAGAGTATTTCATAAGGGTGGAATCCTCTTGCCAAGGCCTTTGTAAGTTTCCTATGAATACCTTCTGCACATCAGAATTAGGCAGTTGATATCAATTTTTTGAAACGAGCGCTTCGTAACGCGCTATGAAGTCAGTGATTTTTTCGTTGTCCCCATGTTTACATTGGATGGATCCAAAAAGGTCATATTCGGCCCGATATTCACTTGGAACTATCTGATGAACTGGTTTACTAGTTGATCAAATGAGAAAATAGATTTATCAGGAAAGGAACAATACCACTCCAGTGTTGTGTCCTTGAGGGATCAGGGAATCAGTTTAGCCATCAGTGCATCATGATGGAAGAAGTCAGTGCACAGGGCATTAAAGGTAAACACGTATGTCTGTGGATCTCCCTTACCACCATGCTTCTCAAATTTAGGGATTACCATTCCTTGAGGGAAAGGAGTGTTCAAGATGACAACTGACAATGGGCTATGTTGGAAGAAGGGATGGAAGATAGGCTGGGTAGAGGCTCGGGAAAGACTTGCCAACTAGCTCTGCATCTTACTCATATTCTAAAGAAGAGTGCTTAGAATAAGGTCATTAGAAGATTGAGGGCCAGAGGGACCTCCTCCAAAACCACCACCAAGGCCTCCTCCAAAGTCACCCCCGATGTGACCTCCACCAAAGCCACTGTGACTAGTGGATCCTTCATCAAAATCACCACCATGACCTCCACTAAAGGCACCTCCATTGACGCCACCTCCACTTCCAAATCCATCACAACTACCAAAGCCCTCACCACTCATCCCACTGAATCCTTCACCACTAGAGATGATAGGAGGGGTAAAGCTAAATCCCAAGGGGACCCCGTTAACCTTGATAATTTTGGGTTATTCAGAGGTGGAAGGGATACTAATAGAAGGGCCATATAGATGGATGTGGGAGGCATCGATACTCCCAACTATCCTTCACTCTCTTTGAAAGTGACTCCTTGTGTGAAGCCAAAGCTTGGGTTATTCAAAGGAGCACAGGCTTCAACGAGACCAAAGAGGCTAGTTAGAAGTTCAATGCTTGTTCGATCTTTACTCATCATATGCCTTAAATCACTGACAAGATGAGTGGCTCTAGCCATCTTTGGGTTTCTTTTCAAGTGGTTTTCTAAGTTTCCTAATCCCCTAGCAAGAGCGGTAATGTATTCTACAAGGATTTGAATGGAATCATACTTGTCCACTGATGATGGTGTGGGAGACATAAGGGGAGTGGGAACATGATCGGTTTCATCAGTGAATCCCATCTCGTTCCTTAACAATTTCTCTTGCGCAACAAAACTAACATTAGGAGAAGAGAAGAGACCTGTAGAGAGACCAATCGAGACCTTTGTCCAATCCATAGGGAGGTGTTGTACACTTCTCCTAATGATATACCGAGAAGTTGTGGATTGGGTTGTGATGCTCATAAACCTTCACAACACTCAAGAGCACAACAATCATAGAGTACCTAAGCAAAGCTTCAACACCAGCGGATGAACAAATGTTGGTCCATGTTGGGTTCACCAAAAATGTAAGAGAGGGGGACCACTATGTGCAAGACCCTAGGTCATGGAGGGTTAAGATGCAAGATGCTACCCTAACTTACCTCAAGTAATTGTAATGTGACAGAATGTGAGGAAAAAGTAATGAGGACCGTGAGGCTGCTCAGTTAATTTGTAGACCTGAAGCATAGGGAGTGGTTAGGCAAGTTGGTTTCTAGGTCTAACACTACGTCTTAGAAAGATCTATGTCTAAGGATAGAAGCGCGATCTCTAGATGTTAGAGCAACATGCTAGCATCTCAAAAGTGTGTTGTCATCCATATGGCCAGACAATAGTGGAGATGAGGTCAAACTAGGAAAATGAGCTAATGGCCCAGCAGACTAACTAAAGGGCGAAAATGATATGATTAAATAAATGAAGTACTCTCTAATATTATAAAGAAAATATGCAAGAGTGAAGAAAATAAGGAGGATCTCACCAAGGAATTCATTCACCAGCTGACCCCTCGAAGAGCACATACTCCTACATACAACAAGAAAGGGAAAATGTTAGGTGGCTATATAGGGGCCTGCCTTAGTCAAACCCCCGTTTAGGTGTTTCCACCCCTACAGATAGCCAAGGAAATGAGATAAAGGAAATAATAAAATAAAGAGCAAAGAAGGACTACAAAACAGTGTTATGCTACTCAACCAAGTGATAGAGGAGAGGAGAGGGAAGCTTACCACCTCCACCAAGAGCACTCAAGGTTGCTTGGAGGAGAAAATGAGAGTACTTGAGCCTCTGTTGCAATTGTGTGGTCCCAAACTTTCTCTACTAAAGTGGAGTGTGGCTTTTCGCTACAATGGAATGCTTGAATGCTTGGAGTGAGTGAGCTTGAAAGTGAATACGAGAGTGCAAGAATAGAAGCTTAAAGTGGTGAAGAATTGGATTGAATGTTGAAGAGATGAATTTGAAGAAAGAGTGGAAGAAAACAACCATATTTGAGTCAGTCAGTTGAAGGGGGTGTTACAAATTCACCTCTAATGAGAAGAGTAACACCTCTACAGATTTAGCCACAAGAATATGCCAAGGACGTAAGATGACTGTGCAGACGTCTATGCACCACGCAAGCATCCCCGATAGAAACACCTCCACCGACACTCAAAACATGTGCCAAGTGGGATGCAAACAACAGGCTTAGGTGGAATTAAGCCTCCAAACTTGGTTTGCTAAGGTGGATAGAGGAAAAAAGGGGATTTGCACATGGGGTGCAAATTCACTCTTATACATACACATACACTATAGATTTACCATATAGATCTAGATCATATACATCATGATATTACTTGATAAACTGTGTTATTCTATGATTGCCACATTGGGTGCAACATCACTACACCATATTATATATTGGTAGATACTTTACAATCATAGTCTATCACTCTATTTCTCATGTTAATAGATTGTAAATTAAGCTCTCGATTATGTTTCATTTACTTGCATGATAGAAGCTACTCATTGCATACATTTTATATGCTTGGAAACTTTTCGAGGAGAATGCATGTTAAAGGATGGATTAGTACAAAATATTTAGCTAGGTCAACTACTTTATATAGATACCAATAAAATTTAAACATTTCATTATTTGTGAGTGCTTATTTACTTTTAAAATGAATGCTCATTTAGGATTCCCATGCACATGAAAATTGGGGGAAACTACAATTGTAAAAGTTATATGTTTGTGCTAGTTTTCAAAGAATTTTTTGTTGACTTTGATGGAATGGATTAATATAATTACATATTAACAAATGATCTTATCTTATACAAATATGGGCTTCATTCCTTGATTATTTCACTGTTCACAATTACACATATTCCCATACATTTCATCTTATTCTATCCCTATTCACATGTATATTTCTATACCTTTGGCATTATAACCTATTTATTATATCCATGCTTGAATCCATCTCCACATATTCAATCCCTTCCTTGATAATATCATTTCCTTGTAACAAGTGAATCTCATGGCTCACAATCACTTAAGACACTTGCATCACTCTTCTTGGACTCTTACATCTTTAATTGTTGTCAACCAACATTTGTCTAAGTGAATAAAGCCAATCAAATAGGGATTGAATAATGAGAACTTGACCCTTATGATTGAAGACCTTTCCTAAAATATTTTTTAATACTAGTAATCCTTGTGCATCCTTAAACATCATTGATGCAAGAAAAACATGTCAAAAAAGTCCACATCAACATGTGCATTTTTGTACGCTTCATATCACTTTTGCATATTATGCGAATACCAAAATACAACATCAAGCCCATACAACACGTATTCTACTTGTTGTAAATTTAGAGTGTGTAGAGATGTCAAGGAAAATATAAGAGTAAGTGCATCTCTTTCTAATTTAGAACTCTCAAATTCTATTCTAAATCATATTATTATAATTCAAGTGAATAAATATACCCTTCACATTTAATTTTCTAAATTATCAAAAGAAAAATTATATTTATCCACTTGAACAATTTAAAGTAACTATCTCTATTTAGCATTCATTGTGTTAATATCTAGATATCACACATTAAGGAAAAGTATATTTTCCATTACAAATTTTTAACACTCATAAATCTTATGATTTATCAATCTATTGAAACATCATCAAATTCAATAAAAAATAGTCAACAACAATTTTACATTTCATTTACACTTAAAACAATAAATATTTTACTTATTTTTATTAATCAAAATCAACATTTAAATATTTAAAAATAACAACCATTCACATCACTAAGAATGAGATAACTGAGGACGCTAGAGCATCTCTAACCCAGGTATCTCGTTTGTAGTACAACAAATCTCCTGTTGCTTGGACTTATCCCTCTCATCTGATTGTTGCGATTTGAGGTCCCTCCATGGAGTTCGCTTTAAAACTCCACCCTGGTTCATGACCGACATTCTAAGGGGGAACACTCAAAATGAATAAAGGTTTTGCATAGCTGTGAAGGATCCGTCGTACAAAATCTTTTCCTACTAAAAGATTTTGTTCTTCCGTCCTACTCCGTTCGTCCTTATCGTACTGCATCCTCACACCCATTAACGTATAAAGTTTCTGAAAAAGAGGATAAATAGCTGGAGCTATGCGAATCGTACAGAGCACGAATTGACCAGAAATGTACACGTCTTCATTTTTGAAACCAACCACACATGGTGCAGAAAGATTCGTCCTTAAAAAGTATTTTGTCAAGATTCAATGGAATTCTTCAGAATTTGATCCCATTAACTCTTTTTCTAAATATATATAAACATCGTTTGTCTTGCATTTCATGTAGGCGGACTTTTTGTACAGTTGAGAGGTCGTCGAATTCTCCCAAGCACTTCAGTGAAAGCATAGCAGCTGACATCCGTTTCACAGAAGTGTTTGGGGGGACTCCACAACTTCCTCAATTTTTATTTTGACTACAAACGTTCATGATATTTAAGCCGCTCGTATAATATCAGAGAATGCTTACTTTTATGTAAGTATATTTTTGTTTATTTCATACTTAGACTGCATAACTGACCCCACTGATTTATATACTGTATGTACTTAAGCTTTTTGTTTAACTGTTCGTTCCTGTAAACAATTCTCCTTGTTGTTTATCTGCAGACATTGTACTGCTGGACAGCTTTTATATAAATGGGAGAACAATTTCTGTTTATGTTTCTTGGAGAGACTTCATTCAATATGCCGAAGAGATATTTTGTTTTCTTTTACATGAGATTTTTCTTTTCAAAGGGATACAACAGAAATATTTTATCTCCTTTACGCTTGAGATGTTTCTATCTGAAGGGAGAGATTTTATTTATTTATTATGATGAAGAGATAACTTGTTTTCTTTACTCTGAAATGTTTCAACTTCAACAGTGAACAGTTCAAATCTCATCTAACTGCAAGTTTATCACACTTGTGCAATATAGAAATCAGTATGAATCTACAGTTTTGTTTAAGCAGTATATTTTATGTTTTGGTTTATTTAGAAGGTTTACCTCAAATCATTAACAGATGGGTTCTATTCAAGAAATTAATGTGATTTAATATGAACTACTTAAATAAATCAAAACATAGATTGTGTTATTAAAATCAGCTAACATTTCTGGCAGACCAGGAAATGCCCTTTTAAAATATCAATCTTCTTTGCAGTATGGTTAATCTAATGGAAGAGTACTCATTTAATTTCATTATACACTCCTTTGTACATCTTTCATTAACGCTTGGCTTCATAGCAATAAAAGTTTATATTTGGTAAGCAAAGCCTTATTTCTCACCACATTTAGTTGTAAACATTGTGGACTATAAAACAACCATTTCTTTTCCCTTTTAATGACGGCCGTCAGTGTCTTGTTAGAAAGATTAGCTAGTTAATTGTTGTGCTGCAGATTTACATAAATATGTATTTGCAATTTTTTAAATAAAATGTGGGCTGTCTGACATAAAATACGCTTAGCCATTGTTGTTAGCTTCCCTTTTGCTTTCTTGCATAGGTTTGAGAGAAAAACTCCCTTGTGGGAGATGTGAATTTGTGACGTTGAAAGCTTCCTTTTGACAGGATATGGAATGGAGCCCACAATGCAAGCAGTGAAGGTTGTTTATAAGAATTTTCAGATAATGAGAAACACGATAATCTATTGTCCTTGTGGGGTGAGATTGCTTAGTGGATAATTTTTCCGGTGTAATTCTACCAATGCTATCGTCATGATGAAGTCATAAATGAAACTGAAATCTGGCTATCAAAACTCCATACTCTATGTATCGAAAAAGTGTCAAAAGTCATTTGTAGTAAAAATTTCCATTCTATTCATAGAAAATAGTGCAATTGCGTTGGTGTCCAAGTGCATTGTGACCTTCCATACACAAAATCACATAATATGAGTAGCGTACAAAAAATATTTTCCAGTGATAGTTAAAAACCACAACAATAGTAGAAAATAAGAATAAAATCAATGAACAATGATGAAAATGATTTATGTTACACTAAATGAATGAAATAATCTATAAAATATATAAATAAAACAAGACCAAAAAGTGTTAAGAACAGAAAAACCTTCGTGTTCTAGAATCATCGATAGTACATATAGCTAGGACAAAGAGAATGGGAATGATTTCCATAGAGCTTACTAAATGAATGATTTTCTATTTATTCTTTCAATATCCATGAGTAGTTCAATTGAAATACTAACCAAAGTTAGATAACTTGTCCACCCTTAATCCTAAGTGCATCTATATCCAAAGAGCAACAATTCGTACAAAATGAATATTTAACAAATTAGGCCTACAAAGATACTAAATACCCTAATTATGGAGGAGAAACATAGAAAATTAAGAATATGAGAATATCAATAATAAAATTTATAAATTTAAAAGAACAATGTATAAGAAGTTGATCATTAGATTTTTAAGAAGTTACAGAGCATCATAAAAAGCCAATGAGAATACCCATAAACTACAAATGATTGGGTAAAAGAGATGGAAATGACAAAAGAATGTAGAGGAACAATCTGTAATACCATGTATCTTTGGATCTTTATTAAAATATATCTTTCCCAAACTATGAGGAAAAAAATGTTTTTTTTCTTATGAGTTGTCTTCCTAGGAGACATCCAACAATAGAGAATAGAGAATAGAGAATGTTTCTAGAAACCTTTAAGCTCAAAATAAAGACTATAAGTAGCCATGAACAACAATATGGTTTCAAATAGTAAAAACTCATAGTGGTAAGAGAATTTCAACAATGTTGTAGCTCAAAAATTGTACATGGATGCCATAGAAAATCCTAAAACTCTTAGAGAGGCTAGAAAGAGTGCTTCAAACTACTATAGATCTCCAAGAACATAACTAATTCAATGCATGTAGAGAGTGAAGGAGAATCTGAACAAGCACTAAGATTCTTATTTTTAGTCAACTTTTAAGGAAAATTTCTCACAAACTCTATAAAATTTGGTTGAATGGCCATTAAAAGATAAACGAATTTCAAATGTCACAAACCATTTAGTTTAGGTCAACTGATTCATTTATAGAGTTCCATTATGTGAACAATTTTCTTTAGACTAGTTATTAAATGAAATTTATAAGGTCATATTGTGCTAAGATGGAAGTATGATTACATAATAATTCATGCAACTATGTTGACATATAATATAAGTAAAAAAAAAAATCAAACATGAACATATAAAATCAAATAAATATAGGTGGCATACTCAACATGTGAAATATATATGAACACACAAAAACATGGAAACAATTTAAATTTGGATTGGAAAAAGGTCAAGGGTGGGCTGAATGAGTCAAAAGAACATGTTATATGGATGAACACTAAAATGATGATAATTATAATGGAAAAGTGTATCTTATGTTTTATCATTACATTTTCCCTCTGCATTAGTAAGCTTGTGCCAATAGGTCATAAAGCCTATCTAGAGTATAGTAAGAAAACATCAAAAGTATATTGTAGAAAAAATCAACTATAGTATAAAAAGATACATTATTGTCTTGAAGAGAATCTCTCATTGCCATAAAGAGTGATCTACAAAATCACATGTTAAAATAATAAAATAACTTACAACACCAATAAATAAATAAAAATCTATTATGAAAATGTGTAAGAAACAACAAAAAATAAAGTATAAACACGTAGGGAAATCCTACATAATCCAACATTTACATGATACTTTCCAAGGGACTATATAAGACACTCGCAAAAATGTTCTAGACATCATAGACATAAACTAAAAATAATTTGCATAGAGAAAAATAATAGAAGATTTTCTACTATGGTCAATTGCTAAAATATAGAGGAAAATAATACTACTGTGCTATTTTATTCATAAATATAGATATGGTTTAATATTAAGAATTTTTCATTTTAGGAACTGTAAATAAAGCTATTAACCACATGCACTAGTACACTATTTCTAGGTGATTTATACATCAATACAATACTAGGAATTATATGTGCTAGAATAATATATTTTTATGTGCACCATAGAAAAATGGTCCCTTTACATTTTCATGGTCTTTTAGGCCTTTCTTCATGATACTTGGTCCATTTTTCTCTGATTTAATGTTGCAATGTGGCTTGAACATTCACATTAGGTCCTTAAAATTCAAATTATGTCATCTTGTGAAGGCGCTGTGAACTGTTGTAAAACATTTCTAAACTTTTCTAGACTCTATTTTTTACAATTCACATAAAAATCAGCTTTTCATCACTTATCAAGTCCTATTTTGAAATGTTGTAAAGTCTTGTAACAAGATTTCACACTTTTCTAGGCTTAATTTCATTATTTACAACTTTCTTATGCTTTATTTGACCCCTTTATGCCCTTATAAGGCTTAATTAAGTGTTTCTGTAAACCCCAAAATACTCTCGACACCTGACTTTCAAGTCCAAGGTGGGACCCATTATGATGGAAAATGAGTCCCTCTTGGCTCAAAATTAAAAATATTTCAAGTTTCTTTTCGCTTTTTATTTAAAATCACCTTATGTCAGCTTGTGATGAGGTATCTTTAAGTTACTAAGGCACAATTGTGTATAAATAAGTTTTTTTACATCCATTTTAACCCCCATTCATCAAGTTCACTTATTCACTTACTCATTCAAGCATTCAAACACTCTACATCATTGAATCAAGCATTAATCAAGTATTTTGGAGTAGCCATTGTTATATCTTCAGATTTCTTCAATAAGGGTTTGGTAATTTGATATCATTTGCATGTTATTTGTTTATCATTCTCTTCCATTTCATTTCTTCATTAAGGGTTTGATTACCAAAGTGGGATCTGACCAAGGCAAATCCTTATAACCTAACCCCTAACCATTTTTCCCCTTTGTATGTGTGTTTGCAGACTTGTGTATGCAGATTTGATAAGAATTTAGGTGTTGAAAAGTGAACAAGAAGTTAACAAATTGTTTCAATTCAACTACAACCTATTTTAATCTTGGAGAAGATATTCTATCCATTTTCTACATATTTGATTTTGTCAACTTAATAAGCAAACAACCTCAGATCTGGTGCTACAGAATTGGTCCCTGATTTCTCAAAATTTTGGGAGTGGACTCATTCACCATTAGTGGTGAATGAGTTCCACCTTAAGGCTGGAAATCTAGATTTTGTTAGATTCTAGATCGTGACACTCAGAAACCTCTTTTGATAAGTTTTCATCAGAAGCAGGACTGATTCGCCATCAGTGGCGAATGAGTCCCACTAGTGATTTTTAGTGATCTCTGTTAGCATTTAGGACACTCCATAATCTTCATCAAACTTCCAAGTGCACTCTGATTCAGCCTTCTTCTTTTTTGTTTTGCATTTGTTCATACTTTAGTTCATGTTTCATATCACATTGTGTTTTCCAACATTGCATAATTCTTAGGTTTTGCATTCATAATCAGTCAAATAGTTCATTTAATTGGACTTAGATCATTTCATTTAGCTTAAATAACATCATACATATCCTAATTTGAGTGAACCACCTAGATCTTTTGAGTGGGGTTTATCTCTCTCCATTTAGGTGAAACATCTTAAGAGTGCAAGAGTAGTCTATAAGCCCTACCCAAAAATCTATGGTTCATTATGAAATCTTGATAAGAGTGATCATGTCCAAGTATTATCTATAAATGGGACCATGAATGCATGTTACTTTGGAAGCATGCCAAGTGTGTAAGTTTTGGATACAATCCCCCCTTAAAAATAGGTGTCTAAATGAAATGTAGGCACTCATTTTAAAGTTTAAGAAAGGAGAATATTAAACCAAGGAAAGAATCATAGAGTATAGAGTATGTCATAAGGTTAGTGATTCCCCCCCCATAAATAGAAAATTAGGTGATATTTCTAGTTTGAAAATGATTCGTATATGAAAATTCATGTGTATTGAATGATAAATAGAGAGAATACAATGTCACATACATGCTAACAAAATAATAATTTTACACACAAAGGGATTTATATGTATCTCAATAAATATATATTTATGAATATGTTAAATTTATATCAAGAATTGTTATCATCTTCAGGGTCATACGAAACTATGTTTTAAGAAAGTAATATGTACAACATAAAAAGAGCATTGAAAATATTTTTATTTACATATGGGCTAGTAATGCAGGAAAATCATTCCTAGATCCAACTAGGATTAGCTTCTTTTCAATTGACTACATTTTAAAAATAAACCAACTAGGGTTTGATGATTGTCTTTCTAGGACACGGGAGAACCTAACTCCTAGGGTTTTTATTCTCTTGAGTTGTAAAGGAGATAAATTTGATGTGTCTTTTAAAAAGCCTATTTGACATATTACCATAGATGTGAAAATATAATGTATTGCGTAGACATAAATTAAAAACCACAAAAAAAATTCAGATCTGAGAATGAGATACATAGAGGAACCTATGATTAAAATTCGAGGTTGAATTGTACGGACAGGGGTGATGGGCGCCCTAGACTAATATGCTTCCTTTTCGGATCTGAATACTTTGAGAGTTATGTTGCAGCCTTCTATGTGTTTTCTATGATTGTCTTCTAATGAAACATTTGAATCTAGGTTGCACACATGAAAAGAGGGGGAATGGTTGTGTTGTATAAGGGCTTGTCTAAGTCAAACCTTGTTTTGATATTTCTACCTCCATGTACAATGATTGATGATGATCAAGAGGGCATATCTTAGGTTGGGAAGAGGCCAAAAAGGCAATAATTGACTGAAATAATAAATGATAAATAAAATTGTTAGCTTACTATGAAATCCTTGATGAAGTGATGCCACACAACAAGTTGCAACAAATTTTGATTGATTGATGCCTTGATTGCTTGATATACTTGGACAAGGTTAGTTCACAAAACATAATAGATTGTTGTAACTAGCATGTAGACTCAATACATCTTCATAATTTGAAATGATTGATAATAATGGATATTTTCACATAATTACTTTCTTCTCAATATCTTGCAAGCATGATCTTGATTGATGAAATCTTGGTAATAATGTTGCTAATTTTTCCCTTGAAACTCTCTTGAGTAATTTTAGGATGCTCAATTTTCTCAATGGATGTTCTAGGATTAAATTGGTGAAAATGACTTGTATTTGTATGTGTGGACACCAAAAAAGTATCCCTTTTATCTTGCTTGATTTGGGAATAATTGATGACAAATTAGACTTAATTTCGCCTTGGTATAATGTTGTGAGGTATTTTAAACATCCACATTAGGTCTTGGACCCTTGCAAATGCATTTAACAATGTCTTGTAAAGGACATTCACACATAATTTCCAGACTTTTATTAAGCATCTAAGTCTAATGGACCTAATTTCCCTAATTCAATGTTATAAAATGTATTTAATGACATCCTTAGATTAATCTAGAAGGCTTGTAAATTAAACTTGATTCTAATCTAGTGTTGTGATGTGTTTTACACATTCACATTGGATGTTGTGCCTTTCTAGGCTATGTGGACCTCATTTTAATGTTGTAAGTGTATTTAATCACACTTTCACATTGAGCTTTGTCCGCTAGGTCAAAATATCCACATAAAGTCACTTACAAGCAAAAATCGAGTTTTAATTTGGATACTTGAGGAGCAAAAGTGCAAATCGAGAGCTTCCATTTCACTTTTAGATTTTTAGAAAATCCAAAGTGGACTAAGTTTCCATCAATGGAAGCTTAGTCCCACTTACATTTTTTAGAGTTTTCTATAGATTTGGATACCCATTTTAAACGGTTTTAGTGTAGTTTTCCAAATTTGGGACTAAGTCACCTAGAATGGCATAAGTGTCCTAGTCCATCAAAATTTTAGAATCGAGCATTTCTAGTCTCCATTTCAGTCCTTAACACATTTTGAGGTGCACGATTTAGTTTTACAATTTTCTATTTTGTTTCATGGTCATTTCTAGGTCATTTAGTATATGTTCCATATCACATTATGTTTTCAAACATCTTCCATTTCATTAGTTTCAAGCATTAATAATCAATATCTTTTATTAGTTTTTTGCATTTAGTACATTACATTTAGGCATATTTCATTCGTATTTGCATTAGTCTTGAGTGGGGATATTACAATTTTTGGCATACCTCTCTCCTTTTAGGTTAAAAACCCTAGAAGTGTTAAAGAGCCTTGTGGTGCCAAAATATCTATCCACATTTTGGTGATCTGACCTTAGAACATCACATTTTCTGATTTTGGAGTCCATCGTCATCCTAAAATTATCTTATATTAACATTGCATTGCATTTTGCATTAGTTAAGTGGCATTCGAGTGTTTTAAATTTTGCAATAGTGAAAGTGCATATAGGTTGCATTTTTGCATCTTAAATCATTAGAAATTTCTGAAATTCTGTATTTGCATCTTAGGTGTGCATCATACAGCACAAAAAACATTAAAATCAACGAAAAAAATCTGAAAATTCTAAAAAAAAATCACCATTGGAACTCATTCACCACCTTGGGCGACTTAGTCCCTTTATACCCCTGGAAATTCCTTTTATAGAATTGAAAACCATATTTTGAAGCTTATGTTTGCTGCCATTAACTATCAGTATCAATTGGCTAAGTTTCTGTAACATGCATTTCATTAGATCTAGCTTAAATTAGCTCATTTCATGCATTGTTGAAATTCACTTTTGCATCTACAACATTTCATTTTCAGATCATTGCATCGTGTAACCAAAAAATTATCTTGCTTGAAAACTAAAAAATTGCATTTCATTTTACCTCCTTACATTGTATTTCAATTTTGCATAAATTACTTTTTCCAAATGTTAGTTTCAATCTTCTCCAAGTTTGCAAATAAAAAATTAGTTTATAAGCATTTAAGTCATTCATTCAATGTATTCCCTAGTTATGAGAGTCTCTTAGTGCAAGAGAGTGAAAATTATACTACTTTCATTAAACTTACACCCCCTCCTATCTCTCCTATTTGTGTGGATGATGTAATAGAAGAGCATACAAACATGGATAACCATGATGATCATATTTGTTCTTCTCATGATACGTCTTCTTTTAATGATGAAGGTATCCTAGCGAAAGAAGATACAATAGTTGAGAATCATGAGGATATTGTTTGCCCTTCTTCTAATCCCCTTTGGGAGGATATTTTAGCACAAGAGAGTGAAATCATAGACACATTCCTAAACATCACCTTACCTAATTTTCATTCTCCTTTGGCTTGTGAGCGTGCTTTCAAGGAGGATGATATTATAAATGATGAGGATATGTTGGTGCTAGATGATAAGGAGTATAACAACCCTCTTTGTGATCTTTCCCCTACCTATCCTATTTTGGAAGGCATTATGGAACAAAGGAATGAAGTTCTAAATGACCATGATAATCATACTTGTTCTTCTGCTAGTATCTCCTCTAGTTGTAGGGGAGATGATTTTATGTTAGAAAACACAACCAATGAGAATCATTTGACTATTATTTGTTCCCTTTCACCTAAGGAGACCCTTATTGAGCAAGATAATTCAACCATTGATCATTCACCTACTTCCAATGAAGTCATTTTAGAAGAACCAATCCATGAATGTTAAGAACACTTGATTTGTATTTCTCCTAAAAAATATCCTCCTAGGGAGAATATCATGGTGCTAGAAAATGGAAACATTAGTAATGTGTCTTCCTTAGATAACAATCACAAGGTCATTCTAGATTTCCCTTTATTAGAGATACATCGAACCAAGACCGCCAAGGTTATGAATGCACAAGTGTCTATTAGTTCCCCCTTGATTAATGGACCTCCTACATATCCCGTTGGACTTCCTAAGAATCCTCTAATTCTTTACCCACCATCACACAAAGAACAAAATCAAAATAAACCTGAACTTATCCTTTACCCACCTAAGAAAAATGTGTCGTAGTGGCTGAGTCATAATACCATTGCTCACACATATAGCACTAGAAATAATCTACAACCACAACAACCCACCCCAACACTATTACCTTTGCCTAATCCCATTTTTCCTAGTGCTCCTTAATTAACTTCACATACTAAGGAGTATGATCTTGTTGAACAACTTAAGAACACTCTTGCAAAGATATCCACGTATGGGATTTAATTCATAACTCACTTAACTATCACACTATGCTTCAAACGACCTTACACCAAGTTCCTATCCCTTCTAATGCACAACTGAATGACATAGCAGCCCTAATTCAAGGATTGAATGCTGACATTATTTTCCACCAAATTGAACTATGACATTATTTTTCATAATAATATCTCAATATAAAAGAATAGGGATAAAGCAAACCCTTGTTGACAATGGCTCAGCCCTTAATGTGTGTAGTGTAAGTATTTTGGATAGGCTTCATGTGGATAGATTAGAAAGACCATGGATTCATGCAATGAATGGGGCGCCTTCTACTCTCCATTGTAAAATAAATACATTTACAACAAAGTGCACATACTTGAAGCTGACCCTAATTGAAATAGTTATTTGAACATTGAGAAAAACAAAATTATTCATTTAAACATAGTGTCACCAACTACACAAGTGGAACCCATCCAACAAAAAATAAAAATGACCACATATTGAACAAGTCACAAAGCTATTAGATGATGATTGGGGTTCCTTATATTTCACACCAACATTCATGGGAGAATACAAGATCGTAAACAAGGACTCTGACAAGGGAAACAAAAACACACAAGAAAAAAATTACACAACAAACTTTGAAAAAATCAACAACGAACAACCGCCCAATCCAAAAGTAATCAAAAAGCTTTATGGAAAATGTTATGAACTTCTAAAACAACTTGGATATAGTGGAAAAGGATTTGGTGCTAATGAACAAAGGTATCTACAACACTATGGTTTCTAACATGCAAGAAACAACAACTCATGGTCTTGGTTATTGTCCTTTGATAGAAATAACAAGCCTTCACTTAACATCAACACTATCTCACAAGATTCCTCTAAACCAAATTTAACAGTAGTGCATCCTGAACTGATAGACACTAGTGGTCTTGAAATTTATCCTTGGAAAGAAATGAAAAAAATAAAGACATCTTCGCTTAACGTTAATTTAATCTTGCAAAAAAATAATGATTTGAATTCATTAGATTTTACACCCTCCTGTAATGGAGAGAACAAAATCTTGCAATCTAAAGAGTCTTGCATAGATATGAAATCTTGTACTAAGCAAGAGATATCTTTGTTGCAAACTACAGGAGCACCTTTTACCATTGATCAAGAGGGTATCTTGTCGAGACTCCTCCAAGATCACTTGATAACCCTTCCTCCAAAAACATGAAATAAATTATATTACAAGAATTCATTTTGGGTATATCATAGAGTCCATGGTCATTCTACTAATGTATGTAAGGATTTGAGTAGTAAAATCCAACATCTTAAGGACTTCGGTGTTTTCCCTTATGTGGGGGCACCTAATTCCTCTAATTGATACTAATTTTTACCCTACCATACATCTCATCAATCATTTTGGCTCACCCT
>VDFB02105785.1:114432612-114500325 GCA_007258455.2 Sequoia sempervirens
TATTTTTACCTACATTTTTGAGAGCTAACAATGTGAACGAGGAGGCACATTGTACAATATCAACATAGGCACATTACATTCATACCAATCGACATAATAAATTGGGTTACATATTTTAATTAAAAAGGAACACATAGAGAATGTAGCACCATAGCAAATGCATATCGACATAACTCATGACATTTTCCCTAACAAAATACTCATCGCCAGCCATCAGAAGCCTAGCAAGTGACAATTCTGATCTCATATACTACTTTGATGAAGATAAAAGGCTCATTTTGGGGACACATTATTTTTGTTCTACCAATGGGTTATTCAAGAAAGTAAAAGATAGACTCACTGAGGATTTCAGCATGAGGTACACTGATATATTTCATTGGAGGAACACATTGATATCGGAACAACAAAAAATGGACCGCTCGATGACACATCTTACATCGATAACATTTTGTCAGGAGAACATATCTCAAGTTATGCCGACAAGTGAATAATCAAAGTAAGACGTTGCGATGACATAGTGGATAAAATAAGGCACCAACAGTGAAAGACTTATTTTCTAGAGTAATACAATACCAATACTTTTCTATTTGTGTGTGGAAGATTCTTTCATTTGGGCTAGTTCTTTTTTGTTTCTTTTCAAGCAATTGAAGGAAATGTAAAATGTATTCTAATTAATCTCTATGACCATCTTATAATTACCTCTCACTTTCCTCAATCTACCTTTCCCCATCAAGTACTCCCCTTTGAATTTTTTAATGGAGTTGGGATCCCAAATGCGATCTACATGAATCTTTGCTACGCACGAACTTAGGAAGATGTTTAGTAATGTACACCATGGTCTGGTATACCATGTATCCCTCCACCATAGAACCCTCAGGATGTGCTCTTTTTCTAACCAAAGCCTTCAAAAATTTCAAGTGCCTCTCAACCATCCACATTGACCTTGTGTGTACAAGTCCACACAATTCAATCTCCTTAACTTGGTGAATGGGGTAGTGTTCTTGTGCATTGAAAAATGTCGAAGATAGACACTTTTGCATTTCACACATTAGACGAGGAATTTTTCTCTTCCAATAATTTATATCTTCTATATGGATTTATTTAGATGACAACCATCTACAAGTGATTCAAGGCACAAATATATTAACGAGATTTAACAAAAATATACAATATATTACATAACAAGTAAAACAAATGGAAAATATAAGATCTATACAACGAATTGAACAAATATCGCTACTTACCTCATGTATTTTACAATATCATATATAACTTGGTTAACATTGTTTTCGAAGTTGTTTGGGAGAGATAGAGGTATAACATATTCCAACAATTATAAAATGATCTTTTCATTATTTTTCCAAAACTAGTAAACATAATACACTGAAAAGTACATGCAGTATACAAATATATATAAAATATACCAGAATAATTACCTTAATGAAGGTATGCCAATCATGCATTTTCATCCCTGACCCAAATTCACCTTTCTTTGTTATGATATTGTTTATGTTCGTAGCAAATCCTGTGGGAAATTGAATTTTTTTATGACTTCTTTTATAGCATTGCTTTGCTACTCCATTAATAACCAAGGAAGGGTGCTTATATTAATTTGGTCTCCATCACTATTTAATTGAATGACATTTTTCATTGCATGATTGGCTTCCTGAATGTCACTACAAATTTTGACAATTTTTTCTTTGTCATGCCCTCCATCCAATATTTTCCATAATGTTTTTGTTATATTCTTTCCGATATGCATTGTATCAAAAAATGCACAATTTGTAGCTGCTCATAGTAGGGAAACCTACTAAATTGTCTAGGATAACTTTTCAGTCCTTGTGGAAACCGACCATTAATGCCTTGACCACATTCATGAAGCATATAAGCTAAACAAATTAACAATGACAATCATTGTCAATTACAACATGAGTAAACAAAACACAATATAAAAATATAAATTCCAAACATATCAAATATGATAGATAAACAATTTGATCTAATGTATAACCTTGATGATTAATTCTATTATATTCCAACTTCCATAGGCGAGGTGTCATTCTTCATGGTTTTGATGTAGTCTCTTCTTTCCCATTGAAAATATTTTTCAGTAGTTCGATACTCATGATTTCTGTGGAGGAAGTGCCTATACTCATCAAACATCTACTTTCCTAAACTTTTTGAACGATGAGATTTCATCTTTGGACCACAAACTAGACATGCAAATTTTCCCTTTGTTTGAAGACCTGCAAGATCATATATAATTGGATTAAATATGTCAATTTTTATATAATTATATATAATGAATAGATTATTTAAAAAACATGCATGATATCTACTTCATAAAATTAAATATCGATAAAGTACAGTCAAATGTTATAACATACCACAAAAATGTGTTAGCCCTAGGGCATCATTAATTTTCCATACAAGCATTGTATGGAGTTGAAATTGTCTTTGTCCTATTGGTCTAGAGCCATCATACATAGTGACTCTGTGCCATAACTTTAGTAACTCGTCGATAAGAGGCTCAATATATACATTCATATGTTTTACTTGATACTTACCTAGTTGAATGAACATAAACATTACATAATTATTATAACCATTTTACTGCAATATATATAAATTAATGTACATGACTATTAAATGAAAATAATATAAGTCATTATGCAACAAATAAGACAAATGAGATGCTACTACGTTAAAGAAAATTAATGTAAACAAACACCTGGAACAATAATTTCCAACATTATGTGCTCCCTCTTTATTGACATCCATGGAGGAATGTTATTGTTGATAACAAAAACAGGCCACACCTTGTAAATAGATCTCAGCTCTCCAAATCAATTGACATCGTCCACTGCTAGTGAAAGCCTGAGATTATGAGGTTCTTCTTTAAAGTGTGGCCCAAAAATTAAGGAGGCTAACCATATGTCAGCCCACAAATTGATGGAAGGGGATGGTTGACTTTAAGTGTGTCGAAATAGCGACGAAAATCATAGTGTCTCAATTTCGACGAACGTTGGGCATAATTTTTTTTTTTTTTTGAAAATTTCACATTAAATACATAGGTACCTGATGATACATCTAATTATACATCTTTCATTGGAAATTTTAATCGTATTTTGTAGTCAAATGAGTTAGTGACAAAAAATCATACTAATTTTAAGGCGACATAACTCTTGGATGTTCGCTAGGTGAGAAATCCTAGAAGGTGAGAAACATACACTCATAGATGGTATGCACTCACACACATGTAGGTGGCTATGGGGAAAGTTATGCCTTAGATTTGGCTTTACGCTCAACCATACAAAAATTATACCTCTTGATAAATTTAATAAGGCGCCACACAAAAATGATCTTTTCAGCTCTATGAGGCAAGAAAAACTTTGTATGCTTGAAACTTGTAGACATTATAAATGCAAAATGGTGAGAGGAATGTTCAAAGGGATTTTTCTTAGTTCATGCAAGGTCTCATCTTAGGGAACATCATGTTATATTTCCCCAAGATAGGATAAGTGTAAATAGTCTCATCTAAGAGAGGAAAAGTGCAAGGTCTCATCTTGGGAAACATTGTAGGTAATGTTCGCAAGAAAAAGAAAATCACACAATGAAGTATGAGTGTCGATGTATGCACCCAATTTAAAGCATTTTCTAACACCATACTGTGAGCAATTGATTTAAAGTAGAAGAAGAAAACATGAGAGCTTATTCGAAAAGCACTATGCCAAGTCATACGTTTTCAATAAGCTACGTCATGAAAAAGGTAATATGTCACGTGCGATCCAACTTAAGGCATGTTGTCCAAATCCAAAGCTTTCTCTAATTTGTTCATGAAAGGTTAACGTCTATCCAAAAGAGGCAACAACAACTGACATATGAGGACAAGGCTAACTAACCCCTTGCCCCCACTTAGTGCAGGGCAAGGGTGAGCCAAAATGATTGATGAGATGTATGGTAGGGTAAAAATTAGTATCAATTAGAGGAATTAGGTGCCCCCACATAAGGGAAAACACCGAAGTCCTTAAGATGTTGGATTTTACTACTCAAATCCTTACATACATTAGTAGAATGACCATGGACTCTATGATATACCCAAAATGAATTCTTGTAATATAATTTATTTCATGTTTTTGGAGGAAGGGTTATCAAGTGATCTTGGAGGAGTCTCGACAAGATACCCTCTTGATCAATGGTAAAAGGTGCTCCTGTAGTTTGCAACAAAGATATCTCTTGCTTAGTACAAGATTTCATATCTATGCAAGACTCTTTAGATTGCAAGATTTTGTTCTCTCCATTACAGGAGGGTGTAAAATCTAATGAATTCAAATCATTATTTTTTTGCAAGATTAAATTAACGTTAAGCGAAGATGTCTTTATTTTTTTCATTTCTTTCCAAGGATAAATTTCAAGACCACTAGTGTCTATCAGTTCAGGATGCACTACTGTTAATGTTGGTTTAGAGGAATCTTGTGAGATAGTGTTGATGTTAAGTGAAGGCTTGTTATTTCTATCAAAGGACAATAACCAAGACCATGAGTTGTTTATTGTGTGTTAGGCTCCATAGGGTTGCAGATACCTTGTTCGTTAGCACCAGATCCTTTTCCACTATATCCAAGTTGTTTTAGAAGTTCATAACATTTTCCATAAAGCTTTTTGATTACTTTTGGATTGGGCGGTTGTTCGTTGTTGAGTTTTTCAAAGTTTGTTGTGTAATTTTTTTCTTGTGTGTTTTTGTTTCCATTGTCAGAGTCCTTGTTTACGATCTTGTATTCTCCCATGAATGTTGGTGTGAAATATAAGGAACCCCAATCATCATCTAATAGCTTTGTGACTTGTTCAATATGTGGTCATTTTTATTTTTTGTTGGATGGGTTCCACTTGTGTAGTTGGTGACACTATGTTTAAATGAATAATTTTGTTTTTCTCAATGTTCAAATAACTATTTCGATCAGGGTCAACTTCAAGTATGTGCACTTTGTTGTAAATGTATTTATTTTATAATGGAGAGTAGAAGGCGCCCCATTCATTGCATGAATTCATGGTCTTTCTAATTTATCCACATGAAGCCTATCCAAAATACTTACACTACACACATTAAGGGTTGAGCCATTGTCAACAAGGGTTTGCTTTATCCCTATTCTTTTATATTGAGATATTATTATGAAAAATAATGTCATAGTTCAATTTGGTGGAAAATAATGTCAGCATTCAATCCTTGAATTAGGGCTGCTATGTCATTCAGTTGTGCATTAGAAGGGATAGGAACTTGGTGTAAGGTCGTTTGAAGCATAGTGTGATAGTTAAGTGAGTTATGAATTAAATCCCATACCTGGATATCTTTGCAAGAGTGTTCTTAAGTTGTTCAACAAGATCATACTCCTTAGTATGTGAAGTTAATTAAGGAGCACTAGGAAAAATGGGATTAGGCAAAGGTAATAGTGTTGGGGTGGGTTGTTGTGGTTGTAGATTATTTCTAGTGCTCTATGTGTGAGCAATGGTATTATGACTCAGCCACTACGACACATTTTTCTTAGGTGGGTAAAGGATAAGTTCAGGTTTATTTTGATTTTGTTGTTTGTGTGATGGTGGGTAAAGAATTAGAGGATTCTTAGGAAGTCCAATGGGATATGTAGGAGGTCCATTAATCAAGGGGGAACTAATAGACACTTGTGCATTCATAACCTTGGCGGTCTTGGTTCGATGTATCTCTAATAAAGGGAAATCTAGAATGACCTTGTGATTGTTATCTAAGGAAGACACATTACTAATGTTTCCATTTTCTAGCACCATGATATTCTCCCTAGGAGGATATTTTTTAGGAGAAATACAAATCAAATGTTCTTAACATTCATGGATTGGCTCTTCTAAAATGACTTCATTGGAAGTAGGTGAATGATCAATGGTTGAATTATCTTGCTCAATAAGGGTCTCCTTAGGTGAAAGGGGACAAATAATAGTCAAATGATTCTCATTGGTCGTGTTTTCTAACATAAAATCATCTCCCCTACAACTAGAGGAGATACTAGCAGAAGAACAAGTATGATTATCATGGTCATTTAGAATTTCATTCCTTTGTTCCATAATGCCTTCCAAAATAGGATAGGTAGGGGAAAGATCACAAAGAGGGTTGTTATACTCCTTACCATCTAGCACCAACATATCCTCATCATTTATAATATCATCCTCCTTGAAAGCACGCTCACAAGCCAAAGGAGAATGAAAATTAGGTAAGGTGATGTTTAGGAATGTGTCTATGATTTCACTCTCTTGTGCTAAAATATCCTCCCAAAGGGGATTAGAAGAAGGGAAAACAATATCCTCATGATTCTCAACTATTGTATCTTCTTTTGCTAGGATACCTTCATCATTAAAAGAAGACGTATCATGAGAAGAACAAATATGATCATCATGGTTATCCATGTTTGTATGCTCTTCTATTACATCATCCACACAAATAGGAGATATAGGAGGGGGTGTAAGTTTAATGAAAGTAGTATAATTTTCACTCTCTTGCACTAAGAGACTCTCATAACTAGGGAATACATTGAATGAATGACTAAAATGCTTATAAACTAATTTTTTCTTTGCAAACTTGGAGAAGATTGAAACTAACATTTGGAAAAAGTAATTTATGCAAAATTGAAATACAATGTAAGGAGGTAAAATAAAATGCAATTTTTTAGTTTTCAAGCAAGATAATTTTTTGGTTACACGATGCAATGATCTGAAAATGAAATGTTGTAGATGCAAAAGTGAATTTCAACAATGCATGAAATGAGCTAATTTAAGCTAGATCTAATGAAATGCATGTTACAGAAACTTAGCCAATTGATACTGATAGTTAATGGCAGCAAACATAAGCTTTAAAATATGGTTTTCAATTCTATAAAAGTAATTTCTAGGGGTATAAAGGGACTAAGTCGCCCAAGGTGGCGAATGAGTTCCAATGGTGATTTTTTTTTAGAATTTTCAGATTTTTTTCGTTGATTTTAATGTTTTTTGTGCTGTATGATGCACACCTAAGATGCAAATGCAGAATTTCAGAAATTTCTAATGATTTAAGATGCAAAAATGCAAACTATATGCACTTTCACTATTGCAAAATTTAAAACACTCAAATGCCACTTAACTAATGCAAAATGCAATGCAATGTTAATATAAGATAATTTTAGGATGACGATGGACTCCAAAATCAGAAAATGTGATGTTCTAAGGTTAGATCACCAAAATGTGGACAGATATTTTGGTACCACAAGGCTCTTTAACACTTCTAGGGTTTTTAACCTAAAAGGAGAGAGGTATGCCAAAAATTGTAATATCCCCACTCAAGATTAATGCAAATACAAATGAAATATGCCTAAATGTAATGTACTAAATGAAATAAACTAGTAAAAGATATTGATTATTAATGGTTGAAACTAATGAAATGCAAGATGTTTGAAAACACAATGTGATATGCAAACATATACTAAATGACCTAGAAATGACCATGAAACAAAATAGAAAACTATAAAACTAAATGTGTGCACCTCAAAATGTGTTGAGGACTAGAATGGAGACTAGAAATGTTGTTGATTCTAAAATTTTGACCTACTAGTACACTTACGCCATTCTAGGCAACTTAGTCCCAAATTTGGAAAACTACACTGAAACCCATTTTAGCCAAATGGGTATCCAAATCTATAGAAAACTCTAAAAAAAAATGTGTAGTGGGACTAAGTTTCCATTGATGGTGACTTAGTCCACTTTAGATTTTCTAAAAATATGAAAGTGGAAACGAAAGCTCTCAATTTGTACTTTCTTCTCCTCAAACTATCCAATTCTAAAACTCTGATTTTCAGCATTGTAAGTGAATTTTTGTGGATATTTTAACCTAGCCAACAAGGAAATGTCTTCAACAAGTTCGCAACTTATTCTTCAATGATGTCCAAATCTTCCAAATACATAAATCTCCTAACACACAATGAAAGAAAGAGGAATGTTGAATGTTATGGAATAGGTGTTTGCCTTAGTTAAACCCCTTTTAGGTAATTAAACCAAATGAAGAAATAAGAGAAAGCATGAACATGAAATGAAGGAATCAGAGACATGCCATGATGATAGATCTTGAATTTCTACAACAATAGATGAAGAATCTATCCTTGAATGCCTTAGAAAACTATCTTGATGACTTAGAATGTTGAACCCCTAGCTTGCTTGAGTTGAGAGAGATGATGAATGATAGATGAATAATAAAGTTAATGAATTAGGGTTTAGAAGCTTGTTTATATAGGAAATCCACCTAAAATGCCTGTTAATTTGATCCCTAAGGCTGACATGGAAGAAAATTAAACTTAAAACCCATTTTTTCCCACTAAAACCTCAAAAATGGCCCAAATGGGACTAAGTTGCAAAGCTGGGCGACTTAGTCCCACTTGGATGGGACTAATTCACCCAGATGGGAGACATGGTTTGGTAGGGGCTCTTTTTCCAGTTGGATTATCGGGGAATGAAGAAATTGGGTTTATATGATGATTTAGTTGGTTCTTTGATCAAAATAAGCCTTGAGATGCACAATATGGGGCCATAGGGGCCTATTGATGATTATATAAAGGGTAATTAGAGCTAACGAGACAAAGTTCAATGTGAAAGTGTGATTAAATACACTTTACAACATTAAAATGAGGTCCACATAGCCTAGAATGGCACAACATCCAATGTGAATGTGTAAAACACATCAGAACACTAGATTAGAATTAGGTTTAATTTACAAGCCTTCTAGGTTAATCTGAGGATCTCACTAAATACATTTTATAACATTTTATAACATTAAATAAATGTGTGAATGTCCTTTACAAGACATTGTTAAATGCATTTGCAAGGGTCCAAGACCTAATGTGGATGTTTAAAATACCTCACAACATTATACCAAGGCGAAATTAAGTCTAATTTGTTATCAATTATTCCCAAATCAAGCAAGATAAAAGGGATACTTTTTTGGTGTCCACACATACAAATACAAGTCATTTTCACCAATTTAATCCTAGAACATCCATTGAGAAAATTGAGCATCCTAAAATTACTCAAGAGAGTTTCTAGGGAAAAATTAGCAACATTATTACCAAGATTTCATCAATCAAGATCATGCTTGCAAGATATTGAGAAGAAAGTAATTATGTGAAAATATCCATTATTATCAATCATTTCAAATTATGAAGATGTATTGAGTCTACATGCTAGTTACAACAATCTATTATGTTTTGTGAACTAACCTTGTCCAAGTATATCAAGCAATCAAGGCATCAATCAATCAAAATTTGTTGCAACTTGTTGTGTGGCATCACTTCATCAAGGATTTCATAGTAAGCTAACAATTTTATTTATCATTTATTATTTCAGTCAATTATTGCCTTTTTGGCCTCTTCCCAACCTAAGATATGCCCTCTTGATCATCATCAATCATTGTACATGGAGGTAGAAATATCAAAACAAGGTTTGACTTAGACAAGCCCTTATACAACACAACCATTCCCCCTCTTTTCATGTGTGCAACCTAGATTCAAATGTTTCATTAGAAGACAATCATAGAAAACACATAGAAGGCTGCAACATAACTCTCAAAGTATTCAGATCCGAAAAGGAAGCATATTAGTCTAGGGCGCCCATCACCCCTGTCCGTACAATTCAACCTCGAATTTTAATCATAGGTTCCTCTATGTATCTCATTCTCAGATCTGAATTTTTTTTGTGGTTTTTAATTTATGTCTACGCAATACATTATATTTTCACATCTATGGTAATATGTCAAATAGGCTTTTTAAAAGACACATCAAATTTATCTCCTTTACAACTCAAGAGAATAAAAACCCTAGGAGTTAGGTTCTCCCGTGTCCTAGAAAGACAATCATCAAACCCTAGTTGGTTTATTTTTAAAATGTAGTCAATTGAAAAGAAGCTAATCCTAGTTGGATCTAGGAATGATTTTCCTGCATTACTAGCCCATATGTAAATAAAAATATTTTCAATGCTCTTTTTATGTTGTACATATTACTTTCTTAAAACATAGTTTCGTATGACCCTGAAGATGATAACAATTCTTGATATAAATTTAACATATTCATAAATATATATTTATTGAGATACATATAAATCCCTTTGTGTGTAAAATTATTATTTTGTTAGCATGTATGTGACATTGTATTCTCTCTATTTATCATTCAATACACATGAATTTTCATATACGAATCATTTTCAAACTAGAAATATCACCTAATTTTCTATTTATGGGGGGGGAATCACTAACCTTATGACATACTCTATACTCTATGATTCTTTCCTTGGTTTAATATTCTCCTTTCTTAAACTTTAAAATGAGTGCCTACATTTCATTTAGACACCTATTTTTAAGGGGGGATTGTATCCAAAACTTACACACTTGGCATGCTTCCAAAGTAACATGCATTCATGGTCCCATTTATAGATAATACTTGGACATGATCACTCTTATCAAGATTTCATAATGAACCATAGATTTTTGGGTAGGGCTTATAGACTACTCTTGCACTCTTAAGATGTTTCACCTAAATGGAGAGAGATAAACCCCACTCAAAAGATCTAGGTTGTTCACTCAAATTAGGATATGTATGATGTTATTTAAGCTAAATCAAATGATCTAAGTCCAATTAAATGAACTATTTGACTGATTATGAATGCAAAACCTAAGAATTATGCAATGTTGGAAAACACAATGTGATATGAAACATGAACTAAAGTATGAACAAATGCAAAACAAAAAAGAAGAAGGCTGAATCAGAGTGCACTTGGAAGTTTGATGAAGATTATGGAGTGTCCTAAATGCTAACAGAGATCACTAAAAATCACTAGTGGGACTCATTCGCCACTGATGGCGAATCAGTCCTGCTTCTGATGAAAACTTATCAAAAGAGGTTTCTGAGTGTCACGATCTAGAATCTAACAAAATCTAGATTTCCAGCCTTAAGGTGGAACTCATTCACCACTAATGGTGAATGAGTCCACTCCCAAAATTTTGAGAAATCAGGGACCAATTCTGTAGCACCAGATCTGAGGTTGTTTGCTTATTAAGTTGACAAAATCAAATATGTAGAAAATGGATAGAATATCTTCTCCAAGATTAAAATAGGTTGTAGTTGAATTGAAACAATTTGTTAACTTCTTGTTCACTTTTCAACACCTAAATTCTTATCAAATCTGCATACACAAGTCTGCAAACACACATACAAAGGGGAAAAATGGTTAGGGGTTAGGTTATAAGGATTTGCCTTGGTCAGATCCCACTTTGGTAATCAAACCCTTAATGAAGAAATGAAATGGAAGAGAATGATAAACAAATAACATGCAAATGATATCAAATTACCAAACCCTTATTGAAGAAATCTGAAGATATAACAATGGCTACTCCAAAATACTTGATTAATGCTTGATTCAATGATGTAGAGTGTTTGAATGCTTGAATGAGTAAGTGAATAAGTGAACTTGATGAATGGGGGTTAAAATGGATGTAAAAAAACTTATTTATTACAACTTGTGCCTTAGTAACCCAAAGATACCTCATCACAGGTTGACATAAGGTGATTTTAAATAAAAACTCGAAAGAAAATTTGAAATATTTTGAATTTTGAGCCTACAGGGACTCATTTTCCATCCATGGTGAATGGGTCCCACCTTGGACTTGAAAGTGGTTGTTGGGAATTATCTTTCATTTAATGTTGTTTGTCCGGTTTACATTCAAAAACACACTTAATTAAGCCTTATAAGGGCATAAAGGGGTCAAATAAAGCATAAGAAAGTTGTAAATAATGAAATTAAGCCTAGAAAAGTGTGAAATCTTGTTACAAGACTTTACAACATTTCAAAATAGGACTTGATAAGTGATGAAAAGCTGATTTTTATGTGAATTGTAAAAAATAGAGTCTAGAAAAGTTTAGAAATGTTTTACAACAGTTCACAGCGCCTTCACAAGATGACATAATTTGAATTTTAAGGACCTAATGTGAATGTTCAAGCCACATTGCAACATTAAATCAGAGAAAAATGGACCAAGTATCATGAAGAAAGGCCTAAAAGACCATGAAAATGTAAAGGGACCATTTTTCTATGGTGCACATAAAAATATATTATTCTAGCACATATAATTCCTAGTATTGTATTGATGTATAAATCACCTAGAAATAGTGTACTAGTGCATGTGGTTAATAGCTTTATTTACAGTTCCTAAAATGAAAAATTCTTAATATTAAACCATATCTATATTTATGAATAAAATAGCACAGTAGTATTATTTTCCTCTATATTTTAGCAATTGACCATAGTAGAAAATCTTCTATTATTTTTCTCTATGCAAATTATTTTTAGTTTATGTCTATGATGTCTAGAACATTTTTGCGAGTGTCTTATATAGTCCCTTGGAAAGTATCATGTAAATGTTGGATTATGTAGGATTTCCCTACGTGTTTATACTTTATTTTTTGTTGTTTCTTACACATTTTCATAATAGATTTTTATTTATTTATTGGTGTTGTAAGTTATTTTATTATTTTAACATGTGATTTTGTAGATCACTCTTTATGGCAATGAGAGATTCTCTTCAAGACAATAATGTATCTTTTTATACTATAGTTGATTTTTTCTACAATATACTTTTGATGTTTTCTTACTATACTCTAGATAGGCTTTATGACCTATTGGCACAAGCTTACTAATGCAGAGGGAAAATGTAATGATAAAACATAAGATACACTTTTTCCATTATAATTATCATCATTTTAGTGTTCATCCATATAACATGTTCTTTTGACTCATTCAACCCACCCTTGACCTTTTTCCAATCCAAATTTAAATTGATGTTTTTGTGTGTTCAATATTTTCACATGTTGAGTATGCCACCTATATTTATTTGTTGATGTTTGATTTTTTTTTTTACTATATTATATGTCATAGTTGCATGAATTATTATGTAATCATAATTCCATCTTAGCACAATACGACCTTATAAATTTCATTTAATAACTAGTCTAAAGAAAATTGTTCACATAATGGAACTTATAAATGAATCAGTTGACCTAAACTAAATGGTTTGTGACATTTGAAATTCGTTTATCTCTTAATGGCCATTCAACCAAATTTTATAGAGTTTGTGAGAAATTTTCTTTATTGACTAAAAATTCTTAGTTTGTTCAGATTCTCCTTCACTCTCTACATGCATTGTTAGTTATGGTCTTTGAGATCTATAGTAGTTTGAAGCACTCTTTCTAGCCTCTCTAAGAGTTTTAGGATTTTCTATGGCATCCATGTACAATTTTTGAGCTACAACATTGTTGAAATTCTCTTACCACTATGAGTTTTTACTATTTGAAACCATATTGTTGTTCATGGCTACTTATAGTCTTTATTTTGAGCTTAAAGGTTTCTAGAAACATTCTCTATTCTCTATTCTCTATTGTTGGATGTCTCCTAGGAAGACAACTCATAAGAAAAAAAACATTTTTTCCTCATAGTTTGGGAAAGATATATTTTAATAAAGATCCAAAGATACATGGTATTACAGATTGTTCCTCTACATTCTTTTGTCATTTCCATCTCTTTTACCCAATCATTTGTAGTTTATGGGTATTCTCATTAGCTTTTTATGATGCTCTGTAACTTCTTAAAAATCTAATGATCAACTTCTTATACATTGTTCTTTTAAATTTATAAATTTTATTATTGATATTCTCATATTCTTAATTTTCTATGTTTCTCCTCCATAATTAGGGTATTTAGTATCTTTGTAGGCTTAATTTGTTAAATATTCATTTTGTACGAATTGTTGCTCTTTGGATATAGATGCACTTAGGATTAAGGGTGGACAAGTTATCTAACTTTGGTTAGTATTTCAATTGAACTACTCATGGATATTGAAAGAATAAATAGAAAATCAATCATTTAGTAAGCTCCATGGAAATCATTCCCATTCTCTTTGTCCTAGCTATATGTACTATCGATGATTCTAGAACACGAAGGTTTTTCTGTTCTTAACACTTTTTGGTCTTGTTTTATTTATATATTTATAGATTATTTCATTCATTTAGTGTAACATAAATCATTTTCATCATTGTTCATTGATTTTATTCTTATTTTCTACTATTGTTGTGGTTTTTAACTATCATTGGAAAATATTTTTTTGTATGTTACTCATATTATGTGATTTTGTGTATGTAAGGTCACAATGCACTTGGACACCAATGTAATTGCACTATTTTCTATGAATAGAATGGAAATTTATACTACAAATGACTTTTGAAATTTTTTCGATACATAGAGTATTGGAGTTTTGATAGCCAGATTTCAGTTTCATTTATGACTTCATCATGACGATAGCATTGGTAGAATTACACCGGAAAAAAATATCCACTAAGCAATCTCACCCCACAAGGACAATAGATGATCGTGTTTCTCATTATCTGAAAATTCTTATAAACAACCTTCACTGCTTGCATTGTGGGCTCCATTCCATATCCTGTCAAAAGGAAGATTTCAACGTCACAAATTCACATCTCCCACAAGAGAGTTTTTCTCTCAAACCTATGCAAGAAAGCAAAAGGGAAGCTAACAACAATGGCTAAGCGTATTTTATGTCAGACAGCCCACATTTTATTTAAAAAATTGCAAATACATTTTTATGTAAATCTGCAGCACAACAATTAACTAGCTAATATTTCTAACAAGACACTGACGGCCGTCATTAAAAGGGAAAAGAAATGGTTGTTTTATAGTCCACAATGTTTAGAACTAAATGTGGTGAGAAATAAGGCTTTGCTTACCAAATATAAACTTTTATTGCTATGAAGCCAAGCGTTAATGAAAGATGTACAAAGGAGTGTATAATGAAATTAAATAAATACTCTTCAATTAGATTAACCATACTGCAAAGAAGATTGATATTTTAAAAGGGCATTTCCTGGTCTGCCAGAAAATGTTAGCTGATTTTAATAACGCAATCTATGTTTTGATTTATTTAGGTAGTTCATATTAAATCACATTAATTTCTTGAATAAAACCCATCTGTTAATGATTTGAGATAAACCTTCTAAATAAACCAAAACATAAAATATACTGCTTAAACAAAACTGTAGATTCATACTGATTTCTATATTATACGAGTGTGAACTTCCAGTTAGATGAGATTTGAACTGTTCACTGTTGAAGTTGAAACATTTCAGAGTAAAGAAAACAAGTAATCTCTTCATCATAATAAATAAATAATCTCTCCCTTCAGATTGAAACATCTCAAGCGTAAAGGATATAAAATATTTCTCTTGTATCCCTTTGAAAAGGAACATCTCATGTATTAAGAGAACATAATATCTCTTCGGCATATTGAATGAAGTCTCTCCAAGAAACATAAACAGAAATTGTTCTCCCATTTATAAACAACAAGGAGAATTCTTTACAGGAACGAACATTTAAACAAAATGCTTAAGTACATACACTATACAAATCATTGGGATCAGTTATGCAGTCTATGTCTTAATGTAATTATGAAATAAACAAAAACATACTTACATAAAGTAAGCATTCTCTGATATTATACGAGCGCCTTAAATATCATGCAACTTTGTGCTCAAAATAAAAATTGAGGAAGTTGTGGAGTCCCCCCAAACACTTCTGTGAAACGGATGTCAGCTGCTATGCTTTCACTGAAGTGCTTGGGAGAATTCGACGACCTCTCAACTGTACAAAAAGTCCGCCTACATGAAATGCAAGACAAACGATGTTTATATATATTTAAAAATATTTAAAAAAAGAGTTAATGGGATCAAATTCTGAAGAATTCCATTGAATCTTGACAAAATACTTTTTAAGGACGAATCTTTCTGCACCATGTGTGGTTGGTTTCAAAAATGAAGACGTGTATGGGTGTGAGGATGCAGTACGATAAGGACGAAGGGAGTAGGACGGAAGAACAAAATCTTTTAGTAGGAAAAGATTTTGTACGACGGATCCTTCACAGCTATGCAATACCTTTATTCATTTTGAGTGTTCCCCCTTAGAATGTCGGTCATGAACCAGAGTGGAGTTTTAAAGTGAACTCCATGGAGGGACCTCAAATCGCACCGATCAGATGAGAGGAATAAGTCCAAGCAACAGGAGATTTGTTGTACTACAAACGAGATACATGGGTTAGAGATGCTCTAGCGTCCTCAGTTATCTCATTCTTAGTGATGTGAATGGTTGTTATTTTTAAATATTTTAATGTTGATTTTGATAATAAAAATAAGTAAAATATTTATTGTTTTGAGTGTAAATGAAATGTAAAATTGTTATTGACTATTTTTTATTGAATTCGATGATGTTTCAATAGATTGATAAATCATAAGATTTATGAGTGTTAAAAATTTGTAATGAAAAATATACTTTTCCTTAATGTGTGATATCTAGATATTAACACAATGAATGCTAAATAGAGATAGTTACTTTAAATTGTTCAAGTGGATAAATATAATTTTTCTTTTGATAATTTAGAAAATTAAATGTGAAGGGTATATTTATTCACTTGAATTATAATAATATGATTTAGAATAGAATTTGAGAGTTCTAAATTAGAAAGAGATGCACTTACTCTTATATTTTCCTTGACATCTCTACACACTCTAAATTTACAAGAAGTAGAATACGTGTCATATGGGCTTGATGTTGTATTTTGGTATTGGCATAATATGCAAAAGTGATATGAAGCGTACAAAAATGCACATGTTGATGTGGACTTTTTTGACATGTTTTTCTTGCATCAATGATGTTTAAAGATGCACAAGGATTACTAGTATTAAAAAATATTTTAGGAAAGGTCTTCAATCATAAGGGTCAAGTTCTCATTATTCAATCCCTATTTGATTGGCTTTATTCACTTAGACAAATGTTGGTTGACAACAATTAAAGATGTAAGAGTCCAAGAAGAGTGATGCAAGTGTCTTAAGTGATTGTGAGCCATGAGATTCACTTGTTACAAGGAAATGATAATATCAAGGAAGGGATTGAATATGTGGAGATGGATTCAAGCATGGATATAATAAATAGGTTATAATGCCAAAGGTATAGAAATATACATGTGAATAGGGATAGAATAAGATGAAATGTATGGGAATATGTGTAATTGTGAACAGTGAAATAATCAAGGAATGAAGCCCATATTTGTATAAGATAAGATCATTTGTTAATATGTAATTATATTAATCCATTCCATCAAAGTCAACAAAAAATTCTTTGAAAACTAGCACAAACATATAACTTTTACAATTGTAGTTTCCCCCAATTTTCATGTGCATGTGAATCCTAAATGAGCATTCATTTTAAAAGTAAATAAGCACTCACAAATAATGAAATGTTTAAATTTTATTGGTATCTATATAAAGTAGTTGACCTAGCTAAATATTTTGTACTAATCCATCCTTTAACATGCATTCTCCCTGAAAAGTTGCCAAGCATATAAAATGTATGCAATGAGTAGCTTCTATCGTGCAAGTAAAATGAAACATAATTGAGAGCTTAATTTACAATCTATTAACATGAGAAATAGAGTGATAGACTATGATTGTAAAGTATCTACCAATATATAATATGGTGTAGTGATGTTGCACCCAATGTGGCAATCATAGAATAATGTAGTTTATCAAGTAATATCATGACATATGATCTAGATCTATATGGTAAATCTATAGTGTATGTGTATGTATAATAGTGAATTTGCACCCCATGTGCAAATCCCCTTTTTTCCTCTATCCACCTTAGAAAACCAAGTTTGGAGGCTTAATTCCACCTAAGCCTGTTGTTTGCATCCCACTTGGCACATGTTTTGAGTGTCAATGGAGGTGTTTCTATCAGGGATGCTTGCGTGGTGCATAGACGTCTGCACAGTCAGCTTACGTCCTTGGCGTATTCTTGTGGCTAAATATGTAGAGGTGTTACTCTTCTCATTAGAGGTGAATTTGTAACACCCCCTTCGACTGACTGACTCGAATATGGTTGTTTTCTTCCACTCTTTCTTCAAATTCATCTCTTCAACATTCAATCCAATTCTTCACCACTTTATGCTTCTATTCTTGCACTCTCGCATTCACTTTCAAGCTCACTCACTCCAAGCATTCAAGCATTCCATTGTAGCAAAAAGCCACACTCCACTTCAATAGAGAAAGTTTGGGACCACACAATTGCAGCAGAGGCTCGAGTACTCTCATTTTCTTCTCCAAGCAACCTTGAGTGCTCTTGGTGGAGGTGGTAAGCTTCCCTCTCCTCTCCTCTATCACATGGTTGAGTAGCATAACACTGTTTTTTAGTGATTCTTTGCTCTTTATTTTATTATTTCCTTTATCTCATTTCCTTAGCTATCTGTGGGGGTGGAAACACCTAAATGGGGGTTTGACTAAGGCAAGACCCTATATAGCCACCTAACATTTTCCCTTTCTTGTTGTATGTAGGAGTATGTGCTCTTCGAGGGGTCAGCTGGTGAATGAATTCTTTGGTGAGATCCTCCTTATTTCCTTCACTCTTGCATATTTGCTTTATAATATTAGAGAGTACTTCATTTATTTAGTCATATCATTCTGGCCCTTTAGTTAGTCTGCTGGGCCATTAGCTCATTTTCGTAGTTTGACCTCGTCTCCACTATTGTCTAGCCATATGGATGACAACACACTTTTAAGATGCTAGCGTGTTGCTGTAACATCTAGAGATCACGCTTCTATCCTTAGACATAGAGCTTTCTAAGACGTAGTGTTAGACCTAGAAACCAACTCACCTAACCACTCCCTATGCTTCAGGTCTACAAATTAACTGAGCAGCCTCACAGTCCTCATTAATTTTGCCTCACATTCCGTCACATTACAATTAGTTGAGGTAGGTTAGGGTAGCATCTTGCGTCTTAACCCTCCGTGACCTAGGGTCTTGCACACAGTGGTCCCCCTCTCTTACATTTTTGGTGAACCCAACGTGGACCAATGTTTGTTCATCCGTTGGTGTTGAAGCTTTGCTTAGGTACTCTATGATTGTTGTGCTCTTGAGTTTTGTGAAGGTTTATGAGCATCACAACCCAATCCACAACTTCTTGGTATATCATTAGGAGAAGTGTACAACACCTCCCTATGGATTGGACAAAGGTCTTGATTGGTCTCTCTATAGGTCTCCTCTCTTCTCCTAATGTTAGTTTTGTTGCAAAAGAGAAATTGTTAAGGAACGAGATGGGATTCGCTGATGAAACTGATCATGTTCCCACTCCCCTTGTGTCTCCCACACCATCATCAGTGGACAAGTATGATGCCATTCAAATCCCTGTAGAATACATTGCCGCTCTTGCTAGGGGATTAGGAAACTTAGAAAACCACTTGAAAAAAACTCAAAGATGGCTAGAGCTGCTTAGCCTACTAGTGATTTAAGGCATATGATGAGTAAAGATCGAACAAGCATTGAACTTCTGACTAGCCTCTTCGGTCTTGTTGAAGCATGTGCTCCTTTGAATAACCCAAGCTTCGGATTCACACAACGAGTCACTTTTGAAGAGAGTGAAGGATAGTTGGGAGTATCGATGCCTCCCACATCCATCTATATGGCCCTTCTATTAGTATCCCTTTCACCTCTAAATAACCCAAAATTATCAAGGTTAATGGGGTCCCCTTTGGCTTTAGCTTTACCCCTCCTATCATCTCTAGTGGTGAAGGAATCAGTGGGATGAGTGGTGAGGGCTTTGCTAGTTGTGATGGATTTGGTAGTGGAGGTGGCATCAGTGGAGGTGGCTTTAGTGGAGGTCATGGTGGTGATTCTGATGAAGGATCCACTAGTCACACTGGCTCTGGTGGAGGTCACATCGAGGGTAACTTTGGAGGAGGCCTTGGTGGTGGTTTTGGAGGAGGTCCCTCTGGCCCTCTATCTTCTAATGACCTTATTCTAAGCACTCTTCTTTAGAATATGAGTAAGATGTAGAGCTAGTTGGCAAGTCTTTCCTGAGCCTCTACCCAGCCTATCTTCCATCCCTTCTTCCAACATAGCCCATTGTCAGTTGTCATCTTGAACACTCCTTTCCCTCAAGGAATGGTGATCCCTAAATTTGAGAAGCATGGTGGTAATGGAGATACAGACACATGTGTCTACCTTTAATGCCCTGTGCATTGAATTCTTCCATCATGATGCACTAATGGCTAAACTATTTCCTTGATCCCTCAAGGACACAACACTGGAGTGGTATTGTTCCTTGCCCAATAAATCTATTTTCTCATTTGATCAACTAGTAAACTAGTTCATCTGATAGTTCCAAGTGAATATCGGGTCGAAGATGACCTTTTTGGATCCATCCGATGTAAACATGGGGACAATGAAAAAATCACCAACTTCATAGCGCGTTACCAAGCACTCATTTCAAAAATCTGATATCAACTGCCCGATTCTGATGTGCAGAAGGTATTCATGGGTAAATTTACAAAAGCCTTGGCAAGAGGATTTCACCCTTATGAAATACCCTTCTTTTGCACACTTCCGTGTAGTCTTACGAGAGTACCAATAGATAGTGATTTAGTTTGAGGGATCCTCCTCATGCTCCCATTTTGAAGGAAAATCCATTGTATCAATCTCTAGGATAGGTAAGGCCTTTGTGAATGTAGTAGCTATTACTAATGACAACGACTTCAAACACAATTAGAAATTCACAAAGTTATCTAAATCTTATACTTTTGTTTTATAGAAACTATTAAAGGAGAAGCTCATAACTTTACCAACCCCTAAGCTTGTTAAAGAACCCTACCCTAATTGGTATGATGGAAGTACTTATTGTTAGAACCATTGTGTTAATGGACATGATAGCGAACACTATATGTAGTTCCGTCATGAAATACAAGACCACATTGAGGACAGTACCATTCATCTCAATGGGAATAAAAAAAATGCTAACAAATCGACAATGAAACCAAATAGTGAATTGTAGATATACACAAATCCATTTTTGTCACACTTTGCTAGCATGATTATTAATCATGTTGATTTTGTTACCCAACCTAAGGCTTATGTCAATATGGTCATGGTAACTTCCACTGCTCCACCCACACCATATTTGTCGAACATTGCATTTACATCACAAGATTTACCCTTAAACAACAAACCTTTTCCTCTCTACATTCCTGCTCATGTAAATGGTAACATTATGATAGGAGTCTTGATAGACCCCATGAGCCATGTGAATGCTATCACCAAGGAAAGATTAGTATTGAATTCACTATAAAAGGAAAAATATGGAGATAAAAAATCTACCATCCGTACACATGATGGTATGTTCCTTAAGCCTTATGGCTCGATCACTTTGTTTGTCCTAGTTGGACTTAGGGCTATTGACATAGTCTTTGATGTTATTCTAGAGTTGGATTTGTTCAAGCTGAAGCTAGGAATACGTTGGCTTGCCTCCATGAATGGGATCACCTTCATTATTCACAAGTGTTTAAAGTTCTCCCATGAGGGCTCCATGCACGTAGTGCATGACACTAGATACTAGCCCTTGGTGTCCTATGGTGGATACTTGTTGGATCATTTTTGGCCCTCCCTGGTTAGTCTACTTTGTCTAAGAACAAACCTACTTTACAAGAACTATATGAAGTATAAAACTGGGGGTGAAGGGGAGCGAAATCTGACCCTTCTTGAAAAAACAATCGGTCGTCCCCTCTTCAAGAGAAGAGAAGGATAAGCCTGCATCAACTACTCTCCCTTCCCTGAAAGGGAAAGAGAAGTCCACACTGGCTCCACCTCCTTCCCATAAAGATAAAGAGAGGGATACCTCCTCTGAGTCTGTCTCGTTCTCTCCCCCTTCTTGGGAAGAGTATTAAATGAGTCAACCTGGTGGCTACCCACTAAGTCTGATGATTTCTCCTTGGAATAGGCCCAAGTTCAAGACTACAGACCTCCCTAATGAATACCATATTCCATGGTATTATTTATATGGTAGAAAGAAAGGTTCTCATAAAGAGTTCGATCTGTGGCCTCGTACCGCTCCTGCTCCTAACACAGCAAGTGGAAAGACGCCCCTTTCCAAGACTCTCGAGTCAACTCCTCCTATTGCTCGTCAACCTGCTTCTCCTGCTCTTGTGCAATAACCTGTCCCTCCATTGGAAATGGCCATGGTGGATGTTCCTATGGTTGAGTAGGAACCTTATATCTCTTTGCAAACTTCAACCCCTAACTCAATGAGCCATAGAAACTACCTTGCACATAAATGCAACTACTAACAAAAGGTTCTCTTGGATGAACATGTTGCCTCACAAAGGAAGGAGGAAGAAATGACCGCCCTTGCTCCAAGGCCTCCTACAACATCTTCTTCCTCCCTTCCTCCTACTTCTCTCTAGTCTGGTCCTGTACTGCTCCCAGCTTCTATTGCAAGTACAAATGCACCTAACCCTAAATAGGTATAGGTGTTCATTGCTTCTTTAGTGGAGCCACCTTTGTTGATATCCATTCCAGATATCTAGCCTTTCTCTGAGCTCGTGGACATGGTTAATACCTCTATTGCGTTCCCTCCAATTCTCTCCCCTTCTTCCTTTTCCCCTCTAGCCTTGTTCGTGTGGAGTTCATCTCCTCTGAGGAAACAGGAGGCAAAGGATGGTCCTTTGAGTAATGAAGAATGTATGAGGAAACCACCTTCGTCACAAGGTGGCCTTGTGCTAACTTTTTTTTTCGTAGTGAGGGAACTAGTCCTGGCTTCCCATTGAGTTCGTCACCACTCCCGAGTCACTCAACTAGCCTAGTGGTGAATCTTAGGCACAACCTATCCTATTTGCTGAAGTTAGACATGGTGCCCCTATGGGGTGCATGTTTAATTTTTTGGATAAAATAATTAGCTTTTTCAGTGATCTTTGCAAAATCTCTGACCTTAACTCCACAACAGCTCCATGGAGAGAACCTTGAGGGGCCCTCTTCCTTTTCCCTTGTTGCAGGAGGGCCAGATGCTCTTCCTCTTAACATCCCACCATTATAGGCTTTTCGTCCTTCCCCTTATGAGGATTTAGATTGGGAAGTAGATGATCTCTTGGTTGATCAATGTTAGGAGGAGGCCCCTTTCTTGATCTTGTGTGTGTGTGTGTGTTCTATGATGTGTTCCCCCGTACCTGTGCTATGTGTGCCTAGATGTCCCTCATCACCCCCATTGGTGCTTGGATATAGGCATGATTTTTGTTTCGTAAACCTTCTTCTATTTGTATCATCATTTTGTGCTTTATTTTTAGTGAATTGGGGATGATTCAAAGCATTGGGAGCATTTAGGCTTCCCTCCCACATTGGCCCATTTATTTAATTTTTACTTTGTTTTTTGTGCATTCTTCCTGATCTGGTTGGGGATTGATGATCTTTTTCCTTGCATTGTGGTTACCTACTATTATGAGCTTGAATAGATCTGACCCCACTAAACTAGATCCATGTATTCCCTTTGCTTATGTTTTTCTCTTTCTTTTGTTTTCTCTCTTCTTTGCTTGAGTTGTCCCTTTCACATGTGACAATGCCCTCCCTTTAACATTTATTTTTAGAAAATGCATTCATTGCTAACAAATATTTTCTTGAAAGTCTCCACAAACGTTTCTTTGGAATCACATTCTCAACTTGGAACCTAACAAAATGTATTTCCTTCATCACAGGTTTTTAAATAGAGGACTTGGAGAACTTCCTCTGAAGTGGGGATGGCTTTCACCTTCCCCGTGCATGGGGGAATATCCTTCCTTTTGATTTCCTTGATGAAGTGAACATATTTTGAAAGGAATCCTTGATGATGGATCATTCTGAGAAGAGAAGAACAACTACTTTCAAACTATGTGTCCCTTGAGTGGACCCCTTTTCACAGTGGGTTCCCAAGGGACCCTTCTTTCAAAGTCCTTACCTCGAATGGATATCTTCACGTCTAGCTCGAGAGTAGCGTGACTAGACCTGTTTCATATCTTCGTGTCTAGCTTAGGGGTAGCGTGAGTGGACCCCTCTCCTTTTGAAGGGTTCCCTATAGACCCCTTTGAAATACTTCTAAATCATCAATGATTTGTGTGACTATCCACGTACTTTCCTATTTCATCACTTCTTGACTCTATAGATTCTGCTTCCTTAGGAATTCTTCATTCTTGAGTTCATGGAGAATACCTTCACTATGGGATTGAGAGCTTGTAGGGAATTTCTTTGGGTGTTCTTCATGCTTGAGTTTGTGGAGAATACCTTCCCTATGGGATTGACAGCTTGTAAGTTGCTTCCTCTAGGTCTCCTCCATGCTAGAGCTTTTGGGGGATACCTTCCTTGCAGGTCTATGGGCCTATAAAGCACTTACTTCATGGGGCTTCCTTCATGCAAGAGATCTTGGGGGCTGCCTCCTTGTAGGTCCCTGGGCCTATAAGATGCTTTTTTTTCCCAACTTCATAGTTCTAAGCTGCTATGGAGTTCACTGGATCACGGTCTGCTTCCTCGATGGTTCAAGTATACATTTCTAACCCTACTCTTTCTTGATCTACTTTTTTGAGCACCCATTAGTGTTTGTGCTTGCTAAAGTGGGGGAAAAATATATAAGAGTGAATTTTCACCCCCATGTGCAAATCCCATTTTTTCCTTTATCCACCTTAGAAAACCAAGTTCAGATGCTTAATTCCACCTAAACCCATTTCTTACATCCCACTTGGTGGTTGTTTTAAGTGTCGATGGATGTGTTTCTGTCGGGGATGCCCACGGGAAATGTAGACATCCACGTGGCATGCTTACATCCCTGGCATATTCCTATAGATGAATCTGCAGAGGTGAACTACTCTTCTCATAGGAGGTGAAGTTGTAACACCCCCTTCGGCCGAATGACTTGAATATGATAATTTTCTTCCACTCTTTGTTCAAATTCATCCCTTCAACATTCTATCCAACTCTTCACCACTTCAGGCTTCCATTCTTGCACTCTCACATTCACTTTCAAGCTCACTCACTCCAAGCATTCAAGCACTCCATTGTAGCTAAAGCCAGACTCCATCACTTCATTAGAGAAACTTTGGGACTGCATCATTGCAATAGAGGCTTGAGTACTCTCATTTTCTCCCCCAAGTAGCCTTGAGTGCTCTTGGTGGAGGTGGTAAGCTTCCCTCTCCTCTCCTCTATCATTTGGTTGAGTAGCATAACATTGTTTTGTAGTGCTTCTTTACTCTTAACTTTATTATTTCCTTTATCTCATTTCCTTGGTTGTCCATGGAGGTGGAAACACCTAAACGGGGGTTTGACTGAGGTAGGCCCCTATATAACCACCCAACATTTTCCCTTTTTATTGTTGTGTGTAGGAGTACATTTTATTTGAGGGGTCAACAGGTGAATGAATTCCTTGGTGAGATTCTCCCTATTCTCTTCACTCTTTCATATTTTCTTTATAATATTCGAGAGTACTTCATTTATTTAATCAAATCATTCTAGCCTTTTATTTAGTCCACTAGGACATTATCTTGTTTTATTGGTTTGACCTTGTCTCCACTATTGTCTGGTCATATGGACACCAATGCACTTTTGAGACTCCAACACACTGTGCTAATTTCTAAAGACTGAATTTCTATCCTTGGACAAAGAGCTTCCTGAGACATAGTGTTAGACGTAGAAACTGACTCACCTAGCCTCTCCCTATGTTTCAGGTTTCTAGAGTAACTGAGTAGCCTCATGATCATCATTACTTTCGCCTTGCATTCCCCCACATTACACTTAGCTAAGGTAAGTTAGGGTAGCGTCTCGCGCCTTGACCCTCCATGACTTGGGGTCTTGCGTGTGGTGGTTCCCCTCTCTTATAGTGTATAAATATGGCAGACCAATAAAAAGCCACAACCACTTTTTTTTCCATTCAAGGTATAGTGCAATTGCATTATAACATGAGTGTGTTATGAGTATCATAAAAGGAAAATTGATCTCATTTGAGTCTCACCCCTATCTCTGTAGGAACCAAACAAAAGAAATGAATAGAAAAAATATTTTTTTTATATAATCAAGCTTCCAACACAATAACTCTATGACATTTGTGAGGTCTAAGAGGTATATTTTTTAGGTTTTTTCTTTGATTCAATGTTTTTTAATTGGTAGGAAATGAAAAACCTATAAGGACTAGTTCATTAATTGATGACAACCCTAGTGAAAAGAATAGACAATCAAACCCTCAAAAAAGTCCTCCATCTATTCTTTGGCATCCTCCTCAACATGATGAGGAGGACATGCATTAGGAGTTGATTGAGCATGAGTAGGTTCAATTTCACTAGGGTCATTTCCAAAGGAACAATTTGATACATCAACTAATGATTTCAAGGACATCTAAAGCTTACCAAAGCACATATCCATGATGAAATGTAATATAATAACCTAGAATGAAGTGCGTAAATAAATTTTAAAATTAAAAATGCACAAAATGAACCAAATTAAGCTAGATGTAATGAAATGGAAACTCAGTAAACTAAAACAAAGATCTAACAACAACAAACAAAAGCATAAAAAGAAGGTTTTTAATTTTATAAAATGTAGTTTCAGATCCAACATGGGACTAAATCGCCTAGAGGGGTGTATCAGTCCCAATTAGTGTTTTTCAAGGCTTCATTGGTGAAAATGCTCAACACAAAATTTCCTAGAATTTAGGTAAAACAACCTGTACTAGGACTAAATCACCCATAGGATCGAATGATTCCTAGATTAGGGTTTTTGCACTAAATTCAACAAATTCTAAGTGAATGCTAAGGTTTCTAACTTTTATGCAATCTAGACTATCTGAAATTACATATTTCAAATAAAGTTCAATGATTCCAAATGCAAAAATGCAAACTTTATGCACTTTTAGTAATTAAAGATTTAGAATCCCTAAATGAAAATTAACTAATGCAAGACCTAATGCAAAGTTAATATAAGCTAGATTTAGGAATATGATACAATCCAAATTTGCAATAAGGTTTCCAAAGGATAGGTTCACCAAAATGAAACCTAGAAAATAGAGTATTTGTTCCCATCTTTTAGGAGATGGAGAACTTAGGGAACCCTATTTTCTCTAGTTTCATTCAATGAAACCTTCGAGATCTCAATGGATATGTCCATGATCATGATGGGCCAAAAAGTGATGATCAAATGGGTATGTGTAGGGTATGTGGCTGGAAACCTTTCTCTTACCAAAAAATATGAAATGAAAAAGGTTTTTAAATGAGGTTCTAAGCTTTCCATCAATACAAGGTTATGTGGAGGATCATGATGGGCCAAAAAGTGACAATATGATGGGTACGTGGCTGAAAACTTTTTTTAACCCAAAATTGATGAAATGAAAAGGGTTTTTAAAGAATATTCTCATATTTCCACCAATATAAATTATGCTTTACTTTTAATTTAATAAGTAATTATTATTCATTTTCTATTCAAATTACTACTAAAGTCCTTATTGATAGAATAATTTAAAAACATCTATAGTTTTCAAATGGTATCACATTTTTTTAATCCAAAACATGCATCACATTATATGCTTCACATACTATAGGATTAAAAAAAGAAAAAATGAATTTCATGAAGTTTTGACCAAGTTAAGGTGGTCAGACGTACAAGTTTTTTATATTTTTAAAAGTTGTAATAAAAAATTCATAATTAATTGTTTACTTGGAAAGAAATTACAAACAAATATGCATAACATTGGGACATGATTCCTTTACTTAGATCTAAAATATTATAAAAAAATATTATCATTAAATTATTGTGGTTAGAGTAGTCAGACAGACACCTACTTCTTATTTTATCCCTAAAAATTAAGTACTACTGAAATGAAATTTCAAATTTTCACCAAATAGATTTTTTTAAAAAGAAAACAAACATAGTAGTTTAGAAACTACATTCAATTTTCTACAAATTCTATTCTTACATATTTTTGAAATAATATAGATAACTTATTCAATTTTTTACGTGAAGTTGCCTAACTTTGATTTTTCTGGTTTTTTTTACCACTTAAGGGCCTGGTTTTTTGATGATGATCCTACACATGCCCATAAATTATGCTTTACTTTGAATTTAATAAATAATTATTATTCATTTTCTATTTGAATTATGACTACATTCAATTTTCTACTAATTCTATTCTTACATAGTTTTGAAATAATATAGATAACTTATTCAAATTTTTACGTCAAGTTGTCTAGCTCTATTTTTTCTAAAATTTTTGCCACTTAAGGGCTCATTTTTTCCATGATGATGCTGCACATACTTCAATCTAGGGATGGAATAATGTAAAAGGATCTGCAATAGGGTTTCCTAAGGGATGTGATTAAAGCAGGTTCATCACTAAGTAAAGGCTTAGAAAGACAAGAAATGAAAGTAACATGCAAAACTTATTTAAAATGAACTCAAATTAGAATAGCCAACTAGAGATAAACAAAGGTGCACCTACAAAGCTGAAGATACTTTAAAAAGGTTTGTAGTCTCAAAATTCTAACTCTTAATGCACATTGGGACTCATATGCCAATAGGGTTGATTTAGTCCCAATTTAGGGTTTCTAGTTGAATTTGGAATCTACAATTGGTAAACAAGGATCTACAAAAATTATTTGAAAACTGGTATATTGGGACTCATATGCCACAAGTGGTGATTTATTCCTTGTACTAGGATTTATCTAAACCTCTAATATCATCTAGTGATCTCCTGTAGACTCTTTCCTTCCAAATTTCCAAATCTAAAACACTAAATTTCAATTTGTAGGCATCTTTCCATGATCTTGCAAGAAATGTGACAACTTTCTCCATCTTTCTCTTCAATGGATCTTCAACGTAAATCTACAAATAAAACATCAAACAGAGAGAAAAATGTTGTTTTGTTAGTGATTATGGTTTTCCTTTGTCAAACCATTTTGGTAATCAAATCTTGAAATCAATATAAATGGAATGAAGGAATTATGAATGAACAATCAAGGAATGTTGCAACTCACCAAACCCTTAGAACAAAGGTTGAAATCTTGTATGAGATGGCTAGCATGAATGTAGATCTTGAATCTTGATTGTATATTATGGATCTTAACTTGAATGCTTGCTTGAATCATGAAATACCTACATCACAAATATTAGCTCAAAAACAAATATGATGCATGATGACTTTGACATGATGCTTGAATCTTGAATATAGCTCCAAAATGCTTGATAATCAACTCTTTGATGCTCTTGAATTGCTAGAAAGCTTAAATTATTAGATCAGACTTGCTCGCGAAAATTTCTAGGAGAAAATATGTGAAATAACCTTGTATTTATACTTATTTATGCCAAATTTTGTGAAATTACAACACTACAAGCCTACATCAGATCTCAGAGAATGGAATCCTGCCAAGAATTTGATTTCAAAATAGGTCCAAGATAAGCAAGACTCATACACCAATTGTGGCATATGAATCCCGGTAGGCTAAGCTTGGGAAAAAATTTTCATGAAATTCTAAGTTCAATGCAAAATTTAGGACTAAGCGATGAAACTTAGGTGGGACCCATATGCCCAATGTGGCGTAGGAGTCCCAAATCACTAAATTTGTACCATACAATCAAAAATCATTAAATTATAATTGGTTATTAGATATTTTTTAGGATCATCCTTAGAAAGATTCATTAAATAAGGCTTGTGGATGTAAAATAGGATCAAAAAATGCATAAAGAAGCCCAATTTTAGTAGGGAGGTCCCAAACAAGTGTGAAAATGTAAAGGGATACATTTTTCTTATCTACAACTATTGTCATTGGACACCCCTTTAGGTGAGTTTTGTTGCACCCCTTGAGGTGAGTTTTGCATTTTTTCTCTACTTTGTTCATGGGAGTTGAACTTAGTGTGGCATTGACATAGCTTCTTGATCATTTTGTGGCATCTTATCAAGGTTATCAAGGAGTATGAATCTTGTTATGGTTTTTATGGGCACATGTTGTAGACCTAGTGTGTGTTTCTCATTTTTTTCCACCATGTTATGGGTACACACTTAGTAGACCTAGTGTGTTTCTCATCCTTGAGTTGGGGGATCACCTAGTGAAAAGTGCTCCTCACTATTCTGTGTACCTTCTAGTTTGTGATTCACCTATAAAATATCTGACATTACTATGGTGTGATTCATGGACACCCCTTTTAACATGGTCACCAAGTATAATATAACTTGCTTTCCAATGACGCCACATGTGTTTCATGAGTGATGTGACATAACATAACTTGCTAGTCCTCATGAAAGCTAACATTTCTTTAATGGATGAAATTTGGTATTTGAGACAATTTAAGATTCAGATCTCTTTGACTTATCAACTTGAATCCCTTTAGCACTAGCCTTGTGCTTTGTTGTGAATTTACTATTATGTTTTTTTCATGTATCTTCTTTGTTCTTACATCATGTTTACATCACGTTTTTTTTAATTTGATTGTTATCTTTATATTTCATGATGTCATGTGTTTTCATTATGTATGCTTCATGTTTTTTGACATGTATGTGTTTGTTGTCTTGTTGCATATCATACATGAATGTGTTTTTTTGTTCCTAGATTAGTTTACCATATGATATTAGATCATGCGGGCTTGCACAACCCACTTGATCCTTAGTCATACTATCTCTTAAACATTTGTTTAATTGAACCCATCTTGACATGTATTTTGCTACTTTAGTTTGAGTTTGAGTGTAAGTTCATACTCTTACTAAAATGGGGGATAAAGATAGTGTTGAAAATTGTCAACCTTAACAATTTTACACTATGTTTTCCCCCTCTAAATTATTAAGCCTAATTGACCCCCTATTTTCCTAAAATTATGCATTTCAGGAGCCCATTTTTACCACTTTCCCATAAACTACAAGTATTGAATAAGTGCATCTAACTTGTATCTTGTTCCCAACATTCAGTGTCTTCGAAGTTTGGGCTAGGACCCATATGCCCTTCGACATATGGGTCCCCCTTATTAGCCAGGACCCTTTTTTTGGACTTGTTTGTGGGATTTTAACATTTAGAATTCAAATTTCAAGTGTCACCTTTTGAGATATAATGTTTTGGAAATGAGAAAAATTATCAATTAAATGCAAATAAAGATTAAACAAAGGAATGAAAAATACATAGAAATAATAACAATGAGAGAATTTTTTTAACATGGTTTACCAAAACTCAAGATATATCCACCAACAAAGAGTCCAATATTATTATCTAGCAAATCAAAGAAATTACAACCAATAATCCTTGCAATTCAATACTACTACAAATGCTACAATACAATATCAATGGAAACCCAAACCCTTAGTTGTTTTATCAAGACTTATGTAAGTTACAAAATAGGGCTTCTTTTTATGTTAAAGCCAATAGAAAAATAACACCTAACACCTTTATAAAATAATAAAAGTTGTTTGAGGTTTTAGGGACACTACCCCTAGACCCTGCAAGGGGTGTCATGCCTTGACCCCATCTTGAGGGTGTTTCCCCCCAACCCTTGTTGAATAATTTGTGGGGAAAATTTGTCAATAAAAGTGGGGAAAATTTAACCTTTGAGTCTTATTAGGCTCCATATAACAACAATCTCACACTTGGAGACTAGTTAGACTCAACAACATATCATTTCCCACTTAGAGATTGATCATAACACTGCTAAGCATGTAGCTCCCACTAGAAATAAACAACCTACACCCTTATGTTCTATTTTCATTGTTTTCAGTCTTGAAGACCAACTGGACCTAAAGAGGAGCTCATCTTCTCCCTTGTGACTACCTTTGTAAACATATCTACTAGATTTTCATCTGTAGACCTTGTATCTTTTCTGGCCTTAACTGTCCATCGTCCAACATTGATTTTTAATGAAGTGATACCTCAACTATATGTTTTTGGTCTTTGAATGCAAGGAAGAATTCTTTGTTAGATGTATGGTACTCTAGCTCCATAAAAAAATAACTGTTAGCCTGTCACTTTCCCAAATTTTTCATGAAATATTGCAACCATATCATCTCTTTGCTTGCCTCTATTGTAGCTACATACTCAGCCTCTGTGGTGGATAAAGAAAACACCTTTCACAACTTAGAGATCCAACTCACCACTATCCCACCTATAGTACTCTGCCTATTATCAATATCCCCTTCCAAATCTGAGTCTACATAACATGTTAAATTAGTATTAGAGCCCTCAAAATAGAAATGTTTATTGGATGTACCTTTGAAATACCTAAGAACCCATTTTACTACTTTCCAATGCTCCAATATGGGATTACTCATATACCTACTTATGACTGCAAAAAAATGTGCAATATCCAATCTCATTCATACCATGGTGTACATTAAACTTCCTACAACTAAAGCATATGGTAGGTTGAACATTTTTTCTTCCTCCTCTTGTGTCTTTGGACACATCTGCTTAGTCAATTTTAAATGCTAGGAAAAGGTGTGATGACATCTTTTGCATTCTTCATATGGAATCTCTACAACACCTTTCCAACATAATTAACTTGAAAGAGACAATTTTCTATTCTTCATATCTCTACAAATTTTTATATCAAAGTTTTTTTTGCTTCCCCTAAATCCTTCAAAGCAAATGATTTTGGTAACTGTTGTTTTAACTCACTTATGTGATCCACGTTAGACCCCACTACAAGCATGTCATCAACATATAAACATAAAATAATGTAGTAGTCATTATCCTACCTCTTAAAGCAAACACAATGGTGATAATTACACCTAATGTAGCCTTACTCATCCATAAAACTATCAAATTTCAAGTCCCATTACCAAGGTGCTTGTTTCAAGCCATATAAACTCTTCTTCAATCTACACACCAATTTCTCCTTAATTACCTTTGACCTCAAATCCTTAGGGTTGTTCCATATATATCTCCTCCTACAAATCACCATGGATAAAGGTGGCTTTCGCATCTAGATTTTCCAAATGGGTTTGTGTAGGATCATGGTGCGCCAAAAAGTGGCAATATTTGTAGGGTATGTGGCTGATGACTTTTTTTTTACCCAAAATTAATGAAATGAAAAGGGTTTTAGAGGAGATTCTCAGATTTCCAAAAATGTCAATTATGATTTAATTTGAATTTAATAAATAATTATTATTCATTTTCTATTAGAATTATGACTAAAGTCCTGATCGATAGGCTGATTGAAAACCATCTATAACTTTCAAACGGTATCATATTTTTTGAATCCAAAACATGCGTCACATTCTATGCTTCACATAATATAGGATTAAAAAAAGAAAAATTAAATTTCATGAATTTTTGACCAAGTTAAGGTGGTCAAACAAACGAGTTTTTATATTTTCTAAAAGTTGTAATAAAAAATTCATAATTTATTATTTACTTGGAAAAAAATTACAAAAAAATATGCATCACATCCGAACATGAGTCCTCTACTTATATATAAAATCTTACAAAAAAATATTATCATTTGATTATGGTTAGGGTGGTCAGATAGACACCTACTTTTTTTCCTGAAATTTAAGTACTGCATTGAAATTTCAAATTTTCACCAAATAGATTTTATTTATTTTAAATAAACCTAGTATTTTAGAAACTACATTCAATTTTCTACAAATTCTATTCTTACATATTTTTGAAATAATATAGATAACTTATTCAAATATTTACGTCAAGTTGCCTAACACTGATTTTTCTGAATTTTTTGCCACTTAAGGGCCTGTTTTTCGCATGATGATCCTGCACATATCCAAATGCAAATCTTTAGTCACCACAATACTTAAAACAATACGAATAGAATTCATCTTAACAATTGGAGAATTTTTTTTAGCAAAAATAAATACCTTATTTATGTGCAAATCCTTTGAAAACTAACTTGTCTTTAAATATGTTCTTACCTCCATCTTCCTCTTTGAACATATAAATCCATTTTTTTGGTAAATATGTTTTACCTATAGGGTGATCCCACATTAGTGGCTTACAATTTTTGGCCAAACTGGACACTGGAGTAATTTTTTTTAACTAAATCTTTACTTTCGGGAAACTATAACGGCTAAACCATGAGGAATTTGAAGATGATGCAGACTAGAGTTTTGTGACATTTTTTCTATAGATTCCAAATATATTTTTTCAAAATTTTTGGAATCAGATTGCACTTCATTTTCCATCTCCCTCGAAAACTAGTTTTTTTCATAAAACAACATTTTTAAAAAGTGACACTCACTGTTTAATGCATAACTTTTTTTCCTTGAAAGCTAAAATTCTAATTCTTTCAAATTTAGATTTGTACTTCTAATATCTAGTGCTTCCTCTTGGTTAGATAGTTTCTTATTGAATATTTTTTCTTTAATCAAGTTTTGAAGTCAAACAAATTACAATTCAGACATAACATGACCATATAATGTGTAACTTTTTTGGTATGCATTAAAATTCAATTTTATTTTATTTATTGGATCAATGACTTCAATATCTAGTGCACTCATATTTTTCATATTATTTTTTTTGATAATCTACTATTTTTCTATATGTGTAGAACAAAGAGCTTGATTTTCAATGAAAAACATACATTCATAAGAAATAAAAAATAAATATAATAATTAAATTAAATTTATTTAAAATTATAATTTTTGAAAAGATTATAATAAGGAATACATACTTATAATTTTTTTTTTAAATCAATTCATTTGATCCTCCAAAAGGTAAATCAAAAGTGGTTTTTTATCAGCATTTTGATAGGTGTAAAGGAGACTTCGTTATAGGTATGGTTTAAAACTAGCGAGGTTCTATCCAAGGGGGTTTGATCTATGGTAGTTTGACCAAACCCTCTTCAATTGGAATGGTTTAAATGGAACTTTTTAAGGCTTAAATAATTATATTTTCTAAAAATATGTGATTTCAACAAAAAATAGAATCTCCCAGAAATTGTACTCCACTATTGTGACAACACCATATAGGCAACTTACATAATTCCCAAGTCTAATTTTTCTACAAGGATTCCATTTCTTCTTTCATTACAAAATCTCACTAAATGTTTGTATCCACCTACATAGCTTCACCATACCCTTATGGTTCACCAACATCTGTTAACAAAATAGAATACAAGGAGGGAGAAAACCTTTTAGGAGGTCTACTTAGCCTTGTTGACCATCCAATATTCATTGGAGTTTATGGTATTTCTTGTTTCTAGTGTGGAGCATGAGGAACTACTGCAACATCACTATTTGGAGTACCATATAGCACCACAAAATCCTTTTCTTTCTTCTCATGTTGTAGCAAGTGGTCTTTGTAAAATACATTCTCACTAAATATAGCATCCCTACTTCTCACAATTTATAGATTTTCAACATCCCAAAGCCTATAACCAAATTCATCAATACCATATCCAACGAAGATACACATTTTTTTATTTTACATCGATCTTGGTTCTATTTTCATAATATACATGTGCAAATGCTTCACATCTCAAGGTTTTGAGAAAAGAATAACTCACCTTCTTACCTATCCATGCTTCCTCTGGAATACCACAACCCAAAGGAACTGAAGGACCTTTATTTACTAAATATACAAAACTATTGACAGCCCCTCTACACACATGTTTAAAGGCAGTCCAACATGCAATCTCATGCTACTTGCATGCTCCATTATTGTCCTATTCATGTGCTCAACCACTCCATTTTCTTGTGGAGTCCTTGGAACCATTTCCTACCAATGAATTCCAACTGCTAGTTCTTCCCATTGAATTTATCTACATTCAATTTACCCTTGCCCTCCATTGCTCTCACTTAACCGTGAGACTCCCACTCAACTGTGAGACCTTCCTACAGATGATAATCAAACACAACCCACTATTACCACTTGTTAGGAATTGCATATAGAAAATATCAATTAAATGCAAATAAATATTAAATAAAGGAATGGAAAATACATAGAAATAATAATAGTGAGAGACAATTTTTAGTGTGGTTCACCAAAACTTGGGCTACATCCACCAATAGAGAGTCCAATATTATTTTCCAACAAATCAAACTAATTACAACCAACAACCCTTGCAATTGAATACTGATGCAAATGCTACAATAAAATATAATTGGAAACCCTAACCCTTAGTTGTTTTATCAAGACTTATGTTTGTTATAAAAGAGGGTTTTTTTATGTTGGCCAATAGAAAAATAACACCCAATGCCTTTATAAAATAAAAAAATTCATTTGAGGTTTTGGGGGCATTGCCCTCAAGCCCCTATGGTGGCACTACCAATGGACCTTGCAAGGGGTGTTACCGCTTGACCCCATCTTGGGGGCGCTACCTCCAAACCCCTATTGAATAATTTGGGGGAAAACACGCCGATAGAATTGGGGAAAATTTAACCTCCAAGTATGATTAGGCTCCATCTAACAACATCAAGAGCAAGTCAAGAGTATCATTTAAATTTTTTATTGTAGTCATTCTTCAAGATCTAAGCATCATTTGAAAGTGTATGTGATTTCATCTTTTCAATTTATCATTTTTTTTTGAAGGCTAACTCTTGTTGTAGGTCTCCATAGCATTCAAGCATTTAATATAGCAAGATCCAAATCCTTGAGGGTATGTGCATGAATTCAGTCCTTCAAGGAAGCCATTGAAGGGTGGTGAGTTGTAACACTTTGTTGATCCATCACACCTTCATTTCCCTTATCATTTATCTATTGATATTTGTCATTATGGAAGTGGAAACATAGGTACATGGGGTTTGAATGAGGTAAGCCCCTAAAATGGACCAAGATTTCCTCTCTTTATGAATGAGTAAAGCTCAGGTTGAAGAGTATTGAAGTAATCTTGAAGAAAAATTCTCCATTATTGTATTTCAATCCCTAATATCTTGTCAAATCATGAAAACTCACAAAATTATTCAGCAATGTTATGACAACAGTGCACTTGAAATGGAATTCTCTGATTTGCTACTAGAGGACCCCAAAAGTTGATCAAGACCCCTTACCAAGGACTTAGATACACTTGGGTGGAAATTTCCTATATTAGTCGAAACAATATTTTTTGTGCTAGTACATATCACTCTATACTTTTTGGATCCACCTCCAAACTGTGGTTTTCATTTAGTAGTTGTCAAAATCTTACAATTTACATATTAGGGAAAATAGTCTAATTAGGTTAATCATTCCAAATCATTCCAAATCCATTCCCATCTTCAATTAGATCTAGATCCAATTCTAATTGGCTCACCTTCATGTTTGAAATTCAATCTATTCACCTTGTTGATCTACATCATAATGTAACTTGGAAAAAGGCCCCCTTACATCCTAGGTTCTTTGCATTTACGACCTAGGATCACCTTTTTCTATGAACATTACATGTAGTATTGAATAGTTAGTGAATAATGTATCAAATATATTACTGAATGAAGGGAAATTAATTACCACATAATTATATAATAATAATTTGGAAAGTTATTCCTTATGATATATCTATGTATAATTTTATTTTATTTATGTGGCAATAGAAAAAGTAACCCTTTTCCTTACTTGATTTGGGAATGGTTAACATTTAAATGAACCTAATGTCATCTTGATCTAATTTTGTAATGTTTTCTCCACATTCACATTGGATTTAGGGCCCTTTTAAACTAAATTGACCTAACTTTTCCTTATTTTAATGTTGTAAAGTGTATTTATTTACACCTTCACATTAAGTTTTGGGCCCTTGTAAACTAAATGAACTTAATTATTCCTTATTTATGGTGTTGTAAATTTTTGTACCACACTTTCACACTAATCTAGGGTTTCAGTAATAAATTAAGCTTCTTTAGACCTTAATTGGCCTAATTTTGCATCCACAAGCCTTAATTAATGCATCTTTCTAAGGATAATCCCAACATAAATCAACATCCAATCATAATTCAAGTGTTTTTAGGTTGTGTGGCCTAGATTTTATGATTTACGAATCATACACCACTTTAGGCATATGAGTCCCACCTAAGTTTTGGGGCCCCAATTTTGATTTTACATCATTCTAAGCATTTTTGAAAAATGTGACCATAGCTAAGCCTAATGAGAGTCAGACACCACTTTTGGCATATGAATCTTGTGTATCCCAAAATAAAATTTAATTTAAATTAAATTGGTTGGATTTTATCCTCCTAGATCTAATGTCAGCTTGTAGTGTTGTAATTTCAAGAAATTTGGCATAAACAAGTATAAATACAAGGCTATTTCACTGATTTTCACCTAAGAATTTCAAGAGAGCATTTCTAATAGAAAGTTAAGCAATCCAAGACTTCACAAGAGTGTCAAGAGAGTCTACATGGGAATTTATAAGGCATTCAAGGGTGCATTTCTTCATCATTTTTTGTAGCAATTCAAGATCCGTCATCATGTCAATGTTATCAAGTATCAATCATGTGGTTGAGATAGTGTTGTGATGTATCATTCAAGATCCAATATTAAGAATTGTTCTACACTTACTTCAAGGTCTAGGCCCACATCATTCATCGCCACTTCATGTTATATTGATAATTTACAAGACATAATGAGCAAGGTATCATTATTCATTTTTCATGTTCCATGTTTCATGTTTCATGTCCTTACTTCATTATCTCATCATTTGGTTTAATTACCTAAAAGTGGTTTGACCAAGGAAAACCCCCATTCCCTAACAATCAACAATTTTTTCTCTCTCTACATGTGTGATTGTAAATCTAGGTGACTTGGAGCTTGAAGATCCTTTGAATATTAAGTTGCAAGGTTGAAGAAGGTCATCAAGTCATCACAAGGTTGTCATCTTCGCAAAAAGTCACCTATAGGTCACAAATTAGGGTCTTAGAACTAAAATGAAGTCTTGAAGAAAGATCAAACATAGGAGAGTAGAATAAGCCCTTAAGCCTCCCAAAAAGTTGAGTGGGACTGACACAACACTTGTGGCAAATGAGTCCCCATACAAGGTGTTGGAACTATAAAATTCTGATGATTTTACATGTTGTTCATACCCATGCATTTCCAAATAAGTCCTATCATGAGCACTTTTTCCCCATATTTGGCCATGTAGTCCCATAAAATCCATGAAGTCATGGATTTTTCACATTATGGTCCATATGGGCATGAGTTCATCAAGGTCTCCCTGACCCGTTGTGTATTTTTTGCTTATATATATCTGTTGCAGGTCTGTTGGTGAGACTTCTTTATTGTCACAGTGATTAGAATTCATCTATGGGCACCTATCGACAGAATGTACACATCATTTTGGTGACAAAAGAAAAAATCATATTGGCAAGAGTGATATCACCAGGGTGAGGTCTCCCTGAATGGGTCGTGTCTCACAGACTTGCACACCAAAAGACTTATCAACAAGAGTTAAAACATCAATATAATGTCACAGCAAACTCAATGTGTCTTACCGATTAGCTGATGTGGAGTTACTTCGGTAGGAGTTTTGTATTTGGTATGTGATCTCACTGAGCGCATTGTCTTGTCGACCAAGCGCACGTGGATATTCATTGGCCAGACCAAATACATATGGGTGAGGTCTCAGTGAATTCATTATGTCTTGCCAACCACCGATAAAGAAATACATCTCAGTAAGACTCATGAGCTTTGGAGTAAAGTCTCAGGGAACCCATCCAGTCTTGCCGACCAAAATACAAAATGGATTCTATCAAGGGTTTTCGGTGTCAAGCTATATAGTCTTGCCAACATGCATGTCATGTCAACATATTGTTGCATTGGTGAGAAAGTGATTATGTCCTGGTGACAAAATGTGAACTTAAGGTAACTTTCGGTATGACATGGGATGTTCTATGAAATCTCTTCCTGACTATGAATTGTCTTAGTGATGCACAAGATGGAAGGATGACTTTAGGTAAGACATAAAGTATCTATGGGAATCTCCCTGATAACAAAAGGTCACAGTGAAACACAAAAGGACAAAGGGATGCTTCTTGGAAAAACATTGGTCTTCAACATGACTACAAAAATTTCTCGGTGAATGTCTCAAAGATGATTAATTGATGTCGAGTACTATTGGATGACATGTGAGTGCAAAATGATGTGTTTGTTTAGATCTTGGTGTATAAATTTTCATTCCCAATTGTGAATGGAATCATTGGATTAGATTATCATTGTTTAGATTAGATATAGAGTAGGATAGGAATATAATTTCCACAAAATAGAGACTACGGTTGCATGATTTCAAAATGGAGATTTCAATGAAAATTAGTTGATGTGGTAGTTCATTTCTGGTGTCAATAGTCTGTTGTGCTTATTGAAAGCATTACTAAAGTTGTCTCTAGGGTTGGTTTTTTTGGTTATTTAAATTGGTATAACAAGTTTATATTTAGTTTATCAGTGCACATTTGTTGTATTTGTGTGGTTAATTAACTGGTTCTCTCAAGGAGAGATTAAATTCTTTTGACTAATCACAGTAATTAGGTAAATTCATCTAGATCATTAAGAAGAGCTTAGTAATCATAGTCTTACATGTTTATACAAGTTATAAAAAAAATAATGCCAAACAATTTAAGTTTCTTCTAGAAGAAATGAATTTCTCATTTCTATTTCATTTGACTCCGCATACCCAATAAGGCACTAGTCTCTTCATTTCACCATTTGGATTCATTAATTTTCCTTAAATCTGTTAACTGAACATATTGGGTTTTAGTTTTAGAATTTGTAAACAATTTATACCAAATTTGATTTCATTTGTTCACTTCCATCTGCCATTGTGGACAAAGCATTTCAAGAAAGATAAGCACATTAAGTTTGCTCCATTCATATAGGTACACCCGCCTAGGTTTAACAACACTTAAAGAGTAGAAGGTTCAATGCATTTGACCTTGTCTGTTACCCTAAAACATACCAAGAGATTGGCAGCCTCTTGAGGTTTTCTGCCTTCATTTTTCAGAGCTAACACAAGGAATTTTCTAGATTTCAAGATATTCAGACTTACTACTGTTAGATTCAAATTTTGGCACTATTAAAAACCTAGTGTGGGACTAAATCGCTCAAACTAGTGTATGGGTCCCAATGGGCACCAAAAAATAAGTTTGTTAGAGTTTTGGAGATCTTTTTTACCTCATTTTTCTTCCAGCTACACCTTTTTTTCATTGTTAGTTTATCAGTCTATATTTCCGTTTTATTTCCTACGTCATTTAGCTAAGTTTTGCATAGTACTTTTCATGATTCATTCATCTCTTGTTTTTCCAATCCCTACCTTAGTGGTGAACCCATCTTTAGTTTCTAATCAAACCCAAGGGCACCTTATTGTAAGATCTCTTTCCCCTATTTCATCCTTGGATTGAGATCTTTAGTATTTCCTTGATTGAAACATGAGAGAAATAGGTGTAGGTCCCTAAAAACTAGTTTGTGTTCCACCTCCTATAAGGTGAAACACCTATTTTTGTTGTTTCATTTTGGTAAACTTTCATTTAGAACATCATTACTTCTAATTTGGATCGCATCATCATCCTAGATCTAGCTTGCATTAACATTTCATTAGGATTTACATTAGTTAATTGGCATCTAAGTTTTCTAAATCTTGCATTAGTGAAGGTGAATATAGGTTGCCTTTTTACATTTTTCATTATAGAATATCATCTCAAATATGCATTTTCATTTAGTCTACAAATCATCCAAACTAAATATCATAAAAATCATTTAAAATTTTCAAACATTTGTGAAAAAATATTCACTAGGACTCATACACCCCTCTCGGCTATTTAGTCATAGTGCATATTTTAAAATACCTTTTATAGCATTAAAAACCTTGATTCTATGCTTCCCAAGCTTGTAGTAGTATATAGTATCAGTCTGGAAAGTTTTAGTAACTTCTATTTTATGCATCTAGGTTAAAAACATCAATTTAGGGTAGTCCTTTTTGAATTCTTCCTAAATCATTTCATTTAAAATTGTTCACATTTCTGAAACTTTGCATAATATGGATAAAAGTATTTTTTACTTTTGCATACATAGTATTCACATTCATAAATCTTTGCATAAGTTTGATAAAACTACTTTTCATTTTTGGATACACATTGTTTGCATTCTTAAATTTTTGCATACATTGGATAAAATAATTTGTAATCTTTGTACATATATCAAGTTTACATTATTAAAGCATTGCATGAGATGGTTAGAATTACTTTCCATTCTTAGTAAAACAATGTTACTATCTTACTAATCTAGGCATGCTAAGAAAAAGCTCATATCTCCTCCCTATGACAAGGATTTAGCAAATACAACCTTGGGAAATCATAACAATAATATTTTTTCTTCTCCTAATATCTCTCCTAATTGTAAACAAGATATTTTGGTGTTAGAAGAACCAATCAATGGAGTTTTGAGAGTCCTAGTTGTTTCTCTCCCCCTATCTTTGAAACTTCAACAAGTCTACATTCATCTCCCAACACCTGCCCCTCTTCCAATAATGCTTTAGAAGATGAAATTTTAAGTGAGGAGGATATATTTGTGTTAGATGATCAAATATTTAAGATCTATGACAACCCTCTTTATGTTTCTTCTCCTACCTATCTTATTTTAGAAGAAATTATGGGACAAAGGAATGAAAGTATGGAAAATCATGACAATCACATTGGGTCTTCTCCTAGTATCTCTTGTATTTATGAATAAGATACTTGGATGTTAGAAAATCCATTTGTTGAAAGTCATCAGAATATTAGTTGTCCCTCTTCCCCTAAGGAAACCCTTATTGAACAAGAAAATTCAACCATTGATAATTCCCCTACTTGTGATGAAGTCATTTTAGAGGAACCAACCTTTGAGTGTCATGAAAATATGGTTTGTAGTTCTCCTAAAAAACTCTCCTAGTAGGGAAGATATCATGGTGGAAGAAAATGACAACTTTTCAACTTCCTTAGATGATGGTGAAAAGATGACACTATACTGCCCTTTATTAGAAATACATTCAACCAAGACTATTGAGTTTATGAATGCACAAGTTTCCATTAGATCCCCCATGATTAATGGACCTCCTACATACCCTGTGAGACATCCTAAGAATCCTCTAATTCTTTATCCACCTTCACACAAACCACAAACTAAAAAAAAACTGGAACTTATCCTTTACCCACCTAAGAATAATGTTTTACAATAGCGGAGTTATGACATTGTTGCTCATACATATAACACTAGAAACAATCCACAACCAAGAGAAACACCTTTAACATCCCTCCCATTGCCTAACCCTATCATATCAGGCCCTCCTTGTGGAGTGAAGTATAATCCTCTTGAAGGAATACTCATGGTAAAATATCATTATGGGACCTTATTCAAGCATCCCCTCATTATCATAACATGATTCAAAGTTCCTTGCAACAAGTTGTGGTTCCCTCTAGTGTAAACCTGAATGACATAGAATCCATGATTCAAGGAATAAATGTTGACATTGTTTTCCACCAAAGTGAGCTTCCTCCTTTGGAGGTGCAAAAACAAAATGATGCTTTCATGGTAATATTTCACTACAAGGGAAGAGGCATAAAGCAAACCCTTGTTGACAATGAATGTACCCTTAATGTGTGTAGTGTGACCCTCTATCTATTAAGGGATTTGAAAATGTAGGAAAACAACCGCTGGTGTGATCACTTTTCCTATTACAACTAGAAAGGCCACATTAGAAACATTGATCCATGTTATACCTCATGAAATTTCATACAACCTTCTTTTAGGAGGACTGTGGATTCATGCAATGAATGGGGTACCTTCTACTCTTCATCATATAATGAAGTATGTCTATGACAACAAAGTGCACATAGTCAAAGTTGATCCTAAACCAAATAGTTGTTTAAACATGGAAAAAAATAAGGAAAAAACATATTGAGGAAGTCACTAAGCTATTATAAGATGATTGGTGTTCCTTAGATTTCACATGTTTCATGGGTGAATACAAGATCTTAAAAAAAGACTCTAAGAAGGGAAAATAAAAAGTATTAATGTCAACACAAAATTTGAAAGAACCTTTGAAATCATCCACCTCAACCTCTTTAGAACAAAATAAAACAAATTTCACAACAAACTTTGATGAACATAACTATGAGCAACCACCAAATCCAAAAGAGATGAAATTTTTTATGGAAAAGGTTATGAAATGATGCAACAACCTGGTTATAGTGGGAAAGGATGTGGTGCTAGAGAACAAGGTATCTATGTCCCTGTAGAACCTCACATGCAAGAAAATACTAGTGATCTTGGTTATTGTAACTTGAAAGAAACCAACAAGCCTTCGCTTAATATCAACACTATTACAAAAGATTCCTTTAAGTCAAATTTAACATTAGTGCATCCTGAATTGATAGAAAGTAGTGGTCTTGAGTATTGTCCTTCAAAAGAAACAAAACAAACAAAGAAATCTCTGCTGAACATAAATGTTATCATGCAAAAAAATAATGATTTGAATTCATTATATTTTACACCTTCATTTAATGAAGTGTACAAAATCTTGCAATCTAACAAATCTTCTGTAGGTATGACACCTTGTACTAAGCAAGATATTTCTTTATTGCAAAATAAAGCAACCTCTTCTACTATTTATCATGAAAGTATCTTGTTGAGACTCCTCCAAAATTATTTGATATCCCTCCCTCCAAGGACATGAAATAAATTTTACTACAAGACTTCATTTTGTGCATATCATAGAGTTCATGGTCATTCTACTAATGAATGTAAGGCCTTGAGTAACAAAATTCAACATCTTAAGGAGTTTGTTTCTCTTCCTTATTTTTGGGAACCTAATTACTCTAATTGATACTAATTTCCACTCTAGCATGTTTCTCATCAATCATCTTGGCTCATTCTTTTCCTACACTAAGTGGGGGTAAGAGGTTAAGTAGCCTTGTCCTTGTATACATCACTTTTCATTGTCTCTTTTGGCTAGTTCACCACCTTTCATGTAGATATAAAAGAAAGCTTGGGATCTGGATGGCCTTACGTTGGTTCGTATGTGACATATTGAGTTTTGGGGGAAACCCCTTTTCATGATGTAGATTATTGCAAACACATGATTTGGCATAGGGCTTTTTGAGTAAGCTCTCATTTCACCTTCTAATTTAAATCAATTGTTCACAGCAATGGTGTTAGTAACTACTTTAAAGTGGGGGAATACATCAACACCCATATTTCACTTTGTAGTTTTATTTATTCTTGCAATGTTTCCTTTCCTTGGTAGTATAATTGGGTTTGATTTCTTCCAAGAGCATGATATTTCTTTTACTTGTCAGCTCTTGGAGACATTAAGCACAATTTTCTCTAGGAAGAGACCTTACATGAACTAAAAACAATCTGTTTGAATGTACCTTACACTATTTTGTATTTACAACATCATTTGTATGAAAACCTTGAATAACACACTTTGCATGCCTATGGAGCTATCTTGTTTGTTCATGAATTTCAAACATATGAAGTCGTTCTTGCCTCATGAAGCTCAAAGTTCATTAATATGTGGCACCTTGTCAAAGTTATTGGGAGGTATAGTTTTGCTATAGTTAACGTATGATGAGAAGCCCAAATGTAGGCATGGATTTCTCACTATACAGTGATAAGCCGATAAAGTGGCATGACTTTATCACTAAACCACCCTCTTTGGATACTCACCCAATAGACAATTTGAAGTTTCATTACCTAAAAGTGAGCATGAATTTTTGGACAAACAACTTAGATCTGATCCATAACACATTGCACTTACGGTTAAGGCTTGATCCACTTCTCTTTTCAATTTTTTTAATTTTTGTTTATCTTTCTTTTAGTCATTGACATTGTATGTTTGTGTATGTTGATCTTGCATATCAAGGTATGTGTAGGATCATCATGGAAAAAACAGGCACTTAAGTGGCAAAAAAATTAGAAAAATTAGAGTTGAGAAACTTGACGTAAAAATTTGAATAATTTATCTATATTATTTCCAAAATATTTAAGAATAGAATTTTTAGAAAATTCAATGTAGATTCTAAACTTCTAGGTTTGTTTAAAAATAAAAGAAATCTATTTGGTGAAAATTTGAAATTTCAATGTGGTAGTACTTAAATTTCAGGGAAATAATAAGAAGTAGGTGTCTATCTAACCACCCTAACCACAGTAAAATGATAATATTTTTTTATAAGATTTTAGATATAAGTAGAGCACTCATGTTCTGATGTGATGCATATTTGTTTGTAATTTTTTTCAATTAAATAATTAATTATGAATTTTTTATTACAACTTTTAAAAAGATTAAAAAACTCATATGTCTAACCATCTTAACTTGGTCTAAACTTCATGAAATTAAACTTTTCTTATTTTAATCCTATAGTAGGGTATGTGCAGGAACATCATGGAAAAAATAGGCCCTTAAGTGGTAAAAAAATTAGAAAAAACATAGTTAGGTAGTTTGATGTAAAAATTTGAATAAGTTATCTATATTATTTCAAAAAAAGTAAGAATAGAATCTATAGAAAAATGAAAGTAGTTTCTAAACGACTAGGTTTTTTTAACAAATATATATATTTAGTGAAAATTTGAAATTTCAATGCAGTAGTACTTAAATTTCAGCAAAAAAAAGGTGTCTGTCTAACCACCCTAACAACAATAAAATGATAATATTTTTTTATAAGATTTTAGATATAAGTAGAGGACCCATGTCCCGATGTGATGCATATTTTTGTAATTTTATTCTAATTAAATAATTAATTATAAACTTTTTATTACAACTTATAAAAAATATTAAAAAATTGTATGTCTAACCACATTAACTTGGTCAAAAATTCATGAAAATCAAAATTTCTTTTTTTAATCTTATAGTATGTGAAGCATAGATTGTGACACATGTTTTGGATTAGAAAAATATGATACCATTTGAAAGTTATAAATGTTTTTCAATTAGTCTATCAATTAGGACTTTAGTCATAATTTGAATAGAAAATGAGTAATAATTACTTATTAAATTCAAAGTAGAGCATAATTTATATTGGTGGAAATCTAAGAATCTCCTTTAAAAACCCTTTTCATTTAATCAATTTTGGGTAAAAGAAATTCATCAGCCACATACCCATCATATTGCCACCTTTGGCCCATCATGATCCTACACATACCCAGTATGCGAATCATAGAATGTGACCAACGTTTTGGATTCAAAAAACGTGACACCATTTGAAAGCTATAGATTTTTTTCATTCAGTCTATCAATTAGGACTTTAGTCATATTTTGAATAAAAAATGAAATAATAATTACTTATTAAATTCAAAGTAAAGACTAATTTATATTGGTGGAAAGCTAAGAATCTCTTTTAAAAACCCTTATCGTTTCATCAATTTTGGGTAAAAATAAAGTTGTCAGCTACATACCCATCATATTACCACTTTTTGGCCCATCATGATCCTACACATACCCATCATATGCACACCTTGTGTGTGCCCCTTTGTGCATATGTTGGTTTGACATAGGATCTTGGATCCTGGGGGCTTCACCACTCTCATGATCTTTTTCATCCTAGACCATTTGCATCAGTACACTTGGACCCCTCTTGAATGTCTACTTTAGTTTGAGTTTGAAGCAAGTTCCTCCTGTCACTAAACTAGGGGCTAAATATGGCATAGAAAAAAGTATCCTTCTTCATTACTTTATTTGGGAATGGTTAACATTAAAATGGACCTAATGTCATCTTGATCTAATGTTGTAATTTCTTTTCCACATTCACATTGGATTTAGGGCCTTTTTGAGCTAAATTGGCCTAACTTTGCCTTAATTTAATGTTGTAAATTGTATTTATTTACACCTTCAAATTAAGTTTTGGGCCCTTGTAAACTAAATGAACTTAATTATTCCTTTTTTAGGGTGTTGTAATGTGTTGTACCACACTTTCAAACTAATCTAGGGTTCCATTGATAAATTGGGCTTCTTTATGCCTTAATTGGCCTAATTTTGCATCCACAAGCCTTAATTAATGCATCTTTTTGAGGATAATTCCAACATAAACCAACTTCCAATCATAATTCAGTTGTTTTTTAGGTTGTTTGGCCCAAATTTAGTGACCTAGGACTCATACACCACTTTGGGTGTATGATTTCCACATAATTTTTGGGGCTCAGATCCCGATTTTACATTATTCTAAGAATTTTGAAAAATGTGTCCTATAGTTAAGCCTAATGGGAATCATACGCCACTTATGGTGTGTGGCCCAAAACCAAATTTAATTGAAATTATTGGTGGTATTTTATCTTCCTAGATCTGATGTCATCTTGTAGTGTTGTAATTTAAGAAAATTTGGCATAAACAAGGGTAAACTCACAAAATTGGTTTACAATTCTAATAACGAAGGAAAATTTAAAAAAATTCCCGTATGGAAAAAATTTTGGTCTTAGGGATTCGAACAAAATTTTGGTTTAAGTGAACCCAAAGGGGGTTCCCTAGAAGCCCCTTTGAGTGAACCCATTAAATGTTGGGTCCCACTATAGTTCTCATTTCCTGGGAAAAAATACAAAAGAAAACTTTGTGGAAAGGGGATTTGCTCAAACCTTGTTTCGAGTGAACGCAACTTTCAGCGAACCTCCAAGGGCGGTTCACTCAAACCTGGCTTTGCTCAAACCCCCCTTTTCCCCTCTTCTATCCCCCTGGCACCAAAAATATCCAAAATTTTCCCTTCGAAACTCGAGTTGAGGATGAAAATGGAAGAGACTCCATAGACCCAATTGGAAAATGGTAGTCCTTAGAATGATCTATCCAATTAATATAATTTTAATATTTTTTTTATTATGTATTGTTTTTTTAGTTTGATTAAACATAGGTTTTTCACCAAAAATCAAGCTTTATGTTCTACACATGTGGAAAAATAGCAGATTATCAAAAATAAATAAAAAATATTAGTGAATTAGATATTGATGTCCTTGATCCAATAGAAAAAAATTGAATTTTGATACATAAAAAAGGGTTATGTTGTATACAGTCTTCCTATGTTTGAATTGTAATTGGTTTGACTTCAAAAATTTATTAAGGAAAAAATATTCAATGAAATTATATGAAACCAATTCCATGCACTAGATATCATAGTTACAAATCTAAATACAAAAAAAAATAGAAGTTTATCCTTCATGGATTTTCTTTTTTGTATACCATCAGCATCACTCCTTAAACATGGTGTTCATTGAAAAAAACTAGTTTTTGAAGGATATGGAAAAATAAGTGCAATCTAATTCCAAAAATTTTGAATTTTTTTTTTTTAGAATCCATAGACAAAATTTCACAAATCACTAGTTTGCATTATCGTAAAATTTATCATGGTTTAGCCGCTTTAGGTGCCCGAAAGTGAAGACTTAGTTTGAAAAAATCAGTCCATTGTCCAATTTGGCCAAAAAAATGTAAACCAGTATTGTGGGATCACCCACAAGTATAAATACAAGTTTATTTCACTTATTTTCACCTAAGACTTTAAAGAGAGCATTCCCAATAGAAATCTAGGCATTCCAAGACTTCACATGAGTGTTAAGAGAGTCTATAAGAGCATTTCTAAGGAATTCAAGGGAAAATTCATCATTTGTTGCAAAAATTTAAGATCCATCATCATGTCAAGGCTATCAAGCATCAAGAATGTGGTTGAGCTTGTGTTGTGATAAATTGCATTCAAGATCCAAGATTAAGCATTGTTCTACACTTATTTCAAGATCTAGATCCACATACTTTATGGCCACTTTGTGTTAGATTTCTGATTTACAAGACATCATTCATGTTATCATTAATCATGTTTTATGTTCCATATTTCATGTTTCATGTCTTTATTTCATTATCTCATCATTTGGTTTAATTATCTAAAAGGGGTTTGACCAAGCCAAACCCTCGTTCCTTGACAATCAAAATGTTTTTCTCTCTCTACATGTGTGATTGTGATTGTAGATATAGGTATTTTGAAGCTTGAAGATCCTTTAAATATTAAGTTGAAAGGTTGAAGAATGCCCTCAAGTTATCAAAAGTTTTTCATCTTCATGGAAAGTCACCTATAGGTCACAAATCACGATTTCAGATCCAAAAACAAAGTGTGGAAGGAAGAGGAGAGATAGGGGAGAAAAATTAGGCCTTAACCCTCCTAAAAATTTGAGTGGGACTGATATACCACTTGTGTCATATGATTCATAGTACAAGGATTTTTTTAGATTTCAAGAGATTCAAACTCACCATTGCCAGATTCTATTTTTGGCAAAAAAAGCCTAGTCTACGACTAAATCACCTAGATTGGTGGATGAGTCCTAGTGGGCACCAAAAAAGAAATTTTTAGGGTTTTTGAGCTTTTTTTACTCCATTCTTCTTCTAGGTGCACCTCAATTCATTCTTAGTTTATAATTCTATATTTTAGTTTCATTTTCTAGGCCATTTAGCTAGGTTTTGCATGGTACTTTGCATGATTCATTCATCTCTTTTCTTTCCAAGCCTTAGCTTGGTGGTGAACCCCTCTTTAGTTTCTAATCAAACCCTAATACACCCTATTACAAGATCACTTTCCCCTAATTCATCCTTGGATTGAGATATCTAGGGTTTCCTTGAGTGAAACTTGAGAGAAATAGGTCTAGGTCCCTAAACACCTAGTTTATGTTCCACCTCCTAAAAGGTGGAGCACCTATATCTATTGTTTCAATTTAAATTTTCTTTTATTCCATATCCTTCTATAATATACTAATTAATCCCTAAAATTTATCATATCACTCTTACTATGGTAGAATATATGACTCTAAAGAATCTAAATCTCAAATCATTGATATCACCTCATTCTTGATTGAACCTGGTAGAGTAGTGACAAAAATTCAAACCATAAAATAAATAATTTTTCAATGGATAATAATCAAGGAAGCTAAGGTTATAGTGAAGAAGGAATATTATTTTATAATTTACAATGCAATGCTCCCATTTTAATCCTTTTAATATAGAGTTAGGAACCTAGGGATGATGAATGGGACGAGTGGTATTGTGGACATTGAAAAAGTAACCCTTCTAATTTTTCTATCTCGTTTGGGTCCTCCTTGTGACTTTGGCTTAATCATGCCTTGATTTAATGTTGTAATGAGGATAACACATTCACATTAGGTCTTGGGCCATTGTGAACTAAATTAACTCAAGTGGTACCTTACATAAGTGTCGTGAAGTTTTGTAACACACTTTCACACTTTTCTAGGGTCTTATTAATATATTTCACTTAATTAACCTCTTTTTATCATTTACCAAGCCTTATTTCAAAGTGTTTTAAAGTTTTGTAACAAAATTTCACACTTTTCTTGGCTTGTCATCAATAATTTGACCCTTTCTTATGCTTTCATTGGACCCATTTTACACTTATAGCCCTTACTTAAGTGATTTTTTGAAAATAATCCTAATAAAAATCATTTAATACATCTAATTTCTGATAGCCACTTAAAATTCCTATGTGCAATCCATTTGCCACTAGGGGTGAATGAGCCCCATTTGGCACAAAAATCAAAATAATTTCAAATTTCTCCTAGGTTATTATTTTCTAAGACCTATGGCCGGCCTATCATTTGGTATTTTTGGGAAATATTGCATAATCAAAGTATAAATATAGGGTTTTCCCTCTCATTTCACACACATTCATTCACTTAATCATTCCATCAATTAATCAATCATTCACTTAAGCATTCTAAGTATTTCAAGCATCCTCAAGTATACATCCATTGGAGCTTTTACTTGCATGTCTTTTGATTTCTACCTCAAGAGTTTGGTGAGTTGTAGCATTTATTTTTTTCATTCATCATTCTCTTTTCATAGTTCATTTCATTTCATTTTCAAGGGTTTGATTACCAACAAGGGGTTTGACAAGGGAAAACCTCTATTCGATAACCCTCAACAATTTTTCCCCCTCTTTCCATGTGGTTTGTAGGTCTAGCGTGTAGATTTTTCAAAGAAAAAGGTTGGAAAAGTTCTCAACAAATTTTCAAAGTTATTCAAAGTTTTCAAATCCCTTAAAGAAGCTTATAGAACACCTGGCATCCAAATCGTAGTTTTGGATCCAACAGCACATTTAGGAGTAGAAGGCACGGAAAGTAAATCGACAAACTTTGAAAAATGTCAAAATTTTGACCCAGCATCGTCGGCTGGGTCATAATTTGGACATTTCAAATTTTGTTGGAAAATCGACAAAATAATTTTCACAAAATTTCATCAAAATTCTAATGAACTTTTGTCGGATTTTGAGTCAAATTTTATCGATGGTTACGTTTGCATTTCTAGGTTATTTTCATATCACATTGTGTTTTCAAATATCTTGCATTTTCTTAGTTTTTCATTAGTATTCAATCTTCCTTATCAACTTCTAGCCTTAAATACATTCCGCTTTGATAGATCTAAATATCCTTTGCATTGGAATCTCAAGGGTTTGTTCTTGAGTGTCAACATTGCGGAATTAGATCCCTCTTCCTTCATTTCCCATCTTTAGTGTGGATAAAGGAAGTTATGCACTCCATTTCCATTGTACACATTTTTGGTGAACCTAACGTTTCAACATGATATTTTGATTTAGAGATCATTTTCATCCTAGGGATAGCTTACATTAACATTGCATTGCATTTTGCATTGTTTAATTTGCATTCTAGGATTTCCAAATTTGCATTAGTGAAAAGCTCATATAGATTGTACTTTTTCATTTCATTTTATTAAAAAATAGTATAATTCTACATTTTCTTATCAGATACATCATAAAACATAAAAATCATGAAAAACAATTTAAAAATTATGAAATTTTTCAAAAAACCACTACCTAGACTCATTCGGCACCCTAGGAAACTTAGTCCAGTTGCATATTTTTCATTGCATTTTCTATCATTTCCAATTAATTCTCTAAATCTCTATTTTTTGTTGTTACATTTTTTTTTCTATTTCTAGATTTGTTGTCTCATTCAATTTCTTCCATTTAGTTTTCTTTCATTCATTTGCATCATGGATATGTGTTTTAATAAGATTTGGATGCCATTAAAATCCTTAGTTGACATGTCAATTTGTGCCTTTGGAACTAATCCTAATGACAATGAACTTACTCATGCTCCTTCAACTTCTCATGAATGTCCTCCTCATGATGTTGACATCATTAGAGAATATTATGATAGCATGCACAAGTTCCTAAATGATTTCCTTGAAAAAATTGAAGCTAATGCATCCTTTTATCCATCCATGAAATAGCACGACCTTCCTACAGTACCAACTCCAGATATGTTTGGTTACTTACATCTTGAAACAAAAGTTGAACCTTAGTTCCCTACACAAGGTGAACCTAGCTCTTCTAAACAAATAAACATTCAACCATTTTATGTTAATAAAGTAACAAATGCTCCCATCAACCTTCAAGACACATATGGAAATGGTTTCACTATCTTGAGAAAACAAGGATGTAACACTACATGTGAACATGGAATTTACATTAACTCTTACAGAAATTACCAATCAGTGAAAAATCCAAGGGGATAGGCTATAAAGATTCCCCTCATAAACAACAAGCCTCCTAGAGAATATCTAAGGCTTCATGTTGATGGCACGGTGATATTTGATTCCCCTCCCAATCCGAATGTCTTCCTCCCTACAAAGAAACCCTTTCTTAATAATAATGACAAGGATGAGAGGATCACCATGGGTCCTTGTCCTTCAATTTGAGATAATGGTGAATCTAGCAAACACAATAGGCCTTACAAGTTACAAAAACTAAATTTTCATCTTCTTTCACCACTTGAAAGTGAAAGGAAATTACAAATACTTTTAAACAAAGGACTACTACTATTACCACCAAATAGGTTGGTGATATACCCTAAAGATGCCAAAGTTCTACATTGTTCATATCATCATGTTCTTGGGCATAGTAGTGATGAGTGTCATACATTGAAAGAAATACTGAGCAAGTATCATTTCGATGGAAATAATTGCTATCTAGTGATCCCATAAAATACTATCCTACTCCTTGTCATGTAATAGTTGTAGAACATTCCCTTCTCACTATTACATCACCTCTCCCATCACCTACCTCGGCTCATTCTTTCCTTACACCTAGTGGGGGAAAGAAGTTGATAGCGTTTTCATAGTAATGCATTTGTCATTGTCCCTTAGCTATGTTATTTACCTTCCTCTTATAAAGACTGAGATTGGAATGAAGATGACTTGCTTGCAGTTGACTTGCATTTTCCTTACTAGTATTTTTCATTTTCTTTTTCTTTTTCTTTTGCATGTGTGTAATGTGATCCCACATGATGTTTAGTTTGATGTTCTCTCTCTTTGTAACATTCCTCTATTTGTACCTTTATTCTTCTCTATGTCATGCATCACTTTCACTTTATTTTTCTTTTCCTTTTATTTTTTCTTTTTGTTGTTTCTTCCTTTTGGGGATGACACAAGGAATTGAGAGATTCGTGTCTTTTTCATGTTGACCCAAAATTATTTATTTTTCTTTTCCTTTTATTTTATCTTTTTCTTGTGTTTCCCTATTGGGGATGATGCAACACATTGAGACATTCATGTCTCTTTCATGTTGACCCAAAGGCTTTTCTATTTCTTTTCCTTTTCTTTTGTCTTTTCTTCTATTTTCCTTTTTGGGGATGATGCAAGGCATCGAGGCACCCTATGTCTCTTCCATGTTGACCGACAATATTTTTCTTTGTTTTCACTCTCTTTGTGTTATTCTTCAAGTTCTATGTATTTAAGGGATGATGAGAGTTTCGAGGTGTCTAACAAAAATTGTAGCACAAAACATACTAACCCCAAATCTATAGATCCCTTATGCGTTTAGTGTTTTCATTTTGGGGACAACACCTTTCTTTTATTTTTCCTTTTCTTCACATCACATAGCCTTACTCAGAAACATATGACCTGGCATAGGGTTTTCCATGTTAGCTCTCATGTCTTTCTTCTTATTTTCATTTTTCATTTTTTTACTTTAAAGTCATTTCTCACAATATGATGTGTAGAAATTCCTCTAATGTGGGGGCATACATTGGCATTATTCTTTTGCATTTTCCTTTTCTTGGTTCTTAGTGCATCCTTCTTACTTCATACGATGCATTTTGTCACTTTTTTTAATCACATTGGGTGTGATGTCTTTCATGAGCATGATATATCTTAGCATATTGTATTCCTCTTGGTAGCTTGATGCAATTCACTACTTCCCCTAAGTTGTGAATTTTCTATTGTTTGATTGGTCCTCTCTTGGAGACAATCAACACAATGCTTCCTAAGTTAAATACCTTTCATGAATTAAGCAAGACTCCATTGAACATTCTTTTCATGTTGCATTCTCCATTTTTTATATGGCCACCTTGCATAACACAACTTGCATGCTTGTATAGTGCCACCACGTTTTTTCATGAGCTCCAAGCATACAAAGTTTTTCCCTTCTCATGAAGCTCAAAAAGCCATTTTCTTTTGTGGTGCCTTATTAAAGTTATCAAGAGGTATAACTTTGGTATGGTTGAGTGGGAAACCCATTCTGATGCATGACTTTCTCCATAGCCACTTGTGTGTGTGTTTTCTCATACCATCCCTATGTGTATGTTTCTCACTTGTTATGCCTTCTCACCTGATGGACAACCATGAGTTCCATTTACTTAGAGTGAGTATGCATTTTTGGGATAAGCAACCTAGATCTGATCCACATTGTGATGGAAAAATAGTTGAAGCTTGATCCTATTCTTTCTTTCTTTTCCTTTTCTTTCATTTTTCACATTGTGTGCTTGTGCCTTGTCATTGTTCTTGATATCATATATGTTCCCTTTGTGCTTATGTTGGTTTGTCATGAGATCTTGATCTTGGGGGCTTGATCATCCCTCTTGATCGTTGTTGTCCCATATTGCTAGCATTAGTTCATGGGAACCCCTCTTGATGCGCGTTGGTCTACTTTAGTGTGAGTTTCAAGTAGGTCCATCCTCTTAGTAAAGTGGGGGATAAATGTGGACACCAAAAAAATAACCCTTCTACTTTTTCTTTCTCATTTGGGTCCTCCTTGTGACTTTGGCTTAATTGTGCCTTGATTTAATGTTGTAATGTGGATAACACATTCACACTAGGTATTGGTCACTTGTGAACTAAAAGAATTCAAGTGGTACCTTACTTAAGTGTTGTGAAGTGTTGTAACACACTTTCACACTTTTCTAGGGCCTTATTAATATATTTCACTTAAATAACCCTTTTTAATCATTTACCAAGCCTTATTTCAAATTGTTGTAAATTGTTGTAACAAACTTTCACATATTTCTAGGCTTGTCATCAATAATTTTACCCTTTCTTATGCTTTAACTAGCCCCATTTTACACTTGTAGGCCTTACTTAAGTGTATTTTTAAAAATAATCTTGGTAAACATCATTTAATACATATAATTTCTAACACCCACTTAAAATTCCTAAGTGGGACCCATTCACCACTAGGGGAAAATGAGTACCCTTTGGCACAAAAACATTAATAATTTCAAATTTCTCCTGGGTTATTATTTTCTAAGACCTAAGCTTGGCTTGTGATGTATTTTTTAAAAATATTGCATAATCAAGTATAAATATATGGTTTCCCCTCTCATTTCACCATCATCCATTCACTCAATAATTCCATCAATTAATCAATCATTCACTTAAGAATTCTTAGCATTTCAAGCATCATCAAGTATACATCAATTGGAACTTTAAATTGCATGTCTTCAAATTTCTAACTCAAGGGTTTAGTGAATTATAGCATTGTTTTTTTTTCATTCACCATTCTCTTTCCATATCTCATTTCATTTTCAAGGGTTTGATTATCAACAAGGGGTGTGACCAAGGAAAACCCCTATTTACTAACCCTCAAGAGTTTTTCCCCCTCTTTCATGTGTTTTGTAGGTCTAGTGTGCAGATTTTCCAAAGGGAAAGGTTGAAAAAGTTGTCAACAAATTGTCAGAGTCAGTCAAAGTTTTTAAAGCCCTAAAAGAAGCTTGGAGAACACCTACAGGTCAAATTATATAGTTTCAGATATGGAAACCTATTTGGAGTAGAGTGGAGATTAGGAGCTGTAGATTCCACTCTTGATTTTCTCAAAATCTAGAAGTGAACTGATATGCCATTAGTAGCATAATAGTCCTACTGTCAGGCCTAAAATACACATTTTGTAGTTCTGAGTACATAGTTGTCTAAAATTTGTTATGGTAGAATCTTCCTGAAATACGACTAAGTCACGCAATTTGGCATATGAGTCCTAGTTGGCTTCAACAGTGAATTCTGTAGGATTCTAGAGCACCTCTACATCACATTATAGCTTCCAGGTGCACACCTTTAATTTTATAAGTTTATGTTATAGTTTCTTTGCATTTCTAGGTTATTTTGCATATCATAGCATGGTTTCAAACATCTTGCATTTTCTTAGTTTTACATGAGTATTCAATCTTCTTTATTAACTTCCAGCCTTAAGGACACTCACCTTGACATATTTCAAAATCCTTTGCATTGGAATCTCAAGGGTTTGTTCTTGAGTGTGAACATTGTGAAATTGGATCCCTCTTCCTTCATTTCCCCTCTTTAGTGTGGATAAAGGAATTTTTGCACTCCATTTCCATTGTACACAAGTATTTATGAAAATGATTTTCAATAGATATATCAATTGAGATTAGACTAGTTTGATCCATCTTTCTATATATACTTATTCTTTATCATCCTTAACATTATAATCCCACACCCTATAAGTATTTCATTAGAATTTTTTTTATAATTTTAGAAATTTTCATTCTTTCATCCCTTCCATCACTCCTTAAAGTTTATTTCAAATCCAAAAAAAATATTTTTTCAAATTTATATTTCATTTCATCCTAGGCAATACCTATTCAAAGGTATGCTCAACTCTTGAACCTTGTTGATTCTTTCATTCACCTTTTTAGAGTTGAATTTTCACCCTTCCCCACACCATGATTCTCATTCCCTAGTCCCTTCAAAACTCTACTACTCAATAACATTTCATGTATTTCCCATTAGATTTTGAGGTTGGACTTCCCCAAAAAAAGTACTAATTATGAGTCAAGCTTGAACCCTAATCCCCAACATCCTAACACTCTATTTACTCCTTGGGCTATTTGTTTGGGTTTCCATCATTTGGTATGTCTTCTCTATGACCCTCAATCCTTGAAAATCTAAAAAATTGCATGAGGAACAAATTTATTCCAATCCCTAAAATTCAAAAACTCTCAGCTATATTTGCTAGCTTCTCACCAATTTACTAAAATGGCTAAGAAAGCCACATGGAAGTTGAAAAATGTCTTGACATGATAGAAATGTAATGATAATTAATAGAAACATATGTTCACAACCTAAGAAGGATTAGACAAAATTTTGGTGTGTGTTTTAAGAAGTTTCAGTAGAGAATAATTATAAACTAGTTAAGGTTTCATTTATTGGTTAATTAGGCCCTCCAGTTACTAGAAAACACCTAGAAATATTTTTTACACCCAAAAATGATAAATTCAAATGAATATAATTCCATGTTCACACCCAATTAATTATAGAAAATAAAATCATATAAGAAATATATTTTCATGCTATCATATCTATTTTTTGTTGTAGATTTTATGGATTTTCTCATCGTTCTATGTGCAAATTAGGGCATGACTAGTGAGCATTTTTATTGCCAATCTTCATAGTATAATTTTAGTGACTAATAACATGTTATTTAACCCAAAGATCTAATACTTTTGAGGAAGGAGTATGTATCACATGAAATCAATTTAATGTTTCTCTCTCATCTCTTTGTTACCCTATCTTTCATACTTGAATTATATCTATCCATGTAAGGGAATCCATTTTTGTTGTAAAGCGTTAGATTTTTTGTATTTTTATGAGAAAATCTCAACTAAGTTGAGCTAATATTTCATGTGTTACTTTTTTATTTCACAATAACTCAATTTTTTATTTTGAATGTAATATAGTAATGAACCAAATATTTTTGGGGATGTGGGGTCTCTTACACTGCTAAGGTTTTGCACCTAAAAGGAGAGAGGCACCAAAAATATTAATGGCTCACTCAAGAATAAGACCTTGAGATTCCAATGCAAATGAGATTGAAGTATGTCAAAGGGAAATGTGCTAGAAGCTAAAAATTAATAAAAGAGATTAACTACTAATGCAAAATTTAGAGAATGCAAAATGTTTGAAAACATGTTGTGATATGTAAAATGACTTGGAAATGCTAGTAGAATGTAACAAAAACTATGAGAATTATAGTGTGCACCATGAAACTAGAGAAGGATTGAATGGAGCTCTACAATCATAAAGAATTCACTATTGAAGCCAATTAGGACTCATACACCAAGTTGGGCGACTTAGTCCTATTTCGAGAAGATTATGCCAGAACAGGTTTCAGAAAACTAGGTACTCAAAACTAAAGAAATCACTATTTTGGGCAATGGGACTCATTCACCACTAATGGTGAATCGAGACACTTTTGTATTTCTAGAAATTAAAAAGTGGAATTTGTAGCTCTCGGTCTGCACTTCTGCTCCTGATAGGTTTTTAGATCTGAAAATAGTAAATTCGACCTATAGGTGTTCTCCAAGCTGCTTTTAGGGCTTTGACAACTTTGAATGGATTTGAAAACTTGTTGAAAAATTTTCCAGTCTTTCTCTTTTACAAATCTACTAACTAGACCTACAAAACATATGCAAAGAGATGGAAAACTTGTTGAGGGTTAGTGAATAAGGGTTTTCCTTGGTCAAACCCCAGTTTGGTAATTAAACCCTTGAAAATGAAGTGAAATATGAAAAGAGAATGATGAATGAACAAAAGAAATGCTACAACTCACCAAACCCTTGAAGTAGAAATATAAAGACATCCAAGTAAGAACTCCAATGGATGTAGACTTTAGAATGCTTGAAATACCTAGAATACTTAAGTGAATGATTGATTAATTGCTTGAATCATTGGGAGATTAGGGAGGATAGAATGAGTGGAAAAACCCTATATTTATACATAATTATGCAATAATTCTTGAAAATGCCACATCATAGGCTTACCTTAGATCATAGGAAATAAAACCCTGCTAGAATTTTGAATTTATTTTGATTTTTGTGCCAAAAGGGACTAATTAACCCCTAATGATGAATGGGTTCCACTTAAGGAATTTTAAGTGGGTGCCAAAAATTAAGTATTTTAAATGATGTTTATGGGTTTATTCTCAAAATACACTTATGTAAGGCCTATAGATGTGAGAAGCATAGAAAAGCATGAAACTTTTTTACAACATTTTACAACACTTTGAAATAAGGCTTGGTAAGTGATAAAAATGGGTTATTTAGGTGAAATATAATAATCACATCCTAAAAAAGTGTGAAAGCGTGTCACAACACTTCACAATAGTTTTGCAAGGCATCATAAATTTTTTTATTAATTCACAAGGGCCCAAGACCTAATGCGAATGTGTTGACCATTTTACAACATTAAATCAAGAAAAAAATAAGCCAACATCCACAAGGACCCAAAATAAGCGTGAAATTTTCTAGAGATGCATTTTTCTATGCTACATTTAGCCCCCACTTTAGTGAGAGGATGAACCTGCTTCAAACTCACACTAAAGTAGCCAAACATGCACATCAAAAGGGATCCAAATGCACTTATGCTGGAAAGATGAGACAACAACAATCAAGAGGGGTGATCAATCCCCTGGGATCAAGATCCCATGGCAAACCAAACATAAGCACAAGGGAAGACACATGAAAATGATGAAAAGAATGAAAGAGAGAAAAGGAAAGAGAGAAGGAAAAAGAGAATCAAACCAAGCTTTGATCATTTTTCCATCTCAAATCTAGACCAGATCTAGGTTTTTTGTATGGGAAACACATACTTACTCTGAGGTGACAGAACTCATGGTTTTCTATTGGGTAAGAAGTCCTAGAAGGTAAGAAACATACACTCATGGTTGGCATGCACTCACACAGAAGTAGGTGGCTAATGGGGAAAGTCATGCCTGAGAATGGGCTTCCTGCTCAACCATACCAAAGTTATACGTCCTTATAAATTTAATAAGGTGCCACTAAAGAAAATGAATTTTGGAGCTTCATGAGGAAAGAAAATCTTCATATGCTTGGAGCTCATGAATAAATGCAATGGCACCATAGGCATGCAAGTTGTGTTATGCAAGGTGGCCATATAAAAAATTTAGAATGTAACATGCCAATAATGTTAAAAGGATTCTTGCTTAGTTCATGCAAGGTTTTTAACTTAGGGAACATTGTATCTAATGTCTCCAAGAGAGGACTGGTCAAAGAATATAAAATTCACAACTTAGGGGATGCAGTGTCTCACATCAAGCCACTAAGAGGAATCTAATATGCTATCATAGATCATGTGCATGAAGGACACTACACCCAATGTCATCCACAAAGTGAAAAAACACATCATATGAAGTAAGAAGGTTGTAATAAGAATGAAGAAAATTAAAAATGTAATAGAATAATGCCAATGTATGCCCCCACTTTAAAGGAATTTCTAAACACCATGCTATGAGCAATTACTTTAAAGTAGAAAATGAAAAATTCAAACAAGAAGAAAGACATGAGATCCAACTTGAAAACCCCTATGCCAATTCATATGTTTTCAAGTAAGGCTATGTAATGTGAACGAAAGGAAAAAGAAAAGGAAGGGATTTCTCCTAGAATGAAAACACCAAACACATAAGGGGTCTATGGATTTGGGGTCAGTATGTTCTTTGCTGCAATATTTGTTAGAGAGATTGGAACTATCATCACCCCCAAAATACATAGAACTAGAAGAATGAAATAAAGAGAACAAAAACAAAGAAAAACCTTTTGGGTCAATATGGAAGATACATAGGGTGTCCTAATGATTTGCGTCATCCCGAAAAGGAAAACATAAGACAAATGAAAAAGAAAATGTAAAAGAAAAGGAAATTTTTTTGGGTCAACATGAAGGAGACATGAATGTCTCAATGCCTTATGTCATCCCCAAAAGGAAAACACAAGAAAAAGACAAAAGGGAAAAGAAAAAGAAAGCATTTTGGTTCATGTAGTGCATGTTTTGCACACATACCCCGTTATAGGCAGGGACCCCCTCTTTTCACTCCTGACAGAATGATTTACTCTTTCCTCATTTTGTGCACCCTGTTTCATAGCCCAAATTGGTCATGAGTCCTAAAATGATCAATTTCATATTGGCCAAAATCACCTAGCTAGGTTTCACTAAGTCATTTACCCCTGCGGGGTCAGTCTTCCAAGCTTCTATTTTCTTTTTTCCCAACATCTATTACTCTTGGTGGACTTGCATTTGTAGGTTACCCTTTTCCATTCATTGTTGTGCTCCACCGTTCATTGGTGGCCGAGTCCCGGTATTTGTCCAACGTGCGGACCTCGCATGCATGTCTACCACTGCATCCCTCATGCTCTATGACCTACAATTGTGGGTCTCCATGAGAAAATTTCCATCCCTATTTCACCACTTTGATGGTGACTAACCCTTGACCCCCACCCCACCCACTTGGCGAGCCCCACATTATGTCCTTCTATCCTTGTCATTTTCCTTGCCAAGGTAAACCTGACCCAATGTGCTTCAAAATTACTTAAGTCCAAGGTGATCATGAATCCTTCCACATGGTTAGTCCTTGTCCTATCACTGCTACCTAAATGATTAAGCTCTTGTGTCACCTTCTCACACCATTCACCCATGTTTTCCTAAATTCCATGATCATTTTATGGATAAAGATTTCAAAATCCTAGGTGGTGATCCCATATCTGCATGACAAAGCTTTGTGTGTCGTAGGTGGTAAGATTTAAATTTGGAGTCGAAGGCTATCATTCTTGTGAAACCCACATTTCAGGTCTCTATTTGTTCCTTGTTGTCTCTCTAGTGGCTCTTACATCATGACTCCTTGTGCTTCCCAACCCATGAATTCCAAAATGGTAGTCACGGTTGCAAGACCTGCTATGCAGATTTCTCATTGTCATTCACTATTTTCTTAAATGGTTGGCTACATGTTGCCTCCCACCCTATCACTCCTGCCTTCCCTTGGTGGCAATTCTACATGCAGATATTGCACCCCATGTGGCCACTTGGACTGTACTTCACAGACACTCTTTACGACATCCAACTCTAGGAGGCTATTTTTAGACAAATGATAATTGTGGTTGCATTCTTAATCTCATGCCATTGCAACCCCTTAATTTTAAAGGGACAATCGGTGTTTAATATGTATGGCCTAGGGGTGCATTGTAGGCCACTTTGGGTGGGAATTTGTATGCCCTAGGTATGTGCATGATGATCATGGAAAAAATAGGCCCTTAAGTGGCAAATAATTTACAAAAATCAGAGTTAGGCATCTTGACATAAAAAATTGAATAAGTTATCTATATTATTTCAAAAATATGTAAGAATAAAATTTGTAGCAAATTGAATGTAGTTTCTAAACTACTAGGTTTTTTTTTTTAAATAAATCTATTTGGTGAAAACTTGAGATTCCATTGCGGTGGTACTTAAATTTCAAAAAGGGAAAAATAAGTAGGTGTAACAATACGACCCTCTAACCACAATAAAATGATAATATTTTTTTATAAGATTTTAGATCTAAGTAGAGGACTTATGTCCCAATGTGATGCATATTTTTTTGTAATTTTTTTCCAAGTAAATAATTAATTATGATTTTTTTATTACAGCTTTTAGAAAATATATAAAAATGTGTATGTCACGATCACTGCTTGAGAGGTCAAACTTCATGAAATTCAAATTTTCTTTTTTAATCCTATAGTATACCAAAACATAGAGATGTGATGCATATTTCACATTCAAAAATGTGATCTTGTTTGAAAGCTATAAATATTTTCAATTATCCTATCAATCGGGACTTTAGTTGTAATTCAAATAGAAAATGAGTAATAATTATTTATTAAATTGAAAGTAAATCATAATTTACATTGGTAGAAAGTTGAGAATATCCTTTAAAAACCCTTTTTGTTTCATCAATTTTGGGTAAAAAAAAAGTTTTCAGCCACATACCATACACATACCCATCATATCACCACTTTTTGGCCCATCATGATCATGCACATACCCCCCCTGAATGATGAAATTATCATAGAAAAATCTATTCAAACTATGCAAGAAAATTTATGATTTGACATGACCATCACCTCTGGATGGCATTAAACATTGTTGTCTATGCTCAATTAGGACGGGTGATGGATTGGGTAGCATGTTCACAACTGGTTGTGGGACTTGCCCATCCCACATTGACATTAGCCATTTTCCCACCGATGTTCTAACAACCTCCTCACACTATCCTCTCATAGCCTCTTGCCTGAAGCTCCTTCAACAAAAGTTCTTCCTCTTGGGGGCTAACATTCATAATGTTGTTTGGATGGCTTTCCTTGAGCTTCCTCCCACTCCCTTTTTTCTGTGCAACCCATCAATCACGCACCTCCACTAAGCATCTACATACTCTTTTGAGGTGTTATGTTTAGTATAGGTAATCACTATGGGAAACATGTTTATATCACTATTTATGAGCTACATTGTGAACCTAATGTTGTATGGACTCTACTAAATGATGCATCATTCTAGCATAGTTTCACAAAATGTTTTGCATGGTTATAAAGTGCATAAGATATTGAGAAACATCTGTCAAAAAAAACATGAATGTGCCAATCAAGTAGAGATAAAAGGAGGAACGTTACACTCTAGTGAAAACAGTGCTCAAATTCCCACTTCACCAACCATGGCTTTATTGTTCATGAGGCTTGGGATGAAAGAATAATAAAAGAACCGATTGATGTTTGAATAATTGCTTGGTTCACGGCATAAATTTTGTATTATGTGGGGCACCCTTCAAGATGTGGGGACAACATCTTCTGATGAATAACAAAATCTCCACTATTGCGATGAATAACAAAATCTCCACTATTGCCCAAATTTAGCAACCTCCCGAAGAGGTGATTCGTAATGATGATTTACGTAGGGAGGTATCTTACCAGCCTATGGTAGAACATTGGTTGCAGCCATTACTATCAATAGACTAATCATTTGAAACTCTTGGTGGTTGATCAGAGGGACTTCATTTTGGGGTCTGTGTGATTGCCTTGCAAGGGTGGAGTTTTGATCTATGGACTATGTAGTGTGGGTGGGCATCTCCTTCAAAGGAATGTTCTATTTCACCTCACCCTAATGCATACATAAAAACTTACTAAAATCACATAATCTTCAAACACCAGAGAAGGATCTGCAACAACTAAAGTTACTGAAATTATAGAATCTTCAATCAGAACACTAACTAAAGTGACATAAAAACTATTAGAATTAAAATCACCATAACTCGATCAACTCTTCATGCACATCTTTGAAATTCAACATGGATAAATTATACATACTCAAGAAGAAACCCTTTAGTCCACAACCTCAGAACAAGAATGTACTGAACACATTGATAGAAAGAATTTCCCTTCACCACTGACAACCTGTAGCACTTCTTATTACAATTTTCTCAATATCCTCAAAATATACAACTTCTAATGTAGCAATGATAATATTTTTGACGTCAATGACAACCACAACATCCAAAAATCTTTTCCTTTGGCATTGATGGAAAAAATGATGTGAAAAATACCATCAACAAATCTACACTTACTCTTCCTTTAAATTTTTACTTTTCTTTCCTCACATAATCTTCTCCCCACAAGGCTCTTCTCCCTAGATAATCAACAGTTTGTTTTTCATATTACTCTTCTCCCCTTTTGACATCAATGATAAATATCTCTTCAATACAACCTTTGAACCACATATATGAACTTCTCAACATCTAAACATCTAAACATATGACTACTCCCCCTGAGTAGTAGCCACCACAACATCAATCTGAATCAAAATATGATCATGAAATGTGTGGATTGATGCAATGCAATGCATCCTTAGTTTTGATTAGGAGGGGTAATCACCCCTAACTTCCCTTTGAGATACTCAAAAGTATCCTTAGGTAACAACTTTGTAAATATATATGCAATCTACTCCTTAGTAGGAACATAATCCAATTCAATTTCCTATTCACTTACCTTCTCTCTCAAAAAGTGAAATTAGATAGATATATGCTTGGTGTTTGAATGTAGCACCAAATTTTTAGAAATGTTAATAGCAATTGAGTTATCATAGAATACAATAATAGGCTCATCATACACATAAATAAATAGCATAAACAATGTATTTTACCTCTGCAGTAGATAAAGAAATAGCATTATGCTTCTTACTCAACCAAATTAGCTTCTTTCCCAAGAAAAATGTTGCACCACTAGTACTTTTCCTATCATTCATATCTTCTTCCCAATCAACATTAGTAAAGAAACTCAAAGTAATATCATCATATTTCAGATACCATAGACCAAAATCAATTATCCCTTTCAAGTATTTGAAAATCCTCTTCACATCAGTCACATGAGATTCTTTACGATCAGCTTGAAATCTAGCAACAATACATACAACATTCATGATATCAAGCCTTGTTTGAGTCAAATAATGCAATCCATGAATCATTGATCTATATCTTGTCTGATTTTCATTTGGAGAATCATCATCAATTTTCAACCTGCATCCAATCACCATGGGTGTACCAATAGGCTTTGAGTCTTCCATATTGAATTTCTATAGTAATTCTTTCACATACTTAGACTGAGATATAAAAATACCTTTATCTAATTGAGTAATTTGAAATTACAAGAAGAATTTCATCTCTACAATCATTGAAATTTAAAATTCATTATGCATCTCATTAGCAAACTTCATACACAAGCTATCATCTCCTCCAAATATGATATCATCAACCAAAAAATCCACAATTAGGTCTTTATCATCATTCTTGAAATACAAATTACTATCAGTAGTACCTTTGTCAAATCCAAGTTTCACCAAGTACTTATCCAATCTAGCATACCAAGCTCTAGGGGCTTTCTTAAGTCCACACAATGCTTTCTTCAATCGACACACCATATCTTCCTGATTAGTCAACTAGAATCCATTAGGTTGCTCAACATATACCTCTTCTAGTAATTCACCATTTAGAAAAGTAGACTTGAAATCCATTTGATAAAGCTTTTAGTCTTTATAAGAAACATAAGCAAGAAACAATCTCACAACTTCAATTCTAGAAACAAGGGCAAAGTTTTCTTCAAAATCAATACCTTCCATTTGAGAATATCCCTTACAAACCATTCTTGCTTTGTTTCTAACCACTTCACCTTGTTCATTCAATTTGTTTCTAAAGACACATTTATTTCAAATTACATTCTTATCCTTAGGTTTGGGAACAAGAATCCATGTATCATTCTTCTCAATTTGTTGCAGTTCCTCTTTCATTGCTTCAACCCAATGCTTATCTTTGCATGCTTCATTCACACTATTAGGTTCAGTCTTTGAAATCAAACAATACTCTTATGCAATTTTTCTCCTACTCTAGAAACCTTTGTTCTTATCACCTATGATCTAGTTCTCCGAATGATTCAATCTCACATACCTTACAGTCTTCTTAGAATGTTCTTCAACTTTAGGCTATTTTGATCTCTCTTTTATTCTTCTATCAATTTCTCCTTCTTGATTTTCTTGATTCACCGGAATGATTTGAACTTGACTTACAGTCTGACCTCTCTTTCCTTTGCTTGTATTGTCATTCTAATCATCAGAATCACATCCACATGTTTTGGATAGTGTAGTATGCCTTCATCAACCTTAATATTTGTAATTTCAACCATTTTCTTCAATCTTTTTTTGTAACACCTATAGGCCTTACTTTTAGGAGTGTAGCCCAAAAAGATTCCTTCATCACTCCTAGCATCAAAATTTCTTATATCTTCATCTCTTTTGATATAACACTTGCTTCCA